>WPIO01000059.1:602500-1100000 GCA_009760855.2 Cristatella mucedo
GAGCGACCACCAGCGACGGCGAACTCTTCAGCTGCGATCCCGTAACGTAACGTAACGCAACGTCCGCGTACGTCATTCCGATCGGCTGCCTCCACGTCAAGCGCCCAGATCCGTATTAATAGGCCCCCCCGCCCCCCGATATACATAAATACCCGGATGCTTCGGCGTACTTCGGCTGGCTAGAGCCGGCCGAGGCGCGGTTGACGCCATCGTGAGCGTCGCTGGTCCTTCTGTTCGAATAACCTTTTTTTTTGCGCGGAGCACTCGAATTTGCTAGAAAAGTCCCCGGATGGCGTTGCTGGTCGAGGTTTTCCGATCGGCGTCGAGCAGTGTAACGAGCCAGACAGTAGGAGCCGGCGCGTCTCGACTGAAGGCGGTGGCGTGGCTGGCGCACTTCTGGCCACGAGCTGGCGATCGGCGTCGAGCGGCGGTCGTGCTCGAAGGAGAAGGACGTGCAAGGTCAAGGTCTGTCGATCGACAGCGTCATTTGTTTGGCTGCAGAGGCGATTTTAGCCGCAATCGCCCGAACGAAAACCTGCGCGTCCCGAGATTCGAGCACCTGCAGGCCTGCAGGCCAAGATCCCGGATCAAGGGGCGGCTTTGCCCAACTGAACGGGCAGGATGCAGCTCACGAGGATTCGAGGCGGACCCCCTCGAGGAGGACCGCCTGGATAGTCCAGCGAGACATGCACAACATGTCAACCTATCTGAGCGTTGCAGACTGCTGGCGGCTGGCCATTGGACCTAACACTACTACTGTTGCTACTACTATTACTAATATTACAATTGATATATTAGAGAACTCAATCTCTTTTAGGCACTTCACATTGCTGCAAAGGAAGCACGATCGAATGGTTAGTGGTAGCATGCTCGACAAACATTAATAATAACGTGATTAGGGGGTAACATGCACAGGGTCAGCATGCAAGTATGGTTAATGACAGCATGCACAGTGTCAGCACACATAAGCACATAGAGGTCGAATCGCACGGACCCACTCAATGCTGTCATAAAGAGATGCGTTTTGCTTCTTTCTAAATGCAGGCAAGTCAGGAGGTGTCGTCAGGCAGGTCGGGAGTGAGTTCCAGGCTTTGGGAGCATACAAACTAAAGGCACGGTCTGCACAGGATTTGGGATTTGTACGAGGTATAGGTAAACCATCAGATACCGAAAAGCAGGTGGTACGATGCTTAGCCTGGTGGGAGAGTAGATCAGATAGGTAGGCTTGAGCCAAAGAATGAAGAGACCTAAAAGTGAGGGACAAAACCTCGAAGTCAATGCATTGCTTGACTGGAAGCCAGTGCAGGTCAGCAATAATAATAATAATAATGTACTTCATAAAGCGCCCTCAGAGAACTTAATCTCTTTCTAGGCGCTTTACATTTGCTGCAAAGGAAGCAAGAAGTTATGAGATGTGGCAACTGCGACGTTAACGACAGACAAGCCTAGCTGCAGAGTTTTGCACCACCAGCAAGCGCCTGATTGCACATGCCGGTAGACCAGCAAGCAGTGAGTTACAGAAGTCAAGACGGGATGACACAAATGCATGGGCCAATTTCGATGTGGTTTCCCTGTCTAATCAAGCCCGAATTTTAGCAATGTTATGCAGCTGAAAGTAGGCAGACTTGACTGTAGAGCTGATGCGGTCGTCTAACGAAAGTCACTTTGGAATATGACACCTAGATTACGTGCAAATTCAACAGAAAATATGCTGGCAGAGCCGATTTTGAGCGTTAGCCTTCCCAAGTTCCTAATCACATTTCGTGACAGAAGACAGCGATCGCCAGCTTGCCGGAGCGAACCGTCGGTTTTCACGGTAGTCCAAGTCTGGACCAAGAATGCTGGTCACCGGACCTGGTGGCTGTGGGACAAACTCGGCTATCGCGGACTGTTATGTGTACCGGCCTTTTGTCGTGTTAGTCCATTTCCTCCGAGCTTTGAGCACGAGCTAGTTTCGTGCAGCGTAGCGGCAAAGCGAGTAGCACGCATTCACTGCTTTCGCTATTTATACGCTATATTTACGCATTCGCTTCTCGTCCGCTATACGCTATCCGCTATACGCTATATTTACGCATTACGCTTTCGCTTCTCGTCCGCTTCGGCCATTTGCAGCTGGCGCCTAATGGCAGCCGAAATGGCCCTCTACAAGATGTGACAGGGCAGCGAGAGGGAAATGAAGGTGAAGGTCAATAAAAAGAACCGCGTGCATCGCAGAAACAAGGTCACGCCAGCATAACGACCGGAAAAGGTGCTTACATGCTGCTGTGCACATCCCTGCGGAAGGGGAGCAGACTGTGAGACTGGCCGCAACTGGGGAAACCGAGGGCATCGACCAATCGCATCGATCTGCAGCCAATTGCCTCTATCTATCCGTCCACTACTACCGATGCAAAGCAAAAGTATCGTGCTCGTACATGCCCAGCGGTTGCAGAGGTCTCGATGATGCCTTTTCACGGCCACGTGTGCTTATGTGGCACGCTAAAAAACCTGCTGGGATGGCCCGAGGATCAAACAGCACGAGTCACTCACAATAGAAGGAAGATAAAGGCATCTGCGTATAGATAAGGCATCTGCGAACAGACTAAGTAGCCATCCAGAGGGTCTTTATTAACCTCTCGCCAGCCCACGATGTCGCGGGCTGGCGGGCAGGCGGGCGGAGGCGCTGACCTTCAGCCTACTGACCCTCTTGACCTTCAGCTGATGGCAGCCGGAAAGCTGCTGGCCGAGCGTAGCGTAGCGGCATGCGTAGTAGCGGCCTGTGGCAGCGCTTAAGCCACGCCAGCCGTGCCATCCGTGCTGCCATCGTGTTCCTGCGATGGCGTCCGAACCGGGGTCGTGCAGCCAGCATGTCCATTGGAAGCAGCCGTCCAGCAGCCCTCTATGGCCAGGAAGCATCAGAGCCCCACTCTCCAAAAAGGGGTGCAAAGAGGGGGCAAAGAGGTCCTGGTTTGGCCCTGAGGTAAAAGCTAAGTACTAAGCCATTGACAACCTGGGTCGCTGTGCTCGAGCCCGGCTGCACGTACTGTATGTACGGTGTGTGAATAGAGGCCATATTCTCTCTTTGGTTACTATGCAGAGTATTTTATTTTGATTTCTCTTTGATCAAAGGAAAGGTGGGAAGACAGAAAAGGCAGGGATAGAGAGTACGAATGTTGTAGACTTCAACCGGCTGCTAATTGCACAGAGACAAGGCAGATTCTAATGATTATGATAATGATTATGCTTAATGATGTGCCTAGTGGTGCTCCAATGACAATCACCTGCAGCCTTTGCACCTTCTGAAGCTACGGTGGCCTCCTCTTCCCACTGCCACTCCCACCTTCCACTGCCACTCCCACCTCCCACTGCCACTCCCACCTCCCACTGCCACTCCCACCTCCCACTGCCACTCCCACCTCCCACTGCCACTCCCACCTCCCACTGCCACTCCCACATCCACCTACCCCTGACCACGGTGCCTGACAGCCAAGGCCAACCAGCCGGGTGAGTCTTACCGCCCATACATAGATACAGTACGTTAAGTCAAACGCACTGTATCCATCGCACTCATTTCTTAATGTAGTAACAAAACCGACTGTCATGCAACAATGCTCGTGCTTTTTGATGGAGATTCGGTCAATGAGCAAGCCAACTGCAAACGCATAGCCGGTACTGACAGCTGGGTGCCCATAGAGGTCAGTGAAGCTAAGAAGTGAGGACACAGGAACGAAAGTCGCTGTAAGAGCAGGTGCTGGGGTAAGATGATATTAAGACCAGATCCGCAAGCATCTGCAGGGAAGCGGTTTTTTCCGCAGGGCGGAAGAGTGAGCTGCTGCAGCCAGCGGTGACAGGTGCCCGTTCGCACGAGAGTCATCAACCGTTCGAGGCGTGTTAGTGAAACTGGCCTCCTCCAAGATGCCGACTTCCACTTTCGATAGATTTTGTCTTCACCTTTCTTAGCTGCTCCCTCCTCTCTCATCTCTCTTCCTTGTCTCTCATCCTACGAATGTGCAGGCTTGTACTCTCTCTTATAGATAAATCTCTTATCGATATATATATATATATATATATATTGTGCAGGTACACATGCAGTCTATAACCCATGTGTATGTACCTGTATACTACAGGTAGATACACGTTTATATATATATATATATATGTACCTGCACACCTATGTACTCATGCATGTGCTGGGTACAAGTACAGACTTGTCCGAGCGGGTATGCCATGTTCATATTGTACCATTGTTTCCTTATCCACCTCTTCTGACTCTTTTAAAAGTCGTACCTGATGCCTTTTGAAGTCGTACCTTTTTGAAGTATTTTCTCAGAGAACACGAACCTTTGTTTCTTTCAATTTTCCTTTCTTCAGCGACTTCTTTTCTCAATTGATCAGTCTGCTTCATGCAGTGGCAGCCAACCGAGGACAAGGAGGACAACTCGAGTCATCGAGCCAACAAAGCTGGCTTTAACCAGCCTCCCCCCCCCCGGTGCTGCTAAAGTTGTACTTCAGACTGGTCGTGTGCCGGGCTTTCGGCATCATTGGGGCTTGCGTCTCGGCCCTTGTATGACAGCATCACTGGTTTCCTGCTCACGCTCGGTGCATCCCTCTCAAAAACAACTCACGTCGCGTTCGGCGACCGTCGCTCCGTCGCTCCGTCGCTCCGACGGCCCGTCAGTCATCGGCCATCGGCCATCGGCCATCGGCCATCAGCACATCTCACAGCAGCAGCCACGAGCCCAACGATACTAGGCCGACGCACCAGCAACCCATCCGGCTGATGTGCCGTACCAATACCCAAGGTGGGTGGCGGAAGCAGGTGGCTGCGACAGTCTTCACTCACCGCGATTCGAATGCTGAAGATGCTCTCCATCCCAGCGTCAGTCCTGCCAATGGCAGCTTGCCGTCTGCTGCACTGCAGGTAGGCAGCAGACGGCTTCCGAGCCGAGGGGTCTCGATCGCGTAGTGTAGTGGCAGCAGCTAACCCCTAACCTCCGGCAGAGAAGGCAGGGCTTTCTCCGAGGAGCAGCAGAGCTGTCAGAACCTTCTCGGCGGCGGCGGCAGCTGCTGGAGGCGAAAGCTTTCACTACGAACGGCGCGGCTCGGAGGAGGAGGCAGGGGCCAGTGAGGCTGCCTCAGCAGCAGCAGCAGCCGACTGCAGCCAAGCCAAGCAGTGCCGGCTGCTGTCGGCACTCCTGATTGGCTCGGCTCGGAGCCGATGGAAATGCGCTGGCCTTCTTTGTTTGACTAATCAATGCCACTCCTCCCCAGTATCGGTTTGGCATCTCTCCTGTGCTTCCCGTCGTCCCTCGAGTGCTCTCAGCTTGGGGTCACGGCCACTGGCCAGCCGAGCTGGACGCTGCTCGTCGTGCAGCGCCGGCTCCGACAATGCCGGCTGGGCGAGCAGCTGCCGTGCAGTAGAACAAACATGCAGAGTCGCGACCCGAAGCCGACCCGGTGGGGGGGGAGGGAGGGAAGGGGTACCTGCCTTACAGGTGCCCGGTACCGGGAGAGCCAGGTCCGAGTCCCAACGACCGAGAGAGCCAATGCTTAGAGCACCGAGGAGGAGGATAGTGGAGAGGTGCTGAGGCATTGGTGAGCACTCAGATTGGATGGATACTTGTTTTTTTTATGATGCTCACCTCCGTTAGCTACAGCTTTGGTCCCAGTTCAACTATCGAGAGACCGTCGAGACCTCAATCGACGCCCCCTTTGTCGAAGGCAAACACTGGCGCTGCCGTTGGGGCTCGTCGTTTTCAACTGCGAAAGTTGTGGGCTCCCTTGGCTCAGCTTTAACTTAGCCAGCTCCCTCCCTCCCTCCCTCCCTCCCTCTCTCCCTAACTCCCTCCCTCCCTCTCTCCCTCCCTCCCTCC
The DNA here is from genome assembly GCA_009760855.2 of Cristatella mucedo. Lineage (NCBI taxonomy): Eukaryota > Metazoa > Bryozoa > Phylactolaemata > Cristatellidae > Cristatella > Cristatella mucedo. The sequence continues at coordinate 608,353 of WPIO01000059.1, forward strand.
CTCCCTCTCTCCCTCCCTCCCTCTCTCCCTCCCTCCCTCCCTACCTCCCTCCCTCCCTCCCTCCCTCCCTCCCTCCCTCTACCCTGACCGATTTCAGTGAGAGCAGCAGCATCAGCTCCAACCCGTGTTCGGCCATGATTTATTGTGGCACAGAAATTGATCGATCGCTTCCGGTTTCGACCTGAGGGCTTAACAGGAGTGATTGAGCAACACTCGAACGGTCATCCGATCATTCGGTGGCTGCCAGGCTGGCTGTTCTAACCGCAACTCGAGAGCCGAAGCACATCAGCTGCTTTCCAACGCTGTACTCAAGTAGCAGCAGCAGCAGCTCGGTCTGGAGGTGCTCGCTCGGTCGGTGAGAGGCAGCCTTAAGTTGGTGCCGGGCAGACCAACAAGCCTGCATATAGCTGCGTATAGCTACGTGTCTTTAGGCCTCGAACCAGTCTCGCAGCACATCATCTTCATTGAGGCAATTCAAGCATTAGTGTAATACGCACACGTAAGGAACAAGACACACGATGTGCAGTGTATCTACTAGCCACAATGGTTGCAGCTACTGCAACCGAATCTTCCGAGTGTGAGTCCTACATTATTTCTTTGTACCTTGCTAAGCGCTTCGCCACCGGCTTAGAATAAGAATCTCAGACTCTTGGCCGTGGCCGTAGCGAACCATCGGCTGGTGGCCTGCGAAGGGACGAATCACTCGAACGCCAAAGGTCAGCTGGCTAAGATGCAGGAGGCGAGTTCTGCCGCTGCTCAGCCTCGCCACCGCAGCAGCGTTCTGGCAGCAGCGTCCTTTCGACCGAGCGCGAACGCTCTGCTAAGGTGGAAGGCACGAGGAAGCCGAAGGGGAGAAAAGACGCGATCGCAATTCGGCTCCGCCTGCTCGGCCTGGCCGTGTCTGAGGAGGCATGTCAGAGCTAATTCGATCTCAAAGGGCAAAGCCGCATAGGCATGTTAGGAAAGGTCGAGCGACCTCGTAGCTGGCTGACGCCAACTGGTTTCTCTGCGCCATCCCAAAGTGGCACTCAGTGATGCACTCCAGCTGGCACTGTCTGGCTGCGAGCCAAGCATCTGGTCGATAGTCAGAGAGCCAATCAGATCGGCCCAATCGGTCCAATACTAAAGTGGCCGAGCACATAGCCCATAATTGGACAGGAGGCCTTGCATAGAATACAAAGATGGGCGCTCAAGTGTGCTCTGCTTGTGAACTACTAGCATGACCGAGGCACCGCCGAGCTGGTTTGGTCTAGCGGTTAAGGTGCTCGCCCGGACCAAGGTCTGACTGAGGTCGTGGGCTCGAGCCCCGTGGCATATGTGAAGCGCCTGAATAGAGATCAAGTTCTCCTGGGGCGCTATATAAATGAATTATATTATTATATTATCTTTTGTTCACTCACATTTGGTAAGTCATCGTCGTCGGTATTAAGTTTTAAAACCTCCGACGTTTTCCTCTGCGACTCTGCACAGTTGCAGCTCAGCTGGTAGAGCTTAAGAGAGGCTAGCAAGTTTCGACAAACCTAGAAAGGGCATCAGTGAAATACAGTCAGAACGAATGAAGTGCCAAGGTGGTTGCCGACAACAGTGAGCAGGACAAACGAAACGAGAACTGAGCTGTGCACATTGCAGCTGGTCATTCAGCTTACGCCGCCGGAGTCTGAGGCCAGTGAGGGCAGACACTCGAATCAGATACAAACAGAGTGCGGCCTGTGAGGGCGGACACTCGAATCAGATACAAACAAGACACTGAATTACCGAGCTGTGCTTTATGGGCACGGCTGAACATACAATAGATTCACCCATACAATACAACATACAATAGATTCACCCACTGCTTTCGTGCTGCACCAGCAGGGTTATAGACGAGAGTCAGTTTACACATGCAAATAGAATAGTCAAAGTTCAGGAAGAATTCGAGGCACAAAGTGATTGTTTAGTCACAGCATTGTACCTCTGTCTGCCTGCCTGCCTGTCTGTCTCGCTCTCTCTCTCTCTCTCTCTCTCTCTCTCTCTCTCTCTCTCTCTCTCTCTCTCTCTCTCTCTCTCTCTCTCTCTCTCTCTCTCTCTCTATAACTTAGTACCTTGAATTTCCAGTGCCGTCGCAGTTTCTCGCCGACTGACAGGTGCTGGGACTCAGGTAAAGTCTTCTAGTGGTCTGCCGTATTATAAAGAAGAGAAGCATGCGCTACTATCCGAAACCCCCTGAAAGCCATGAGGCTTAATTGGTTCTTAAACTGGCTAGTTTGCTAAAGAGCATCCAAAACTAGGTGGGGCGCATTGTGCAAGTGGAACCGAATTCATCTCAGGCAGCAAGGAACTTGAGAGGCATAATTCATTCGGGCAATAGTCGAGGCAGGGATTGGTAATGAGATGGCAACGATGAGGTATTTCGAGAGAAGTGCTAGAACCAGCAGTGGGCATGCTGATTGCATTGCTGTTCGAGATTAATGGCCAATGTGAGACCAATATAACAATCGGCTCAACTTCAGTCAAGTTGTTTGCAATCTCCCGCAGAGAAGCACTTCTGAAACGATTTCGGACGAGTCGTATCACTAATCCCGCTAATTCACTAATCCTTTAATTCACTAATCCCTCTAATTCACTAATCCATCTTTCGGCACCGTGTAGTGTATACATTACCATGAGCCTGTTCGAGACCAACAACAGCTGTTGAGAAGCCTATGCATGAGTGATGGCTGGGAAAGGCCAAGAAGTGAGGATAGCAATACAACGAGACGAGACGCCAGTGCAGTTTCTCGGATAGATTAGCACATTGGAATTGGCCCTGGGGCAGTAACTAATATTCTCACGCACACAAAACAATCCCTTCTCAGCATTACCCATTGCTGCCAAGCAATTAGCAAAACCGATGCTCTTACCCCCGAGGCAGAATGCTTAAAAGCCCTCATTTCAGTCGGTTCGTTCTACTTAATTTTGTGCTAAGCAGGCGCTCAAAATAGCTGGCCGCAATGAGCCGTATCCTGAACTGGACTCGTACAGCTGCAGCAGCAGCAGCAGCAGTGGCAACAATCGTGTGACGTCACCTGACAACTGCCTGTATATGGCTCCTGCTGCATATGCATATACATTCTGGTGCTTGCACATCCTGCATATACATCCTGGTGCATAGCGACCAGGAGGCTGCAGCTTTCTGGTCGCTATGCACCAGCCGACGTCGGAGCCCTCTTCAGATTGGTCACCCCAGCGTGCCAACGGGCAAGCAATCGAGCTCTGCGACAAGGCAGAGACTCTGAGCAGCCGATGTTCCTTGCATTTGTGAAGGCAGTGCGTCTGTCGGGAAACCGCGTGGCCAACCGATTGTGTGTGTGGCATCGGTGCCACGCTGCCGAGTTAGAAGCCCATTCTGAGAAGGTTGTGGTCTCCTGGGTTAGGAGCAGGTGTGGCCATGAAAAAAAAGAATGAAGTATGATGAGTATAGCAGAAGATGAGATAGAAGGTGAGTAGATCGGTAGATCGGTAAATCAGAAGATGAGTAGTTAGTGCATTAGTGCATCTGACGAGCACTGAGCAGTTTTAGCCAGTCCACGGTGTACTAAGCCAGTCCAAGTAGCAGTACGGCTGTCTTCCGATGGTCCACATTCTAGCAGGTGCGATCCCTTTCGAGTGTGGCATTTATTTGTGTGTGTGTGTGTGTGTGTGTGTGTGTGTGTGTGTGTGTGTGTGTGTGTCTTTACTTGGAATTCGGGCACAGATCACCCTTGTGCCTCGAGCACACCTCACACTGGGCTGCAGATGCCGTGCCCTTTGACGCCGTCTGCTGGGCACGAGCTCGGAGTCAGATTCGTGTCGATCAACAATCGGCCACGAGGAAATCAGATCTCTGCTTTCGGCCCGACTTGCTGCTCCCGGAGCTAGGCCAACGAATGCTGGCGTTCGGTGGGGAGTGAGTGTGACGTCGATTGCGTCGAACCGACATCCATTCTGCCCCCAGGCGTCCCTTCCCGCCCCCCCCGACGGAAGCGCAGCTAAGAGCAGCCTTCTTGTTGTACGTACGAGGAGGCTTCCATTCAGAGACACGCCCCGGAAGCGCAGCTAAGAGCAGCTTTCTTGTCGTACGCGAGGAGGCTTCCATTCAGAGACACGCCCCGCTGCTGCTGTGATGCTATTGATGTTCTCTCGCTTGCGACTACTCGTGCCCCACAAGTCGGGTCCAAGCTCGGCAAGCACATCCTTTGCTTGAGGGCTGCTAGCTTGCATGCACGCCCTTCACCTTCGCCCCTGCCCCGTTGCTGCTGCCGCTGCTGCCGCTGCTGCCGCTGCTGCCGCTGCCGGCACTCCGAAGCAGACGCTCATTTACTTTGGGGTTAGGATGGGCAGCCACACAGGGCCCAAGCGCTTCCTCTCTGGGGCTCCACCGACTACGCCACAGTGCGCCTGTGCTGCTGCTGCTGCCTCATGCTCTGCTGAGCTTTGCGCTGTGTGTGCCGCTATGCTGTGTCTGCTCAGCCGGCGTCTGTGCGTATGCGGAAGCAGAGCAACAATCGTCCCTCACGCGTGATTTGCTTTCCAAAGACGAACGGAACATTGCACCAAGTGGAGACAGCTGTCACGGTATCAGCGGCGGGCGTCTGAATGGCGCAGATGAGGAACAGAGATAGCTGCGACAAGAAGTTTCTCGGAAGCTGCTGCACCACCCGACCTGATGATCTAAATTGCCTGCCATGTAGCGATTCTCTGCGCGACATAGGCCTTGGGCAACGGCAGGGCGCAGCAGCAGCAGCACTAGCAGCAGCTTGAGTAGCAGTCGAAAAGCAGCAGCTTGAACAGCAGCAAGTGGGCTGAGTGAAGGCTGTATGTGTAGCAGACTCACTGCTAGCGATCAGGGCGACTGCAGCCGGACAGGCCTGAAGTGTAGCTAGCCAAACGACATGCACAGGACACGCGAAACAGAATTTTTTTAGCCAATAGCATCCTCGTCCGTACAGCGACAGAAGAGCTGCAATGGGCAAGATAAGATCGCCCAATGCAGGATTCGAACCCACGACCTCAGTCGTAAAGAGCGAGCACCTCACTTCCTATGCTATCACGACCCTGAAGCGATCAACGAGGCTGCTAGAATCGAAAATGGCTAGTATAGAGCTGGCGCTCGTGAACCACAGCCAATTACTGCAAGTGCAGCTGGCAACTCATAGCAAAGCAGCATGGCAATCGCTGAAATCACGACAATGATGCTATTCGGTCGCAAGTTGTTTTTTAACGGATGCAGATCCTTCAGGTCACCGGATGAGCCGTAAAGACCTCAGGGTCCCAGCAACTTTTACCGAAATAAGGACCCTCCTCCAGGGGATTCTTCAAAAAGGGTAGCTCTCGGATTAAGCCAAGCGGATCGAGTGCTGACCTTTCCGGACGCAGCAAATCGAGCAAAGGTGAATGCTCTGTCGGGCGGCCAAGCCATCCACCAGGGCCAAGCCACCTGACGTGCCCCTTCAGGTCGGCCCAAGGGGTCGGGGGGGGGGAGGAGGTAGAGTCTGCTGGCCCCCCACCCGACTTGTGCGCGTGACCACGAGTGCACGGTCTACGTAGGACTACTGAGCATAGCTGAGTCAAAAGGTCGGCCGACCGACCGGCAGCAGTCAGCTCGTGCGCCACCACGCCCCACTGCTTACCCGCACGAACTCCATCGAACCGATCTTAGGCGTCGTGACAGCCGGGTCGACGGAGCTCGCATCGCTAGTTCTGCCAGCCTCACGGCACCGAAGGCCTGCGCAAAGCACGACGTCCGGAACATCCGGGCACGATCGGGAGCTCGCGGACGCATCGCAGCAGAGGCGTGGCCGAGGTTCGCCGGAGCCTGCTGCTGCTGCTGCTGCTTCGGCAGCCGATGCGGCTTGCGCAAGGCTGAGGTCCACCACCTGAGCCACCACAATCGTCGTTGCCGCCGTTGCTGCCACGGTCACCTTCCTACAGATGTCGGCCACCTCGTCTGGGACAGCAGGTCTGCCTCCGAGATCATAGTCATTGCTGTCATCAGCGCTGCTTTGCTGACGACAGGGTAGTGGTGTTTCTTGCAGGAGGCCGCCTTTGCCGCCGCCGCCGCCACAGCCTGGCTGCGACGGTGGATGAAGGGGACCGTCGACGCTGCCTCGGCCTGGCAAGACCGCCTTGCCAAAAGCTGACCTGGTGCGTGCCGACTGACCAGACGGTAGACCACGCATACGATCGTCGGGCACATCGGTACTCGCTGTCAAGAGCAGGGTCGGCACTTCCGAGCAAGGAAGTTGGCTGCTGCTGCTGCCATGGCTGCTGCTGCCATGGCTGCTGCTGCCATTGCTGCTGCTGCCATTGCTGCTGCTGCTATTGCTGCCGCTGCCGCCGATGCTTCCCCGGCTGCCAAGTGCGCTGCGTCCGTGCACTGCCGTGGTTGCTGCGTGGCTGGCTCCGGCTGCACAATTCACAAAGCCGTTAAACGTGCAGCTGCGCCTCGGTTGCAGCTGCGAGCAGAGCTTCCGGCTCTCGACGGCAGCGACGAGGCTCTTGACTGACATGGCTGGCGAGACTTGGGGCTGCGGGGCAGGCCCGACGTCAGATCGGAGCACTCAGATCCTCGAGGTCTCCGGAAAGCTCGGCAAGCTGAAATCATCGGAAACGCGGGGCACTCGATCAGAGCATGACACTACATCCTTGACCTGGGTGTGGCAGAGTGTGCTGACCATAGGTCAGCACACTCTGGTCAGCACACTCGGCCGACAGTCAGCTACCGAGCCTCAGCCCATTCTACTTCACGTGGCCAGCGATTAATTGGTCAGGCACTGGTGGGTGCAACAGAAGCTGTGCCTGGTCGTGAGTCGCTCGGCCCTTTCTGGCATGGAAGTACGGCATTGCGGCTCAATTTATACAAATATGTGCAGCCACTAGCGCCCATCGAACGATTGCCGGGCAGCCCACAATAGTGTGGCTGGTCCGGAGGCATTGTTACAGCCAGCAGGTGGCTACCGAGTGTCATTCTCTTTCAAGCAGACAAGGCAAAGTGCAAGCGTGCAACTCGCAGTCGCAGCTTTGCAGCTCACGTTATAAATAAAATAATAATAAATCCTAGCTGATTCAACAGCCTCTTTTTGCATAGCGACCGAAGAGCCTTGACGGCTATCACCACTGCTTGCAGAGGCGATAAAGGATCGCCCACCGCAGGAATCGAACCCACGACCTCGGGACTTAGGTCATGAAAGCAACCGCCTTACCAAGTGTGCCGTCACGACGTTGCAGCGCGCCCCTCCACGCTGCCGATCGGTGCACGAGCTGCTGCATGCCGAGCCCGGCATCCTGTGCTGCCTTGCTCCGACGTGCAGGACCTGCTCGTTCTCTTCCTTCCGCCAGCCATCTTAAATACGGCCTAGTCTAGAGCTGGTCGCGTCGTACCAACTGCTGTGCGACTACCCAGGCTAAAATTGCTTGGAGAAGGCGCCGTCTCCATTTCACATTCTCTTAAAGCATCGGACTCACGGAGCTCGCACTCACGAAGTAACGCCATGGACGCCTTCTGACCTGATGGCACTTAAAAAGAAGGTAAACAGCGACACATTCCTTGCATCGTCTGCTCCGTCCGCATGAATCGTTGCCTGTTCGCTTTTCGTGCTACCACTTTTTGTCTCTTCGTCTCTTTGTCTATTTGTCTCTTTGTCCAATTACCGATCGATATGCATGCTTCCTTTCCAACATATTCAAAAGGTGCAGAAAAAGACGTAGCTCTCTTTGGGTGCCATATAAATGTCGTGTTATTATTACTGTGGTTGTGCTTTGGCATCTGGCAAGATACTTTTGGCAGAATACCGGAAGAACGCCAAATATAGAGATACAAATAAAAGGGAGTCTTCAATCTTTTCTCTACTCTGCCAGAATATCCTTGTGAATGCCGCCCTGGTTTGGCCCAGGGCTCAATGTGCTCGCCTTTAACGATCTAGGTCAAGGCACTTACCTTTACGACCCAGGTCGTGGGCTCAAGCCTCGTGGTATATACAAAGCGTCTGGATAGAGATTCAGCTCTCTTAAGATGCCATACGAGTGAATTACATTTATTTTATTTTGAATGCTACTCACTCACACTCCGGGATCCGAGGTCAGTGGCCCAGTCAGACGGGAGCCTGCTCTGATGTGGCGAATCCTACCCACGCAGAGGAGCAGAGGAAATCAGACTGTCGTGCCAGGAAAGGTGCCCGAGACTTGATAACTAGTGAGTACGATACGTAGTCAATGTGAAGCCGAAGCTTAAAAACGTCGCTGCAGTGCTGCCAGAAGCAGTGTTCAATTCCCACGACTCGATGCACGTCAGAGCTTGCCACAGCGTTGTAGTCTTCTTTCCTTTATTATGCCTGCTTATTTATTATGCCCGGTTACGCCTGCTACTTGTACCTCCTCCCTTCTTCTCTGCCGAGCTTGCTATTATATTGGCAGGTCGCCCCAGTTGAGCACCTCAGTAACTCCCAATTCATTCCAGTTACTGTGTCGTCGGCAATGGCCAACAATGACGCTATTAGCTGAGGGAACTCAGACACAATTTGAACTGGGTGAATCAGCCATTATTCTCCCTCTCTTCTTTCTCACTCACTCACTCACTCACTCACTCACTCACTCACTCACTCACTCACTCACTCACTCACCCACTCACTCACTCACTCACTCACTCACTCACTCACTCACTCACTCACTCACTCACTCACTCACTCACTCACTCACTCACTCACTCACTCACTCACTCACTCACTCACTCACTCACTCACTCACTCACTCACTCACTCACTCACTCACTCACTCACTCACTCACTCACTCACTCACTCACTCACTCACTCACTCACTCACTCACTCACTCACTCACTCACTCACTCACTCACTCACTCACTCACTCACTCACTCACTCACTCACTCACTCACTCACTCACTCACTCACCCACTCACCCACTCACTCACTCACTCACTCACTCACTCACTCACTCACTCACTCACTCACTCACTCACTCTCTCACTCACTCACTCACTCACTCACTCACTCTCTCACTCACTCACTCACTCACTCACTCACTAACTCACTAACTCTTCTGCTCCATTCGGAAAAGTCGTTGACTCGTGAAGCTACTGAGAAGGATAAGCTCGCTCGCTGTAACTGACCAATGGAGCGTCTTGAATGAGCAAACGAGATCTTTATCTTTTTGAAGAAAAGTAAGAAAAGTACGTCGGCGCTCCTGACCGAATGAGTGCTGCACTAGCCCTGCGATCGGTTCGCACGAATAAGTCGATCACTTTAAGCTTGCTGTAGCACGGCGTTTTGAAAGCAAAAAAAATCCAGCAGTATATTCGAAGTTTCGGCTCTGCGAAAGTGGCCTTTTAATTTGCACACACCTACCTGGAACAGCTTACAACGCGCTTGCTTTTGTAGCGACTTTTGTCGCGATCTGCAGCCGCCGAAAACTGCTACCTGACACCGCCAGGCTTCACGCGAGCGCCACCCCGATCTAGATCCTGCGAGCGTGCGCCTAGCGACTTCAGTGAACGACCGACACCTACGCGCAGCTCCGCCGCCACCTCGCCGCCGCCGTTCGCATGCGCTGAGACGATTCATCCGCCGAGACTCACGTGCCGCCGCCGGCTAAAGTGGCGAGCGGCGCAGCGTGTACGAGCTGCGCCGCCGCGAAGCCGCGAGCTGGCAGCGACCACATCGGGACGCGTCTGCTGCTGCTGCAGGCCGCCTCACCTCCGCTCCGCTCTCGCTCTCTGCCTGACTCCTCCGCGCGCTTCGCGCTCGCGAGGCTGCGCTCTCGTCCCGGGAGGCTGCGCTCTACCGAAGCCGCCGCCGCCTCGCGCGCGCGCGCGCACTCCTACCCTGCGTCCGGCGGCGCCCGGCGCGAGAGCGCTGAGCGAAAGCGGTCCGCAATGTCGCGCGGAGGGCCGCGCGGCGCCCGAGCGTCGCTCTCGGATGCGACCGGCGGCTCGCAAAGAATGCTGCGCAAACAAGGTCGGACGCGCTCTGCTTGGTTAGAGCCGAGCTCTCTGTTACCTCGCTCTTCGGCTCCACCGTCCCAGCTCCCAGTGTCAACACCAACGCCGCCGCCGCCGCCGCAGGCGGCCGCCGTCAGCGAAGTAAGGCGGGAAAAGTCACTCGGGCTCGTCTGCGTTCAGCCGGAGCTGCGGGCGTGACGCCGCTACTGTCTCGTCGTCCACGACCCCAACGTGCAATCTCTGCCGCTGTCGTGCGACGACTGAGCCGCCGTAACTCCGCCGTAACCCACTCTTCGCAATCGAATTCGGAGAGAGATCGCGCGACGAGACGAGGCGCTCGGCAGAAACGCCAGACTTATAGATTGGCAAGCCGCCAGTTGGCGCACGAACGCACTTCCACCGACGGCCGCTTTCGCGCTGAGCTGCTGCTGCACTGAGCTGCACTTCCGCTGTTCCGTTTCGTTCAAGCTGTTCCGCTGCTCAGACTGCTTCCGTTGCTGCTTCCGCTGCTGCTTCCGCTGCTGCTTCCGTTGCTGCTTCCGTTGCTGCTTCCGCTGCTGCTTCCGCTGCTGCTTCCGTTGCTGCTTCCGCTGCTGCTTCCGTTGCTGCTTCCGCTGCTGCTTCCGTTGCTGCTTCCGTTGCTGCTTCCGCCGCCGCCGCAGCAGCAGCTGCTCCGTCGTGCAGCGGGCACGGTCTCTCTCTCCGACCGCTGTTTGTGCTCGTGTCTGTGCTTCTTTGCATTGCACAATTTTGATTTATACATCAGGCTTAGAAGTTCAATCGTTTCTCATAGAAGATGTTCTGCAGTACTTTATATGCACCACTTTAACTCCTATTGTATGCATAATTTATTGATTCAGTCCTGATATGCCATCTTTAATAATAATAATAATAATTCACTTAATAAAGCGCCCTCAGAGAACTCAATCTCTCTCTAGGCGCTTTACATTTGCTGTAAAGTGAAATGCAATTGAACGGTAAGTAAAATCATGCTTGAAAAACAAACGAGATGAATAATATGGTTAGGGGTGACATGCACAGGGTCAGCATGCAAATGTGGTTAGTGGCAGCATGCACAGTGTCAGCACGCTTAAGCACATCAAAGACGAATCACAGGGACCCACTAAATGCTGTCCTAAATAGGTTTGTTTTTAAACCCAATAATAGCAAGACAGTTGAGCAAAACTCGTGGTTATAAATTAATAATTTCATCATTGTTGATACTCCAGAACGGTGGTTCTCAACCTTCCGAATGCCGCGACCCTTTAATACAGTTACTCGTGTTGTGGCAAATCCCAAGCGTAAAATTACTGCGTGCACAATGTGGACATGCGCGATGGTCGTAGGCGACCCCCGTGAAAGGGTCGCGCGAGCCCCAGAGGGGATCGCGCGACCCACAGATTGAGAACCGCTGCTCTAGAAAACAAATAACAAATATGATCCATTCGTACAGTGACATGAGAGAACTTAATCTCTGTCTAGACACTTTAGAAGTGCTGCAGGGCTCAAGCCCGCGACCCTGGTAATTAAAGTTGACCACCTTATTCCTGGGCCAAACCGGGCCGGCGTCGGGAAGGATAGTTGTCACGTATCCGATTTAGTGCAGTCCAGCTCAATGACTCGCCGTCTGTTGAAGCGATGTCAATACTCTTTCAAAATGCAAAGAAGCACGCGGCATCGCATTCGCGCAAAGAGCGTGTCCGTATACGTTGTGATTAATTCGCCGCGAGCCGCAGCGAGCGTGCGAGAATACGCGAGAACAGCTGCATTCTGCGACGACACTGACCGAGCCGTATTTGAAATACAAACCGTGCAGCGTCTGCTGCTGCAACCGATAAAGTGAATAGTTGCCTTTCTGACATTCTATCCTGGATGTCAGGCAGCAAATTGTTTTTTTTTTTTTAGGGAAAACGACGATAAAGCGAGCGTAGGACACCCGAAGCTTGCGGCTGGGCTAAACAAATATTAGCCGATTAATTAACAGCCTCATTTGTACAGCGGCAGAAGAGCATTAACGAATCTCACCGTCGCTTGCAGCTGGCAATACAGTGTCGGCGACTGCTGGATTCGAAACCACGACATCGGTCGTGAAGAGCGAGCACCTGACCTCCTGGGCGGCATTGGCGATGCTATTGTTCTACTATCGCTATGTGTTCAAAGTTTAAGTTCCCTCTAAAATAAACGCTTAAAGTTTGAAAGTTTCATTCACAAGACTGCTTCTGCATTTAGCCATCACGTCCGACCCTTGTCTAAAATTAAGGGCTGTCTAACACGGTGGCATGCTAGAATTTGTATAGCTCCATAGTCCTGCCGAGGCTACACTACAGCGATTCCGTTTTGGCTTGGCTAACAAACAAAAAACATTTACCCTCTGCAGCTAGTTATGAATATGGCTACAAGGGTCGTCAACAAATACCCAAGGTTCATCTGTGCGTCGTCTGCTTTGTTGGTGGAGCTGCCATGGCTCGATCGTCTATCGACAGATGCAGAGTAGTAAAATTCTTCCGACGACCCATAATGCCCACCGTCGCTATGGGCGCGTCCCAGCAAGCAGAACGGTTGCATCAATTTCAGCCTCCTCGCGCCCCTCAGGTCCTCCGAGGACAGCGAGTTTGCTCTTCCGTCCAGGCGCTTGAAGGATATTGCGCAGTAGGAGCTTCTGTTCACGGTTTCCAGAGTGCTCACTCCAGACAATTAATTGTTCGGCAACGACATCTTTTCTCCCACACTCCCACGTGACACGTTCTTTCCGGTCGTCCTGAGCTGCTGCAGCTGCTTCGATGCTACTCACTTCCTTGACTGCCCTCCCCCGGACAAAGTTTTTTTGCTTTTCACTTTCTCATCGTTGCGTGAGATGCAGTCCGTTGGCCACCGTGTGTGTACCAAAATGCCGTCTTTCCGGCTCTTTTGGCGCACTGGAGAAAACATTCCTATTATTATCCTTCCGCGTACGACGCGCCAAGTCTTTGTGCAGCTACTGAAGGAGACGCATTGCGCACGCGGTGCGCTGCTTATGCGGACTCAGTTGGCGGTAGGCGTAGGCTACGCCGCTTAGACTAGCGTATCTAGTACGCAGCCGCAACACTAAGCGTAATACTAGCAAAGAAAGCTACGGCACTAAGAGTTCGGTACAGAACCATTAGTGAACCTGACCTCTTTCTAGGCACTTGAAATGCACACGATTCGATGGCGTCTTCCCTGGGCTGCGATCGAGTCTGGCTCGTTCGAGGTTGAAGCAGCGCCCCCACTCGGCGTGTATTGGCTTGTTGGCCAGGTGCCTCCTATCCAGGATTTTGATGGGGTAAACGCTGACCTTCGCAAACGCTAAACGCTGACCTTCGAAAGAAGCTCGCGCACGCTCCTCTGCAGCCTCCTCTTTTCAACATATCACTTTAATTAAATCATTCGATCGTGCTTCCTTTGCAGCAAATGTAGAGTGCCTAGAAAGAAACCGAGTTCTCCGAGGGCGCTACACCAAATGCATTATTATTATTATTATTATCATCATTATTAACTCTGAATTTTTTAATTCAGCCGTTTACTTGGTTATATTAACAATTAGCTCATGAAAAGTCACACGACAAGCCCTCAGCTCCGCACGTTGAAGATGAGCCGGAAGGAAGCCTCTTTTTCGCAGCACGGAGCGAGAAACTCGCTCCGGACGTTCGCTCGAAGAGCCTGAGGCGGCAGAGCGGCGCAAAGCGGCTTGACCTCGACCTCGTCAAACCTGTCCGTTTGAGAAACTCTGCATGCTATGTAATGTATCTCGTCTGTAACTCCACAAAGTCATAAAGACCATGTGGGCGTTACGCAGGAGAGTTTTGTATAGCGCACTCACAGCCTAAGCGGCTTTCGGTACGCATTCGGTAGCCAACAGACTTCGTCTCACGCAACAAAGAGAAAGTGGGAAGCATCGCAGAGTCAGGAGAGCAGTTGAGGTAGTGAGTAGCATGGAAGTAGCAGTTGAGGACCGCTGAAAAAGATGTGCCACAGTCGGCAGTTGGAGAGTAGATGTCGTTGCGTAAGAATTGTGGAAGCGAGTTCCACAGTCTAGGACCTGCAGAGCTAAAGCTTCTGTCGCCAACTGTCTTTAAGCGGAGGAAAGGGACAGCTAATTTATTGTCCACACAGGACCTGAGGGCGCGAACAGGCTGAAACTGATGCAGCAGTTCAGCTAGGTACGAAGGAGCCAAGCCGTGGCGGGCCTTAATTTGACCAGTCTTAAAACAAAGTAGCAGCCCGTCTGGAAACCGACAGCGAACCGCCGGGAAACCGGCGGCAAACGCGCGCGCCGAAGGCGAGCCGCCCGCGCAGGCTCTCCAGCGCCCAAAAGACGAAGGAAGAAAGTAGGACCGTGCCCATTCGGCGCGTGTAGCCTGACCACGTGACGCCGACGACGAGCCTTTGGAGCCGCTGCGTAGCACGTGCTTTAGTCAATAATTTATTTTCCCAAATCCTCGTTAAACCCGGTGGCCTACTTCGCGGAATCATCATCGCTAGCACCCGGAAGTTTGTCGGACGTTCGCGGGCGACGTGGAGAGAGGGGCTAAAGGTCAATGGACGCGCTGCTCAAGTGACCTCTCTGCCGCCGCATGCTAGAGCGACTAGAAAAAGCCTGGCTGAATATTTATATCCGAATCTCAATTCGGCCCCTCGCACTTTGGCGGCCATTTGGCGGCCATTTATTTATTTCTGCTCGAGGGCGGGCGAGTCGCCGAATAATGGCCTGGCCCTTCGATGTGCTGTTACGCTAAAGAGAAAGTACCTAAGGAGAAAGGCAGGACTGCTTAGGAGTCTCGTAACAGCGTGCTATTACGAGCATCACGACCTGCAGTTACGACCACCGTAGCGGCACATTAGCTAGAGTTCATTGGCTCGTAACGGCGTGCCAGCCCGTTGGCGACGCGTTTGAAAATGCACCCTCGAGGCCTTCTTGAACCTGCAGATTTGTGTCGGAGCACTTGCAGCAAATGTAAAGTGCCCAGAAAGAGATCGAGTTCTCCGAGGGCGCTATAACAAGCGTACTATCACTATTATTATTCAGTTTCGGCTTTTGCTTTGCCGGGCTCGTGCGCGTCACGACTTCAGCATCCTTAGGCGAATTGCCTAGCGGTTAGCGCCCCATGAGAAGGTCGTCGCCGCTTATCAAGCTACGGACTAATGATTTAAAATTAATTGAATCGGTCGGTATTCTCTAGCTATATTAGGACAGCATTTAGTGGATCCCTGTGATTCGTCCTTGATGTGCTTATGCGTGCTGACACTGTGCGTGCTGCCACTAACCACATTTGCATGCTGACCCTGTGCATGTCACCCCAAACCATATTATTCATTTCGTTTATTTTTCAAGCATGATTTTACTTACCATTCAATTGCATTTTACTTTACAGCAAATGTAAAGCGCCTAGAGATAGATTAAGTTCTCTGAGTGCGCTTTATCAAGTGAATTATTATTATTATTATTATTATTATTATTTCTCGGCCGCAGGGTAGCCTGAAGAGACCGATGCTGTGGAGCCAGGGCTCCGAATGGGGGGCGTGGCGTCGCACGAAATTGCTGCCGCATTTTCTGGAAAATACTCAAGCAATTTTTCGCGCCAAATAAGGACCGATAGGATGAGTTTTACAGCTCCTCAGGACATGTGAATAGGCCTTTTTTATAGAGAAAACAGGATCGTCTGCATCACCGGAAGAGCGCCGCCCACGAACTATTAGAGCGTGGGGGCAATCGAATGGGGGTGGAGGGTCTATACCCGCCAGCAATAATATATATATATATATATATATATATATATATATATATATATATATATATATATATATATATATATATATATATATATATATAAGTATATAAATATATTATTCATTTTTATAGCTCTCCAAGAGAACTTAATCTGTATTCAGGCGCTTCACATATGCCTCGGGGCTCGAGCCCACGATCACAGCCAGGCCTTGGTCGGGGCGGGC
Source organism: Cristatella mucedo (assembly GCA_009760855.2). Classification (NCBI taxonomy): domain Eukaryota; kingdom Metazoa; phylum Bryozoa; class Phylactolaemata; family Cristatellidae; genus Cristatella; species Cristatella mucedo. Next base: position 624,272 of record WPIO01000059.1, read on the forward strand.
ACCTCAACCGCTGGACTAAACCAGCGTTTATTCATCGCAAACTCAGCGGCTGCTGAATTGTGACGCAATTACGCCGTCGGTGACGAGGTAAGAGAGCGAAGGAAAAGAGGTCGGCCGAGGTCGCAACCCCGCTATAGGGGGAGGCGGCATGTGCCCCCAGCGCCACTTTTGCTCCACAACTTTGTCTTCGCCGCGAGTGTCTTCTTGGGTGCTTCTGCATGCACGCGTCTAAGCATGCAAACTTGATAACTTGCCACGTGTCACAAACTCTTGATTAACGCTTCTCATGTGCTCCTAGCTGTAAAGCGGCAATAGCAATAGAGATTCGGTTATCTTAGTGCTCTATACAAAACCCTTACTATCATTGTCGTTATTATTTTTAATTGATATTAGTCATACAGCTCTCTGTCTAGATTCACAGCAGGGTATCCGCAGGTGCATAATTGTAAAGGTGTATAATTGTGGCTGGCTAGGGACTCGACTCTCTTGGTGCTCTATAAAAACACTTACTATTACTATTACGGTTTTTTTTATTTATACTACTATTATTATTATTATTATTATTATTATAGCTCTCTTCCCCTCATAGGAGCAGTTCGCCAGCGTATGGCTGTGAAGCGCCGGCATGGAGATTTAGTTCTCTTAGAGTGCCGCTTAAGCGACCCATTGTATTTATTGTTGTACCTCGACACTGACAGAGACAGTGAATGACACGAGGCCTTTACTTTTAAATCTACACGCAGAGGCTTTCAAGCTCCCTGTATTTACATTTTTATGGTCATTCTCCATTTCGGGAAAGCCTGCAGCTCCGCGAAGAACTCGCGGCGCTCGGCAGCCCCTTCTTCTTGACCGGCTCAGCTGTAAAGAAAATGCGAAGCCATTTGGATAGCCTACAGATGGCGCCGTTCGGCGAAGGCGCGTCGCCCGGCAGGACAGCACCATCTGCAGGGGCGCCTTTTCTCGGCAGCCCCATTCAGATCAGTCTAAAGACATCTACCACGTTCGCCGACCAGGTTTGCCCCGGGGTTAAAGGGCTCGCCTTTGTGACGATCCAGGTCGTGGGCCCGAGTCCTTCGGCATGTGTGCCACGCACGGATGCAGATAAAGTTCTCTTAGGGCGCTCTACGGATGAATTATATTTATTATTTTTTTTTTTTAGAGTATCGAAACAGATTTATTCACCCGCCCTCCTGGTGGCCGCAGAAACCTCGTAAACTCGAGGAGACTACCGGAAGCTTTCCGACTACCGGAAGCCGGACTACCGGAAGCCGGGCTTTCGAGCTGTTTCTTCGCGCTATTCGCTACCTCAGCTGCCGCCCTCTGACTCAGCTATGCGCTTCTCACTTTCTCTTCGTTGCCTAAGATGACCTCGGTCAACTGCCGAATGCGATCCAAAGCCGCTTAGGCTTTGAGTGCGCTGTAGAAAATTCTCTAGCGGAGCATCCGCGTAGTCTGGCTGGCGTAGTTTGGCGACAGAGGCTTTAGCTCTGCAGGTCCTAGGCTGCGGAACTCGCTTCCACAATTCTTACGCAACGACAACTACTCTCCTGCTGCCGACTATGGCTCATCCTTTTCAGCGGTCGTGAGCAGCTACTTCCATGCTACTCACCACCTCAACTGCTCTCCCGACTCTGCTATGCTTCCCACTTTCTCTTTGTTGCGTGAGACAAAGTCTGTTGGCTACCGAATGCGTACCGTAAGCCGCTTAGGCTGTGCGTGCGCTATACAAAACTCTTCTGCGTAACATCCCCACATGATCTTTATGACTTTGTGGAGTTACAGACGGAGATACATTAGTCTTTAAGGAGTTACAAGTGGATATGCCTTACATGACATTGCAAGAGTGGCTAAAGGACTCGCTCTCAACTTGGAGGTAATTTTAATGGCTGCAACTTCGGCTGGGCCCGCAGCCCCGCCCCGCTGCAGCTGCACTCGCCCTTGGTCTGCGCCCCGCGAGCTCTGTCGTCTATTTTTGTCGTCTATTTTTGGGCCGAGTTAGCGATGAAGCTGAAACAAAACCAAAAGGCGTCGAAGTGAAACCAGGCCACTCAAATTTTACTTTAACCAAGAGGAACTTGGAAAATCTCTCCATACAGCTTTGCAAAACTTGGCTCTATTTGAAGAAAATCGTCTCAGCAGACGCCCACCGAAGCGTCGGTGGGGAGACTTCAGCGGCGAGCTGTGACGAGGCCTGATTGAATCTTAGTCAGCATCGAGCCCCTCGGTGCTTAGGGCACGCGAAGTTTTTCAAATATCCTCCCACCGTTCGCTCCCACCGGTGCAGCGGCCGAAAATGCCTGCGTTGGCGCCTCGAGGTCGATCGCGACCACGCTAAACCGGAAATGGCCACTAGCGGCAGGCTCACGGCCCGGCTAGCTCAGGCAGCAGACCTTTGGACTCTCGCCGCACGGCATTCCCGTCAGCATGCACCCGCGCCAGTTGCTAGCGTGTTAGCCAGAGTCCAACACAAGGACCGGACCGAGGGATGTTGACCTTTGGCCTCACGATTGTTCCCCGAGCTGCCTTGAGGGGCGAGGCAGCTCCGTTAGCCCGATACTTTACTCAGATGGCTTCGCAGCAGGGGCGATCTTTACTGCCCGCGATCTATTCGGTAGACGGCTCGTAACCTAGCAGCAGCAGGCCTCGATAAACTCGGAGAATATATAGCGTGCCGCCCGCTGGCTCTGCTGCCGCGAGTGACATACCGGGTCGAGCGGACAGTGCGGAGCAGTTCGCTAACGAGGCCAGCGCCACCACGTCTTACTCCACGCCGCCGACCCGTAATTTAATGTAATTTAGTGTAATGCATCTCCGTCTGTAACTCTATAAAGTAATAAAGACCACGTGGGTGTTACGCAGGAGAGTTTTGTAGACCCGCCTCTCGGCCGTTCGGCGAAAGATTTGATGAGATTTGGCGAAAGATGCGGCGAAAGAAAAAACGTCAGCATTCTATCAAAAGAGGAGTGTTATTCAAATTTATTGCGCGTGATACGGATGGTTTGATTAACAACTACTAGTATCCAAGGAGCATTCAGAAGTTAAAACGCTACTCGAGAGATGCAGCCAGGTGGAGGTAATGCTTGCAGCCGACGTAAAGGAGAACGAGCCCGTGAATCAGCAAGAGTTTATTATACATTTACTTACTGAAATATAGCTTATTTTATCAAATAGGTGGTGCGATTGTGAAATCTGTGTAGGCATCGGCAGGGAATATGCTTTCAGCGCCGTGTAGGTTTGCCATGACCTTGCTGGGGTCGTAGGTCAAGGATAACATCCTCCGGATCCTGGCCGTACTGGCCGGCCGTAGGCATGGGTTCGAAAGGCTGGAGCGCAGGCGATTTGCTAGGCGAATTCAAAGATGTGCCAGCAAAGACTTTGTCGCTCGACTGCGTCGGCTCCCGAGCGCTGCTCGCTGGAAAGAAGGAAGTGTGGCTGTTTCAAGTTGCCAATCCCAGTCGGGGCCTGCTGAAGCTAGCCCGAAAATCGGCGAAAGATGACGTCGAGGTTAACGTGTGCCAATTCAGCCCTTTGATTGAGAGTACGTTTGCGCTTGCAAGCGATAGCTTGGCCGAGGTGTACGCCGTTGACAGCACCAGACTGGTGGAGAAGGCGTTTCTGCGCGGCCACTCGCGCCCGGTCAGCGATCTCGACTGGTCGCGGTTCGATCTCAATTCGCTTGCGACGTGCTCGGCCGATGGCTACATTCAAACATGGGATATAAGAAACCCGCACTTTCCTTCTATGAAGATAAAGCCCGTCCAATGCCCACTGCTGGTCAAATGGAGCAAGGTTAGCTCAAGGCCGCTGCAGCGAACTCGCCGGCGGGAATGTACTAGAAACTCATTCTGTCGCCGCCTCCTGCTAATCTTTCTTAATGGTAGCTTCGAAAGGTAAAGGTTTTGGTTTAAGCGTCTTCTGTATGCGGTAGGCATGCAGCTGCCAATTTTCTCCTATCCAGACGTAGGCTGGGAAGTTGTGTGTTTATAGGGTTTGTTATTTGTTTTGAGCTTCGAGATCGATCCTTCCTCGTTATGGGTGATTTCAACTTTCACTTTGATAACTTATCTGACGCTTTCAGTGCCGAATTTTGTGCATTGACTGACTCATTGTCTCTTGTGGCTCATGTGCATGGCCCTACCCACATTAAGGGTCACACACTCGACCAGATTTTCTCATACAACTGCACTTTGTCATCACCAATTATTACCAAATCCTGCTTATCTGACCACATGCAGATCTCATTCAATCTACAGTGTGTGCCCACATCCTCCTCTAAAATAACCTGTGAATCGCGAAACCTCAAGACCCTTGACATCGATGCTGTCCGTGCGAGAATATCTGCTTCACCTCTGCTGCTCAGTCCTCCCTCCGATCTGTCATCATTGGTAGATAGCTACAACACGACACTAGCTGACACGCTCGACGAGTTTGCCCCTCTGAAAAAGCGCACTGTGTGCCCCCGCCCAGACGGCCTATGGTTTACCACAGACATTAAACTAGCCAAGTCTACTAAACGAAAGCTTGAAAAAGCATACAAAAGATCCGGACTAACTGTCCATCGACAGGCATATGAAGACTACTGTAAGTCGTACCAATCGATCCTAGCAAAGTTCAAGTCTAGCTTCTATAGAAAGATTGTTGAATCACAGATGCACGATCCAAAAATGCTGATGTCGACGATAAACCATCTCCTCAACCGTTCCCAGATTAGCTCCTTACCTGATGATCCTAATGATGGTCTAGCCGATCGCTTCTCTCGATTCTTTGTGCAGAAGATAGACAAGATCAGGGAATCTATCCCTGCGATGACAACATCCCCACTAGAATGCTGTTCCTCGGTTCCTGGCTGCACCTCAATGTCTGCATTTAAGCAGGTCACTAGTGATCTAGTCCTGAAGGTCGTATGTCAATCAAAGAAGACAACAAGTCCTCTGGACCCTATTCCCACTGTCCTGCTCCTACGTTGCATTGATCTGCTGCTGCCATGCATAACTAACATCGTTACTATGTCATTAGCCTCGGGTCATGTCCCAGCACCTTTCAAAAAAAGCTGTAGTCAGGCCACTTCTCAAGAAAGTGACACTAGACCAAGAGAACTTAAGCAACTACCGCCCAGTCTCCCTTCTATCATTCCTATCAAAGACACTGGAACGGGTCGTGGCAGACCAGCTGAACTCATATATCGAAACCTCACACCTTGCTAGTAAGTTCCAGTCTAGCTCTAGAGCTGATCACTCCACAGAGTCAGCATTGCTTAGGGTATACAACGACCTACTTAGGAATGCAGACATGGGTAGAGTGTTTCTGCTTGTTTTGCTCTATCTTTCGGTAGCTTTTGATACCAAGGACCACAAAGTTCTTCTAGAGCGCCTCTCATCTCGCCTGGGCATCACTAGCACTGCTCTGAAGTGGTTCAGGTCCTATCTCAGTGGGAGACTCCAGAGTATTGACCTGAATGGACAAAGATCATCTGAGGTACCTCTGAAATATGGGGTACCTTAGGGCTCCATGCTAGGTCCAATTCTTTTCACGGTTCATAGTCTCCCTCTTCCTGATGTGATTGCCAAGCACAATCTAGGCTTTCACTTCTATGCGGATGACACTCAATCGTACCTTTGCTTTTATCCCTCCGAGCCTTCGGGCACCTCAAATTCTCTCAACTCACTTGCTGCATGTATTGATGACATCCGCACATGGATGACAGCAAATTTTCTAAAACTAAACGATGACAAAACTAACTTACTAGTTATGGGCAAACCCAGTGTGATTCAGAAACTGGAAAGGCTGACGCTCAAAATTGGCTCTGCCAGCATATCTCCTGTCGAATCAGCTCAAAATCTAGGTGTCATATTCCAAAGCGACCTCTCGTTAGACGACCATATCAGCTCAAATGTGCCTATTTTCAGCTTCATAACTTTGCTAAAATTCGGGCTTGTTTAGATAAGGATACCACGTCCAAATTGGTTCATGCATTCGTGACATCCCGTCTCGACTTCTGCAACTCACTGCTTACTGGCCTACCAGCATGTGCGATCAGGCGATTGCAGCTGGTGCAAAATTCTGCAGCTAGGCTTCTCTGTCGTGAGCATCGCAGTTGCCACGTTACTCCACTTCTCGCCGACCTGCACTGGCTACCAGTCAAGCAATGGATCGACTTTAAGGTTTCGTCGCTCACTTTTAGGTCCCTTCATTCTATGGCTCCAGCCTATCTCTCCGATCTACTACCCCACCAGGCCATGCATCGTACCACCCACTTTTCGGAATCCAACAGTCTACAAATACCTCGTACAAACCTTAAATCCTTTGGAGACGGTGCATTTAGTTCGTATGCTCCCAAAGCCTGGAACTCCCTCCGACTTGCGTCAAAACAGTCCCTGACCTGACCTCATTTAAAAGGAACCTAAAAACACCTATTTAGGACAGCATTTAGTGGGTCCATGTGATTCGTCCTTCATGTGCTTACGTGTGCTGATACTGTGCATGCTGCCACTAACCACATTTGCATGCTGACCCTGTGCATGTCACCCCTAACCATATTATTCATTTTGTTAGTTTTTCAAGCATGATTTTACTTACCGTTCAATTGCATTTCCGTTTGCAGCAGATGTAAAGTGCCTAGAAAGAGATTGAGTTCTCTGAGGGCGCTTTATTAAGTTAATTATTATTAATATTATTATTCGAGATCCGTTGATGTGACGGTTTTGCTTAGGGAAACCGTTCTTAGGGATTAGTAGTAGTGCTCTATGGAATGTCGCTCATCGCTCAAAAGGTGTGAGCTTACATGATTTTTTTATTTCTCGCTATGAGAGCCTTCGATTCGGTAGTTTTGCATAGGTAAACCATTCTTAGCAGGATCTGTATAGTAGTACCATACAGATCTCTGTGATTGATCAACAGCGTATTGCATAGCTGCAAAGTTAGTTATTAGTGTTGGTTGGTGAGTCCCTGGATCATAGGGCACTTGAAACGGAACGAACGCGGAGCAGTGATTAAGGAGAGTAGTCGAAGCTCACATTGGAGAATCAGAATTTCTTTCTAATCGCACCCAGTTTTGCCAAGTCTTTTAGCCTCAGTTAAAGCCCTGTGGTTAAACCAAGATTGCAGCCGCAGGCGGATCGTGCATGCTGCACGTGCGAGACTTTTAAGAGACCGAAAGACACGTGGCTGATCTCTGACCTGCGACTCGTTGTCTTGCTTGTTGCCAGCTGATGTCTGATTGCCGAGGTGAGCTTTACGAAGCTTCATATCTATCGATGCAGATAACAAGTGCATGTAATGACCACCGCAAAGGCAGCTGCTGCTAGCCAGTGTTGGGAGCAGAGAGCGATTACTTTTGGGCAGATTAGAGTCTCCAGTCCGTGCTCGGTCGCCTGCTTCCGATTGTCCACGCTGAATCTGATAGTTGAACGTGCAAGGGCCATCGGCTGGTGATCCTGGTTGGTAAGTAGTTCGAATATGTAGGCCGAAGTAAGAGAATGAAGGGACCTTGAAGGGAGTGGCCTTGAAGAAGGTGCTTATGCTGCTTGATGGGGGAGCCAGCCCTCGACCTGCAAATGGAGAGTAGCAGTAGCCACCAAGTAGGCAGACTTGGCTGTGAAGCTGATGTCGACGTCCAGTGAAAGGTTTCTTTGGAGCTGGGCGCATCCAGATAGCATGCTACAGATGCTACCGGATGCATCCAGATAGCGGGCTGCAGATGCTACCGCGGAGATGTGCAGGCCATTTAGAGGAGTAGCATTTCCAGTCTGCGAGTTACACGTCGTAGCTGATGAGACGTTCGCTGCGGCGTCGTCATTCGATTCGAGAAAGTTTGCGATTGTCTCTCATGGTTTGTCGACCGCAGTCCTGGTTCTTCGAGCGTTTCTCGGAGCCTGCTCAGACTGAATGGCTGTGCTTCCCATTCGTGTTCGTGGCCTTGCGGCAAAGCTGCTGTCTGCTCCGGACCGACTCCGAGGCTCTGAAGGGCCGCGTAATTGCCGCAGCACAGTGATGCTTCGGAGCGCAGCGGTATCAGTTTATCATTGTTGCTATGACGTCGCGGGCGTCGCCATGGTTTTTGCTCCCGCTAGTTCCAGGACCACGTGCTGGCATCGAGTCACTATCGTGACGTGCGGCTGTGGGACGTGCGCCGCAGCGACCGGCCGGTGCGGCACATGGTGGGGCACTCGCACAGAATCCTGGGGCTCGACTGGAGTCCGGCCGCCACGACGCTCGTGTCGACCGCTCTCGACGGCGTCGTGTTCGTGTGGGACACGACGACTTCGGCGAGGGACGACTGCCGCACCCGCGAGCTGCACGCACGGCACGGCACGCCGCTGCTGCGCGCCAAGCCCACGCCCTTCGACGGCGGCCTGATGACGTCTGCCATGCCGCAGAGCCACAGAAGAGCCGACTACAACCTGCTGCTGTACAACGTGAACAGCCTACCTCATCCGGGCAGTGGTGCTGCCGCAGAAACTGCCGAGCAGCATGCGTTCATCGGACAAAACGACCTCGTCTACGACTTCCACTGGAGAGAGGCCGACGATAGTGCGTACCTGCGTTGTGTCAGGCGTCGTCACGATGGCTCGTCCGACCGCTCTTAGCCTCTAGCTTGGCGATGCTGTGAGCGCGTTTTGTTGAGCTTGGCCCCCTCCAGATCCAGCCCGATCCAGGGAGATCCAGGGAGAGACATTTTTTTTTCGTGTGTTTGCTGCCGAGGCTGCTGCCGGTTTCCGTCCGAGTTCACTTGCACGAGGGGCCAGGTCTCCACGCAGGCGTCTCTACTTCGTCTGTTTGCGGGCGCGAGTTTGGGCACTTTTGCTTTCGCTTAGGTTACCAGCTTGTCGCGTGGTCACGTGACCAGACTCTACGCCAGTGGAAATACGAGGCAGCTGCCGTTAAGGTCAGTGATTCTGGTCGAGCGGCAGCGCTGCTTTGCCTGTCAAGGGCTGCCAGTACACGGTGTGCGTGTTAATTATGTGTTAAGTACCTGCAAAGTGGCATCGCTCTGAATTAAGCACTCGCTGGGCTCTAGGAACATGGTGCCTTGCGATATTCTTGCGGCGTTCATAGCAGCGGGCGAGTACCTCGGGCCGCCACGGAGCTCTCTCTCTCTCTCTCTCTCTCTCTCTCCTGCATATGTTGCTCAGCCTATCACGATGGATTAGGGTGCTCGTGTGCAAGTCTCTACGCAAGTGTGATAAGCCGCAGACTCTCTACCGCTTCCTCCACGGCGCACCCGGTGCATGCTAGCTGTGCGATGGTGGTGGAGCAGCCCCTCGTACATTAGCAAGTGTGAGGCACTAGAGCGCCCTTCTGTTTTTGCAGCTATCCCAGGCAGCGTCCACGCGGCATTTCGGCGGCAGAATCATTCACAACAGCGGCCCCACTTCGGCGGCCGAGCTCCGTGCGCCGGCTGCAGGCGAGGCGCTCGCGAACCGCGTCTCCGACGCCTGGTCCTCTAGGCCGCGAGCTCTGACGTCGACGAGTGGCAACGCGACGACGCAGGCTGCCTCAACAGGCAGAGAGCCACCGGATGTGGGTGCCGGCGGCGGCGTGCAGTCCTCAGTGCCGCACCCTGCTGCCGCGCCAGCTTTTGCTGCTCCTACGGCAAGTGGAGAGAGGATCACTGCCTCGGCTGCCACCTCGGCCACAACCGCGGCCGCTTTCCAGCTCAGGTCGCTGCCGGCACTGCCGCGGGCAGGTGGATGCTCGCTGCAGGTCGAGCTCGATTCGCTGGCCGACTTCGAGGGCGTGTCTCTCTCGGACGTGGACCACGAGCGGCTGACGTGCGCCGTGACGGTCACGTGCAGCCGGCTGCACGCCGAGCACTGTGTGCGCTTGCGCGCGAACTTCCCCCCCTCCAATCGCCCGACGGCCGCTTCTGCCGCCACCGTCGTCGGCAGCGAGCCGGTGCCGAGCTTCTACGTCGACTTGCCGCCTCCACGATCGGCTCTCGATGGTCGCTCGTGTCAGCTGCTCGGCGCCGAGCTGGACCGCTTTGCCGCCGCAGCCGCCAACTCGATCGCCGGGCCCACGTGCCTCGAGTCGTGCGTGCGCCTGGCGAGGCAGCGGCTGGACGCGCTGCTGGGCTGCACTGCGACCGATGGCGGCAGCAGTGGCGGAGAGTCGGCGGCCGCCACGGCGGTCGCCCCTGCTCTCGGTCGCGGCACCGTCGGTGGCAGCGACGACGTCGGAGGCGTTGGCAGCAGCGGCGGCAGCTATGCGGGCAGCATGCGGCGCAGTGTCAGCAGCTTGCTGGCGGCCAGCCTGTCGTCGTCGACGGCGACGGCGGCTGCGCCTCCGACGGCCACCACCCCATCGTCTGCTCACTCGTCCGTTGGTCGGCCCGACCTGATGGTGATGGTCGGCGCTCGCACGTCGGCCGCCGTCTTCTCGCCGAGCGGCACCCTCATCGTGTTCTACCGGTCTTGGTCGTCGTTATCTTTGTCAACGTCGTCACTGTCATCGTCGAAGGGCGGAGCCGTCGGCACACTGTCGCGCAGTGGCTCGCGCGCATTCGCTGACGTGACGCTGCCGTCAGCATCGACCCTGGCACCTCCATCTGTCGCAAGGACGCCGTCGGCAAAGGGCCAGCCGCAGGGGCAGTGGCAGCAGCAGCAGCCGCCGCCACAGCTTTCTGCCCAGCTCTCGCGGAGCCCAAAATCCACGGATTACGACACTCGATCGCTGGAACGCTCCATTAGCCATCAGCGCAAGTCGAGAGACGATGGCTGGCGCGGCAGCAGCGGTAGCTACTTCGGCGTCGTCGGTCGCGCATCGTCGTCGTCGTCGGCTGCAGCAGCAGCTGGCTTGCGCAGGGACCGCTGCTCGGTGGTCGTCATCTACGACGTGACATCGTCGCTGCCCGTCAGCCGAAAGCTCGCGTCACGCTACGCCTTGGCTGCCGAGACGAGCAAGCTCGCGTTTACATGCCAGCGCAATGCTGACGTGGTCCGAGACGAGGGCCGCTGCGACCTCGTGCAGATCTGGAAGCTTCTCGAATGCATGGCTGCATCCAGATCGGTGCAGCAGCAGCAGCAGCTGCCGCAGCAGCAGTCGCCGCACCCGCTGGTGTGGCCTGGTGGCAGCGGTGGCAGCAGCAGGAGTTTGGCCCCAGCAGCAATGGCGCCCGACGATTTCGAATCGGAAGTAGAAGAGGCATCACTTCTGGTGTGGCCGACGGCACAGGACATGTATGAGCTGGAGCAGCCCCAACGCGGCTCCGCCGGCCTTGCGCACTGATATGCTGCTGTGCTGCGTGCTGGTACGCTAAGCTTGCTTGCCGGAGATCTATCTCCCCCGTCTCTCTTTCTCTCCCTCTCTCTTTCTCTCCCTCTCTCTTTCTCTCCTTCCCTCTCTCTTTCTCTCCTTCCCTCTCTCTCTCACTCTACCCGTCTCTCTTTCTCTCCCCGTCTCTCTCTCACTCTCCCCATCTCTCTTTCTCTCCCTCTCTTTTTCTCTCCTTCCCTCTCTCTCTTTCTCTCCCCCTCTCTCTCCCTCTCTTTCTCTCCCTCTCTCTCCCTCTCCCTGTCTCCCCCTTTCTCCCTGTCTCCCCCTTTCTGTGGGTCGATCTCAGTTCGTAGGCTGCGCTGCCATGCACCTGCTCTGTGGGGCATTGTGGGTTTTCGTCGGTTGCTTTCTCACCGGTCGTCACTGGGAGACAACGGCTGACAGCACGTGGGTGCTTAGTTTGCTCTCCTATCCTAAATCAGATTGAGGCCGAGTCGCTTCGACACTCGCCGACAAGTGGGTGTGCAGAAAATGTCCAAGAGGCAGACCTAAGCCAAGCCACCGGCTTAACCTTGACCTTTCCCAAGTCGCCCAATCAGAGCGAGCGGCATGCTCCAGAAAGGGAGCGTGCCACCCGTCTTAGTGGTGGCAAGGTGGGTGGCTGATGGTGGGAGGACGGGCCCCTTGCCTACACATCTGCTTGCCGACGAGGCGTTCTTTCAGCCGCCGGAGCAGCAGCAGCAGCACAGTGTGGACTGTAGCTAAACTGTAGCCCGATTGGCAAGCTCTCTCTCTCTCTCTCTCTCTCTCTCTCTCTCTCTCTCTCTCTCTCTCTCTATATATATATATATATATATATATATATATATCAGTAGACGAGCCTTACTGGCTGTCACCACTGCTTGCAGTCGGCAATAAAGAATTGTCAACTGCATGGACTCGAAACCACGACCTGGGTCACGAAGTGTGCTAGCTAGCACCTTCACCCCGGACTTAATATCCAGGGGCATACGAAATGCACGTCCACTAACTACCCCGTGACTGCTGACCCATCGCTCTGTGACTGCTGACCCATCGCCTTGTGACCACTACCTGTTTATTGCTGTCGGTCGTGGTTAATGAAAAGTTGCCAGTTAGAAGAGGGCCAGCCATGGACCGCAGATTTCCTGTCGCTTTGGCACTGTTGCGATGCACTTAGTACTACTCTCGAGAGATTAAAGAACTCAAGTACTGTTTTGGCCCAGTGGTTAAGGTGCTCGCCCTGATCAAGGTGCCCTGATCAAGGTCTGGCCGAGTTCGTGGGCTCGAGCCCCGTGGCATGGTGTGAAGCGCCTGAATAGAGATTAAGTTCTCTTAGGGCGCTATACAAATGAATTATATTTTATTTACATTTAAAGTAAAGAACCACCTACGCTTTCATGTGTACCTGCCGTAAAGCAAGGCTCAGAGAGTGGGATTAGGACAGCTGCCTTGTTGTAGTCCTCATCCGGTCATGCATACCGAGTGTGGCACTGATAATGCTCTGAATTCGCCGGTTTCTAGTTCACTCTGGAATTTGTGGCATTCGAACGAGTCGCAGGATTCGTATTCGGCCAGATGACTGAACTTTGTAGCATCATCATCATTATGGCGATCGCTGTAGCATCATCATCATTATGGTGATCGCTCTTGGCGATCGCTCTTGGCGACGTATCCGTACTTCACAGATGCACCAGCCGAGACCAGACCGACACTTGGGAATAGAATGTATCCCGTGGTAGTGGAGCCGTACCCAGAATGTAGGCGAGACCAGAGCGTACCGAACCGGACGTTCCCGGTGGAGGAGCGTGCCGAGTCGGTTCACGAGTGGCCACGTGCCAGATCTTGTTGACACTGCTTCGCTGCAAGCCTCGAGCGTGGCCTGCATTGAAAAGAATGCAGGCTGGGCGGCATGCTAGAGGGTGGTGTCACGTGCTCTCCTTGTCAGCAACCTGTTCGTTAGGGGCAAGTCGTTGTGGCCCGATTCCAACCGACTTGTATGAGAGCCGCCGCCGCCGCACTTACCAGCCGCTACCCAGTGCTGCGATAGACGACAAGCCACTGGCGACTGCGCGCCTGCTGCACACAGCTGTGCACGCGGTGCCGGCACGGCGCACGTGTGGCGCCGGTTTCAGCTCGCTCGCTGCCTTTGCATTGCACCTTGTGCTGCCTCTGCTAGGCTGCTCTGCTGCTAGTGTGGACGTCACTGCTGCCCTAGGATGGCCCACTATGAGCTGCTGCACGACGTGCAGACCTTGGCCATGATCTGCTGTTCGATGGGCCACCGGAAAAGCTCCGAGGGACTGGCAGACGAGGCGCCGTCCCGGCAGCAACAGAAGCAGCTGTCGACGTCCTCACGTCTCTTCGGTGGCGGCCGTCCGTCGGCGACGGCCTCGGGCGCCATGTCGCAGTCGCTCATCGTGCACAGCCGCTCGCCTTCAGAGCCCAGCTCCAGCACCAACGTAAGCTCTCCTCCATCGGTGGCTGCTCTCTGCTCTCTCATCTCTTGCCTGTGTTTGCCTCTCTCTCTCTCTCTCTCTCTCTCTCTGCTCTCTCTGCTCTCTCTCTCTCTCTCTCTCTCCTCCTGCCTCTTGCCTGTCTTTCTCTCTCTCTCTCTCTCTCTCTCTTTCTCTGCTCTCTCTCTGCTCTCTCTCTCTCTCCTCCCACCTCTTGCCTGTGTTTGCCTCTCTCTCTCTCTCTCTCTCTCTCTCTCTCTCTCTCTCTCTCTTTCTCTCTCTCTCTGCTCTCTCCTCCCACCTCTTGCCTGTCTTTGTCTCTCTCGCTCTCTCTCTCTCTGCTCTCTCTCTCTCCTCCCACCTCTTGCCTGTGTTTGCCTCTCTCTCCTCTTCCCGCTTTCTGTCTCTCTGCTACTCGTCATTGCCAGCGGTCGCGGCTGTGTTGTTCCTGCGTTGCGCAGCATCGTGGGCCCCAACCGACCGACCTGCCTACTTCCTGCCTGCCCTCATGTGCCCGGGTCATGCTGAATGTCTGCCGAAGAGTTGGCTGAGGTGACTCTTCATTGTTCACTCTTGTTCCATGCACACCGGCCTGCCAGGAGTTTTCCTAGGGGGGGGCTGGGTCTGGTGTGCATGCCCGTGCACCGATGCAGCAGCAGCAGCAGCAGCAGCGGGGATGACTCCGACAACGAGGCTGTCCGGTCGCCATCCTTGTTCTCTTTTAGCTCGAGTCCTTTGGTGACGCGGCGAGCAGCAGCTGGACGCTTAGTAAGTGCCCCCGCGCTGCGCGCTCGTGGCCGCGAGCAACAGAGGCGCTCTCGTTTTTCTGTTTGTACGTCAGCAGTTGAAAAGGTACCACACCGTGCACCCTACGGATAGGCAGTTTGTGCACGATTGGGTGAGCTATCTATGTAAGTGGAGTGTTCGTGCGTGCGGCACAGTAGCCGGAGTAGACGACGTGTGGCCGCCGTTCGCGAACTCCCATCAGGCGTGCATTCCGGTGTGCACCAATCAAACTGCTGCTGTGTCGGCCGTATCCCGCCTCCTAGGCCGCCCCCTGGTGGCACCTCTCGACTCGGCTCGTGCGTAGTAGTCACGTGTCGTGTGTCACGTGGTAACGGCTGCTTGCTTTCCAGCTCGCTGGCTCACACCACCCTGCCGAATGCTTGAGAGCGGCCTCGGGCTCTGTTGCATCGACGCCCCCTATCGGTCGGTCGGCCATGTCTACGCATCCGGGTGTGAGGAGCTGCTTTACTTTTTCAGTTGGGCTCGAGCTTCGCTTGCTTTCTCGGACCTGGCAATGCGGCCGCAGGCTGCACATTTACCTTTTTTCTTTCTACAGTCGAGCAACCGCGTGCTTCTTTGACACAGTCGAGCTCGCGGGCCCGCGCGGCGCCGCCTCGACTCGTTTGGCTGGACACTCTGGCGCGGCCTCCGCGAGTCCGCTTGGCTCCGTAGGGGTTCGCTGCTTGGTATCGGCGTTGCACTGGCTGCCGTTACTCACGCGTCCGTGTCCCTCTTTGCTCTTTTGCTCCGATTTGATGCAGTGATGGATGCAGTGGCAGCGCGAGCGGGCTCTCTATGTTGCCGCGCGGGCTCGCTGGAAGACCGCGCATGCATCAGCGTGCTGCTGTCCCATGCGTCGTTCAGTCGAGGACACGCCGCCGTCGGCGTGTCCTCCTGTCAGTGCGGTGGTGCGGTGCACCCACTGCACTGCTTTACCTACTACCGCATGCCGTCCACTCCGGGTCGCGCCTTTAGTTTTGCTGCCCTGGTTGCCATTAGTTTCCGTTGTACCTTTCTGTCGCCCCTTCCTGAGGAGCAGGCCTCGTTGTTGATGTGGAAAATAGACGGTTCGTTTCATCTGTTTTCCTTGGTCACTGCCTTAGTTACGCAGTCGAACTCATATTTTGCTAGCTCTTCCTCAGCGACCGGCGACCGTGAGCTCGAGCCCTGCGGCCTGGATAGCGAGCTGTACAAATTGCACGTCTGTGTAAAATGACACGAGTAAAGAGGGATTAAGACACGTGCCTTTTGCATCATCGGAGGAGGTCGGGCTTGAACTGTACGAAGACATACTCCTTCGTGTCAGAGAGAGGAATATTCGGTAGACTGGCAGGCAGCCGTTTATACGGCACGTTCGCCACGTGTGTTGACGCACCTTTGATGCATCTGCCTCTTTGATGCATCCGACCTTCCCCCTCCTGTGTTAGTCGCAAAGTTTGGACTAGTGTAGTGCTCTGTGAAAGGTGCCGATCGTAGTTCAGGCGGCTGACACGTGCTGACAGTTCAGCACACGAGCTTGTGGCTTTTTTGGGACAGAGAGGGGAGGGTGCGTTCGACTCGGCGACCTTCGACCCCTAGCCGAGTCGTAGCTCCAGCGTAATTTAGCTGTCAGCCACGGCTGTTGGCTGCTGACCGATTCATTGGGTGCCCAATGCATCGTATTCAAAGTGGCTCTCGTCTCTTGCATTTGCATTTTGCAGCAGCCTGTATTGCAAGACTGCTTCGAAGCATGAGGGGAGACCCAAGGAGGCCGCCCTCTCTCTCCTTCCCCTTCTCGGGCTGCTTGCGCTGCGATCGAATGGAGTCACTGTTGTGCATCCAGAGCAAGATCCGCATCGTCACGCTCAGATCACGCGAGATCTCTCGTGAGCACGCGATCACGCGATCCAGTGATCACGCGAGATCCGCCCAGTGATGTGGCCTTGAGGGGTCGAGCTGCTCGCCTTCGATGACGTTCGAGGTCGACGCAGGTTCGAGCCTGCAGCTTCCGCCGGCAAGCGCCTGCGGCTTTGCATGCGATCCGATGGCATGTTATCCACTTCTTCGCCATCGGCATTCTCACCGGGAAGCAGCCGGCACCTCAGTGCCTCCGTAGTATGCGCCCGTCGTCATCCCAGTCGTCGTGTCGACCGTGCTCGCGTCCGTCCGTCCGTTCGTGGCCGGTCGTGTTGTTGCGTCTCGTGCCACGCTGCTGCATGTGCAGAGCGAGCACCGTTTTGCTCGGCGTGGGCATATTGCACCGAGCAATCGGTAGCAGACGGTGGCACATTGCACCGAGCACAAACTCTCTCCTCTCTCTCTCTCTCTCTCTCTCGCCGAGATCGATTGATTCTGTTTGGCGAGGCCCCAATGCTTCGGCCCCAATGCCTTCGCCTCGCGCTGCCCTGCGGCCCGGTCAGCGTGGAGAGCTGCGCCGCCGTTTCCTATCGCAGCGAAGACGCGTCACTCGGAGAGCTTGTCGGGCTCGCTAGAGCCGGAGCTGCGGCTCAACTCCTACCGAAGCATCATGTCCGACGAGTCGTCGCAGGACGTGCAGCAGCAGCAGCAGCAGTCCACTCTCAGTCTTCTCTCGGCGCTGCCAGCTGACGAAGCTTTGGAGTAAGTGTATTCATCCGCTGGCGCTGTCGCCTCGGCTCGCTCAGACTTGCTCAGACTCGTGCCTGATCGATCACTGAAACTCGCTTCTGCCATCGCCTCGCCTATCTTGCAAGCGCATGCCACACAGCCGCACTCTCGTGCTCGTTTATGTGGCACACAGTGTGCGCACACGCATGCACTCATTCACCAACCCACACCCACTCAACCACCCAGATGCACCCACGCAGACACACATATCCCATACTCACACCCCACCACATCCCACCGCACCCCACACATATACACAGACATACACACGGCTATAATAATAAAATAATAATGATTATTGATGATAATAATAATACATTAGATGCCCTCAGATAACTCAATCTCTTTCTAGGGGCTTTACATTTGCTGCAAAGGAAACACGATCGGATGGTTAGTGGTAGCACGATCGATAAAAAACAAGAATGACAGGGTTAGGGGTGCCATGCCACAGGTTCAGCATGCAAGGATGGTTAGTGGCAGCATGTACAGTATAAGCACGCATGAGCGCATAAGGGACTCACTAAATGCTGTGATAAATAGATGCGTTTTTCGTTTCTTTATAAATGTGGACAAGTCAGGAGATGTCGTGATGCAAGTCGGGGGTAGGGTGAGTTCCAGGCTTTGGGAGCATACGAACTAAAGGCAGGGTCTTCAAAGGATTTGAGGTTTGTACGAGGTACAAGTAAACAGTTTCCGAAAAGTGGGTGGTACGATGCTTGGCCTGGTACGGAAGTAGATCTTATAGGTAGGCTGGAGCCAAAGAATGAAGGGACCTAACAGTGAACGACAGAACCTTGAAGTCGATACGTTGCTTGACTGGTAGCCAGAGCAGGTCGGCGAGAAGTGGTGTGATGTGGAAACTGCAACGCTCACGACAGACAAGCCTAGCTGCAGAGTTTTGCTCCAGCTGTAAGCGCCTGACTGGCACATTCCGGTAGGCCAGCAAGCAAGACATGAGCTGGTCTGTCCGTCTCACGGACGGTGGCTGCTTATGTCTGGATTTGGCAACACCCGAACCAAGTACGGCTGGTTCCAAACCATAAGTTCTGGGCAGTGTCCATCGTGATTCAAATTGGACAAAAATTGACCGAGACCTCTTCATTAATTCAAAGAAATGTCGGGAACTTTCTTGCGTCTTTAAATGTCTTCTGCACGCCTTAGGGTGCAGCAAATATTCACCTTCTCCCGCGATTAAGGCGGAAAAAGTTGGCTCTTCTAAAAAATCCTGAGCAATACCTCCCCTCCCCCCCCCGATAAAATAGAGACAACGTAGCACCCAAATCCCGCAGTGGATGCATACCGATCACCAGTACAGTACTTCGGAGGAAACGTTTGCTCAGGAGTCAGCGGACTCGATGGCCTCAGAGATATTTCCCGCGCTTCCCTCGAGTGCCTTCTTGGTCCAATAATCAGCGGTCATGATTGTGAACGTTTTCATGTTTGCCTAAACAGAATAATTTGCTTTGCATTACCCCTCATTTATTGGTTCTCTTGCAACTAGTTGTAAAACGCCCGTTGAGAGAGACTAAGCTCATTTAGGGCGCTTTACGAAGAACTAATTTACTTCTTTTTTTAGCTAATACATGAGCACTTGGTTTCGACGTGCCTCATACAAGTGCATGAGGGTTAATTAAGAATGTTATTGGTGTGAGCTGAGAGCTTAACCAAATGCGAATATCGCAACAAACTACAGCAACAGCTATCACGCTGGACACGCAGCTGAGAGATAAGCAATAATAGACAGGTTAAAAGTGACTTTTGATGGAGGACCAGAAGTGTCCGATAGAAAGTTACTTACAGTCCCTCTAGAATTGCCTATACCTCGACTACTCGGTGACAGAATGTCGCAGCGTAAATGCGCAGAAAATTAGCGCGATCTTTGATTTGCTATACTTATTGTCGCCCCGTCACTGGCCGCGTTTTAGCGCTAGTAGCGTTTCGCTTAATGAGGTTCGGCGAATCCACGGCACAGTACGAACCTGACGCGCGGCCGAATAGAAAGCAGGCGCCCCTTCTGATCAACTAGAAGGAGAAAGCATTTCCGTTGACTTAATGGCGGCACCTATAAAAACGTTCTATGGCCTAAATATAGCATACCAGGACGCGGATAGAGATAAATAGCGGCAGCCTTGGGCGGAGGAGGGGGAGGCAGAACTACGCCCCGACCGATTGGGTTTACGCTTTTTGATTAATAATAATAATAATAATATTGCACTTGATAAAGCGCCCTCAGAGAACTTAATCTCTTTCTAGGCGCTTTTCATGTGCTGAATTTGTTTGAGTAGTAGCTGATGTAATAGATCATTTACTTATGTGTGGCAACAGAATGTGGCAAACGATAGAGATTAGATTGCTGCTGCTTGTGCAATACTCACAATTTGCCACCGAGGTCATGAAGAATATATATATATATATATATATATATATATATATATATATATATAGACTGAGAACTTTCCCGAAGAGAGCTGGCTCGCAGCACGCCGCTGGGGTCAGAGCTCGCTATCTGTCCTACGTCTGTCGCTAGCCGCGGCAGGACAAAGATGAACTTGCTGAGCAGCCACACTAGAGTGCTCTGTCAGTCTGTATCTTATGCCAGATTTGCTTATGGCAAACTGGGATGCCATCGATCTTTGTTAAGCATTTCCGATTCCACAAAGGGCCACCGGTATTCTTTAATCGAAGCTTGTGGTACTGGTACGTGCTGTCGAGACATGACCGCGCGTCCCGGAGATTCCTCGTGGCCGGACCGTCTCATTCCCGTTCGCAGCTAACTGCACATAGACAGCCATGCTAACCAGAAAATAAAAAATCATGAAAACCCAAAACGAGAGAATATGGTGGTCGGCAGGTTTTCATTAGATTCCCGGATTCCAGCCAAGTTTCGTAATGTCTTGATAATATCCCACTGCATTTCAACCCCGACCGGAATAATCTGAGCTGGGGAGCCAGTTCCTTCCAGTGGCCGGAAGGCTCCCCGTTCCGCATTTCGTCGCAGCAGCAGCTGCTGCTCGAAGCTCCTGACTCGCTGTCGTCGTTCATCGCTGTTTGTGGGTCCGGGCCCATTGTCACTTTGGTACTGAGGTGTGTGTACGTGCACATCTGCAGGCACGCGAACATCAGCCTGCTTCGTTGTGTTCGGCGGTCACACCGACTCCAGCGCTGAAAGCTGCGAGCAGTCGGTTCACATCTCGAGCTTGTCGTGACACGCCAACCCACGGGGGAGGGAAGGGGGGAGGCTGGACTGCGAGCGGTTCCTGCTGTCAACGTCATAATCATCATGTAGGCTATCTCTGTCGTCGTCTGCCATCGACATACCACGCTTCCTTTTCAGCATATGTAGAGTGCCTAGAAAGAGATCAAGCTCCCTGAGGGCACTATTCAAGTGCATTATTATTATTATTATTATTACTTCGTGTTTCTGTCACCCGTAGGTCAGCAGGAGTCGGATCAGCGGGGGCAGCAGCAGCAGCGTACGGCAGTCGCCTGCATCTGGATTTGCCGTCACCGTCGGCGGCCGGCTACGAGGCGGTCGTCGTTGCAGCGCCGCGCCTGCCGCTCGACTCCTATGTGGCCGCCTATGCCGACCTGCTGCTGTGCTGGGGCCAGGCGAACGCTCGAGCCCGACTGCTGCGCCACCTGCCGCCCGACTCGCCGCTCGTGCCCGTCAACGTCGCCGACCTAAGCGTCCGGCTCGGCTGCTCGCTGTGCGGCGGCGAGTGGCACGGCGGCACCTCTGCCGCACCCCTGCCGCTTCCGCCGCCGGCTGGGGGCGCTCGCCGCGAGGCGTGCCGCTGCTCCGCGCAGGCCGGCGGCGCGGCCGGGGGCGGCGGCCTGGTGCGCTGCTGCCTCTGCCATATCCCCGTACGTGGCTCGCTGCTCATGTGCCACGTGTGCGGGCACGGCGGTCACGTGCAGCACGTGACCGCCTGGTTCGCACGCAAGGACAAGTGTCCGACGGGCTGCGGCTGCTCGTGCACCGAGCACCGGTGCAACGCGCCTGCCTGATGCCGCAGCGGTGCTGCTGCTCTGCCTCGTTCTGGAGGCTGCGGGCGAGGCGCGACCTGCTCCGTCCGAACCGAACGGCGAACTACTGCTGCCTCGTCTTACTTTGGCTGCAGCCAGGGTCTCGCATATTGCGAGAGCCTGGCTGCGCTTCAACACTTTTGAGGAGGAGGAGGAGGAGACATCGGTCGGAGCTCCATGCCGTCAGTTGTGCAAAACGTTGGCATGCGTGCGACCTTGAGCAGGAGGAGCGACCTTGAGCAGTACTCACGGCAGGAGCAGCACACGAACGCTGGCAGAGAAGATGCTGCAGAGGGAGGATTAATTTCTGGGTTGTGGTAGAGCCACTGGAAGGCTTCATCCTAACGGTTCGAACTGCAGCACGTGGGTACTGTGCTTGATGTGCTTGCTCAAACAGTTGCTGTTGCTCAGAGCCTCTTAAGTGGGTTTCAGTGGCATTCGATTGTGTGCACATGCATGTACCCTTATGTATACTGAAACAGTATCGTATGTCTGACTATGCATTTATAAAAAGTATGCTGTTTACTCTCACGCGTGGCACACACACACACACACAAACACACACACACACACACACACACACACACATTCGTGTGTCCATATCAATATGCTATGTGGAAGTCATAATGAGCACTCAAACTTATGGCAGTTTTCATGAGGGCATTAGCAAGTACAAATTAGCTAGCTAGCTAATATGTACACCACCAAACGTTGCTGATACATGATATTCAATATGAAAATTAAAGACCGTGCATATAAAAGTGAAGATTGCACCAAGGCTGACTCACCTCGAGTCTGGCTTAGTAGTCAAAGTCTTCCCAGGAGGCCTGAAGATCGTCACGAAGATTGACTGTCCCGGTCCCAGGCTCTTCTTTGCGTTTATACCCGGCACTGTGAGATCATCTTAGCAGTGTTTACACACGAAATTAGATAATTTGCTTATCTAAAGCCCGCTCTTCACTAATTCGTAATCCTCTTTGCAACTGAATCTTTCATTTCAACTATTAAATGTTGTAGCTGCATATGCACATTAGCAAACTATCTTGGTACTTTTTCCAAGATGACACCATAGCTGTATCATGGTAGTGGTAGTACGACAAATATCACCAAGAGTAAAACGGAATAATTATGCTAGCAACTTGTTAGCGAACCCACGAGACCCAACCGCATTACAAACTATACAGGATTAGGTACTATTAGGACTATTGTGCCACCAAGTTGTTAACTGTAATGAGAGAAAGAGCGACCCCCACGGGAGAAAACTGACGTACTCCAACTGTTACGACATGCCAGAGAGAGACAGAGAGAGAGAGAGAGAGAGAGAGAGAGAGAGAGAGAGAGAGAGAGAGAGAGACAGACAGGCATAAGACAGACACCAAGAGAGTGAGAGAGACAGACAAAGTCGCAGGGCGAGGCTGGCTCGCTGCATCGTGGCAGTAATCGTGGCAATCGCTCGGCGGCGTCACACTCAATGACAGGCGTCTGAATGGTGCTACCAATGACGAACGACCGATGACACGAACTTGATGCACGAGCAGCCGAACCTTTTAAATGGTGGCTCGAAGCTGGGGCCGTGAGCACCGACGCTAACCTCTTGGCCAACCTTGGCTGCACGGTGCCGAGTGTGTGACTTATGGGTGGCTGGGGGGGGGGGACTGCTCGTCTCCTGCCGAGACCGCCCACTCTCCCGAGTGCTTGGAAAGCACACACCTGCAGCCTTAGAGGCAGAGAGGCGTGCCCGAGAGCGATTCGAGCAGACAGCCTCGAACTGAAGCAAAGCGAGCACACGCTAGCGAGCTACCCGTGCCCTGCTAGCGTCTGCTCGCTGGTAGGTACACGTGTAAGTACTCAGGTACTAGTGCTCCAGCAGGTGCACTAGACTAAGTGAGGGGGAAGGGTGCAAGCAGAAGTGACAGACAGCTATGCCTGCTGCCGACGTCGTCGATGCGTTCAAGTAGCTCGATTTGAAGATGCCAAGACAATGCTGTACAGAGCAGCGGCGAGCAGCTGTCCGAGGTTAAGAAGGTGCTCTAGCTTGCGTGCTCCACCTAGTGCTGCTTTGCCCTAGTGTGGTGCATTTGCTGCTGGAGCCGTACCTATCTCAATTAGAAGTGTCGCGGTTAGGGGCCGTCAAGCAATACTTGCGAAGCAGCTGCCCTCACGCAAAAGTGCACACCCGTACTTTATCTCGAGATATTCACGGCCCGCAGCTGCATTCACACACGCGAGCAGGCCCTGTGCGCAACTTGCCGATCGCCATGTCAAGGACGACACGGCTCATCTGTCGGTTTCCGAAGGGAAATGGGGAGGGGACAAAGAAATCTGAACGAGAGGCACAAATGCATCCAAATGGATACTGCCGGAGTGCTCTGTAAGGAGGGCGTCTGGCATAGCTGCGAATAACTGCAAGACATAGCCTGGTATCCGGACGTCATGTACACGTATGTCGTGCCAAAGGCCAGGTTAGCATTCTCATGCACCATAACCTTGCACAGCCAGCGCTCAATGGCAATCTGGCCATGTAGTGGTCGTCCGATAGAAATGGCATTTGGCATCGTTGCTTGGTCGTCTGAAGACCTGATGGCGACTGTGTGTGTGTGTGTGTGTGCCGGGCTCTACTGCACGCTGCGTTGCATAGATTCTCAGCGCAGCAGGCTGCACGAGGTTCCCATCGTTTCTTGGCTGCTCCTTACTCGCCTGCCTTTTAATATTCTCATTTGTAATAATGTCCTCCGATAACGACTGTGATTAGTCAAGGAAGTCAGCACATCAGCCTAGCTTTCTCGTGACCAGGAAAGAATTATGACTGCTATGCCACTCTGTGATGTGGATCTTACAGCTGTCGCTGACAGACGCTGATCGGCCGGGCTCACAAAAACCGCATTCTAAACTTCAACCCTGGTGACCACTGCTACTGCTCGACCACTCCGACCTGCAAGTCTCGGCCAGAGCAGTCCCAGCACTGCATTTCTCAGCCATGGTCCTGGCGTGCGGCAGCAGCACAGTCGTTCAGTGCGATTACACGGACAAGCAACAACGGACTTCGGGGAGGGAGGGGGGAGAGAGAAGACTGTCCAAAAGTGACAAACGCAAGCTTTGTTACGGCGGCTTCTCTCTGCTGCATGCAAAGAGGAAAAGAGAAAGAGAGAGACTGCAAAGCCCAAAGCTGCAGCGTCGCAGTCGCCTTCGCAGAGCAAGCGCGACAGATCCTCAGCGGCGAAAGCCAGCTCGACGTGTGGCCTCCCAGTCTACGCTCAGCATCACACGAAACGACTCCCTAACGACGGCAGAGCTGCAGCAGGCAAACGTGCAGCCGCATTGCCCTGCATCACAGGTAGCTGCACCGAGCAGTGGCCGGAGGGGAGGAGCAAAGGCAACAACGGTGAGCCAACGGTGAGCTCAACGAAAAAATGCGCGACTCCTGCTGGCTCCGCCAGGAGGCTCTGCTACGCCTCTGCTGCTGCACATGCCCTCTGGCAAGTTGGCCGGTGGCTGCTGCATCCTAATCTGTAACTCCTTCCTCCACACGGGATTGCTACAAGGGCGTCATCCCAAGACGCCGAAGCAGCACGATCCATGGGAAATCGAGGGTGAGGCAACCCTAGTGCTGGCAACTGCTCGGTCCATACAAAGAAGTCACGGCTGCTCGCTGCTGCGGAAGCTGCCGTGACTTCTTCCAGTCGCATTCACGGCACTGCCGGCTCCATGGCAGGAGCAGGAGAAGTACACGCTATGCACAAATAGATGAGCGACGTCGCGTGCATGGCAGGCACGCTCCTCTTCTCAGCGCTTTTCAAAGCTGCCCGGTCCGACAGTCGTTTCCAGATCGTCCGTCGCAGATACGCAGATCGGCACCTTGGTACGCAGATCGGCTCAGCCAGCCAGTGGGCAACCACTCGCAGGCGCACTCGTTAGCTTGTACGATTGTCCACCCGTCGGCGCGGCATCGACCTCGATGCGTGCAAGCGCTCGCGCAGAGCCGGCGGCGACCGAGCGCAGGCTCGGGCGACGCGAGTCTGTGCGTGCACGTGCAGGCGCAGCGATGCAGCGAGCGTCAGCAAGGGCAAAGGAGCGCTCGCTCGCTTGCTCGCACCACCGAGAGCAAGCTCACGAACTCTAGACGAACGAGTAGTGATTGTCAAACGTGCGGTCGCCCGGCACCGGCGCAGCCATGTGCGCAGTCGGCTGCTGCTGCTGCGGCGCAGTGGCGGCTGCGCTCGGGCGCTGATAGGGTGCAGCAGCGCTGCTGCTGCGGGGACTGTCCGAACGTCCGACGTCGTCGATGGACGAGTCCACGCTCGCCATGTGTCTAAAGGTCGGGCGCGGCAGCGACCCGTCGGCCGCTGCCGGCAGCGGCAGCACATCGCCGTGACCACCGAAGGGCGGGGCATCGAAGCCGCCGGCCGCTGCCACGTTCCTGGCCGTCTGCGAGGCCGGCACGAAGTCCGTCAGCGTGACGTCGGACGAGCCGCCGGACTCGAGCGGAATTGGATGCGTGCGGAAGTGCTCGAGCATGTCGAAAATCGTTTGGAACCACAGGTGCTGCACGCGGCACTGTCCGTCGCTGTTGAGCGTCATGCGCAGATGCTGCAACGACAAGCGGCCGCGTGCACTTCCGGCGCTGCCTGGCCGCTCGGGGCCCTGGGTCGACGGCCGAGGATCGGCTAGGAGGACGGTGCTCAGTTTTTCGATAGGGAGATCAGAATCGCTTTGCAATCGGTTAGCCAATGGACCAACTCGGATGGTCCGCTGCTCGAAACCCACCAGCGGCAGCTAGCTAGCTAGCGTCACAGTCCCCAAGTTGTGACTTAGCATCGGGGGGGGGGGGGGCGAGGGAGGGCTAGGGAGGGCCAAGTGGCTTGTGCTGGACACTAAGTGGCTCACGTGACACTTGATTACGGCCCATTCAAACGAGAAGCACGGTCTAGATGAAGATAATTAATTAATCAAGAGAGTGCAAACCATATTCAAAGCGTGCAGTATGTCCAACGCAAAAGACGTCTCGGCAGGACTGGAGAATTCACCATTCCTAGCGGGCACGGACAATCGAGATGAATCTATATATAGTGTATGTATACTCACGTGTGTGTGTGTGTGTGTGTGTGTGTGTGTGTGTGTGTGTGTGTGTGTGTGTGTGTGTGTGTGTGTGTGTGTGCACATGCAAACGTAAATGTATATAACAATAATAATGTACTTGATAAAGCGCCCTCTGAGAACTCAATCTCTTTCTAGGCACTTTACATTTGCTGCAAAGGAAACACGATCGAATGATTAGTGGAAATATCTTGCTTGATAAACAAGATTAATAACGTGGTTAGGGGGGACACGCACAGGGTCAACATGAAAGTGCGGTTAGTGGCAGCTTGCAAGTGTCAGCATGCATAAGCACATCAAGGACGAATCACGGGGACCCACTAAATGCTGTCATTAATAGTTTTTTTTTAATGTGGTCAGGTCAGGGGATGTCGTGACGTAAGTCGGAAGTGAGTTCTAGGCTTTGGAAGCATACGAACTAAATGTACGATCTTCAAAGGATTAGAGGACTGTACGAGGTATAGGTAAACAGTTAGACTCCGAAAAGCAGGTGGTAAGATGCTTGGCCTGGTGGGGGAGTAGATCTGAGAGATAGGCTGGAGCCAAAGAATGAAATGACCTGAAAGTGAGCGACAAAACCTTGAAGTCAATCCGTTGCTCGACTGGCAGCCAGTGCAGGTCGGCTGGAAGTGGTGTGATGTGGCAACTGCGACGCTTACGACAGACAAGCCTAGCTGCAAAGTTTTGCACCACATGTAAGCGCCTGATTGCACATGCCGGTAGACCAGCCAGCAAGCATGAGTTACAGAAGTCAAGACGAGATGTCACGAATGCATGGACCAACTTGGACGTGGTATCATCATATAAACAAGCCCGAATTTTAGCAATGTTATGAAGCTGAAAATAAGCAGATTTGACTGTGGAGCTGACATGGTCGTCTAACGAGAGGTCACTTTGGAATATGACACCTAGATTTCGAGCTGATTCAACAGGAGATATGCTGACAGAGCCGATTTTGAGCGTTGGCCTTTCCTATTTCTGAATCACACTGGGTTTGCCCATAACTAGTAAGTTAGCTTTATCACAATTTGATTTAAGAAAATTTGCTGCCATCCATGTGCGGATGCCATCAATATGTGCAGCAAGGGAGTTGAGAGAATTCGACGTGCTCGAAGGCTGGGAGGGATCAAAACAAACGTACAACTGAGCGTCATCCTTGTATATATCCCTATGTGTGTGTGTGAGTGTGTGTGTGTGTGTGTATGCACGTGCTACGTACATCTATGTGTATGAGCGTGTATTCACGTGGGAGATGTAGCTGATCGAGAAGCAGTGGGTATCGGGACCAATTTTGACCGTCGGAGGAGAGCAGAAAATGAAAAGCACACACAGGTTCAGGGATCACGGGGTCACAGTTCACGCCCTACACGAGCACAGAGGAGCAGGGCAAGTGGCTGTGCACTGATGCCCTGTCGGCGGTGCCAGCTGCCAGTACCTTGGCTCGGCCTTGGAAATTGAAGGTCAGCACTAGTTCTCCTATTCGCGTCTCGCTCTGTCTGACGAGGAAGACTCCATGAGCGTCGACGCCGCCGTGAAGAACCAAGTGCGCGGCGTCCATGCGTGACAGCACTCCGTGGAACCACTCGTAGTCGTACAGGTAGTACTCGGCGGCGGCGGGGCCGCCGTCGGCCAAGGTCAGCTCTGCACTGCCGCCAGCCAGACTCGTCAGCACGCCCCCACCTGCAGAGAGGCAGAGAGCAGAGCTGGCGAGTCCTCCGGCACCAAAGTGCAAAGCCCGACGAGTGCAACACACACAGGAGCTACTGAACTACAGGATTCGCCAAAGCAAAGAATGAATCACTGCAGTACTAGACAGAGCCAGGATGGCAGTGAGATCTTCAGCCATCTAGCCATCGAGGTAGTCGTCGCTAATATTACATGGAAATAAAACTTGACGGCTAGCTGTGGAACCGGTCTCCTTAATGAAGCTTTCAAACTGTTAGTGGTTACCAAAGAGAACACACAAAGCCCGAGCACGTTATAACGGTCGTACTACAGCATCGCCAATTAGAAGGGCAAAGTCTTTTAGTCGAGCGAGCCAGACGCTTAGGGTGTCACGGGAGTCACGGTTTTTGTCTAGCTGACTATATAGAACCGTCATCCCGGATCGAATGTCTGCAAGGCAGACATTCGGTTTATCGGTCGCTGCAGCTGCCTCTGGTGGTTGTAAT
This sequence comes from Cristatella mucedo, assembly GCA_009760855.2. NCBI lineage: Eukaryota > Metazoa > Bryozoa > Phylactolaemata > Cristatellidae > Cristatella > Cristatella mucedo. The sequence goes on from WPIO01000059.1 coordinate 652,662, forward strand.
GGCAAGTGCAGCGTGGTACCGGTCGGCATAGGAGCGATAGCCAATCGCACGGGCCCGAATCACTTTTCCACGGACCCAAGTCACTTTTCCCAGAGGCTCGGTATAAATGAAGAATAACAAAGAACCGAGAACGGATCCTTGTGCAGGTCTGCTGGATTAGACACGACCAATACATGAAACAGACTGAACACGATCAGACAAGACGATTCGACAATTCGAACTCATCGACGATCGGACAAGACGATCGGACATCGACGATTCGGACAAGACGAATCGAATCAACATCGAATCAACGAATCAAATCGATCAAAATCAACAAATCGAATCGATCGGACAAGACGATTAGAAGCTACGCCAGAGCCTTATCTGCCCTAGCAGATAGCTATTCTCACTGTTTGCTGATCATTCAAATAGATGTCGTGATCAATTGAGTCAAACACAGAGATCACTGAGAGATCTTCGAGCTGGAGAGATCGCAGTGATGTTGCCATTATCGTTGTTGTTGCTCAGAATGTCGTTGGCCATACGGAGGATAGCAGTTCAGTACAGCGGTGTCGCTTGAATCCCGACAATTAAATGTTATCCGACAACTTATTCGTGCCAATAAATCCAAGAGCTGGTGAGCAACAACCTTTACGAAAACGTCGGACAGAACAGGAAGACTGGGCGATACTTCGCTAGGAACTCGGAATCCAATTAAGGCTTTTATCAGGTATAAGTCGTACAGCGGCTGATTTGAAATGCTTTTGATCAAACACCCTATCTAAAGAAGCATTAAAAACCCGAGTTACGGTAGGACCAACCAGTGTGCAGCGGACCAAGGAGAGGATGGTATAGGGTATCCAGGAGACGAGCTCTTTTTATTAGACTTAATTATGGTAATCGCATTTCGCATGTAGAATCCTCGGACAATTTCTTAAGGTAGGTCGCATGCTACCACTCAACGCTTGCAGTAGCCGGCAGTGTTTTTGAGGGACGAATATGTCCATTTTTCCCAACAATGAAGGTGGAAGGAAAACTTATCAACCACATGGTCAACATCGAGAGGGAGGAGTGAGACAGCTCAGAATTTTCGAGCCAATGACTTGCCATCTTAAAACTTTGTGACCCAGGGCCGAGCGAGCGGCTATGTAGCTATGCCAGCCCAGGCAGCTTCAGCAGCCGGGCAGCTCAGAAGGAGGAGGCAGCTCTGCAGCTCTGGGGCATCCGAGAAATGGCTGACGTGGCCATCAGAAGCAACGTTCTAAGGGCTAGTCGAAGACTGGCATCGACGCATGCGGTCCAATAAGGAAATGACGTGATGTCAGTCGGTCGTGAGTTCCAGGCTTCGGGAGCATAGCAACTGAAGGCGCAGTCTCAAAGAGATTTGAAGTTTGTCAGGCGGCGCACGAGTAATCGAGCAAAAGTAAAGAGCCGGTAGTTCGCCGGGAGGCCTGATGTGAAACTGTATTAAGATAGTCAGGCAAGAGCAAGAGAAGGGATGGACCTAGAAGGCGAGTGATAGAATCTCGAATCCGCCTGAGCTTGCTGAGCCGATCGCGCGATGCAGCTTTGCGGTGGCGGCCAGCTCGGCACGCTGGGCTAGCGTTCGAACTGCAAGCTGCTACCGGAAGGCAGCTCTGCAGGTGCCGGTTCAGGCCGGCGAAGAGTTGCAGCGGTGGACATGAGACTCCGACCGATGACCGGATGCCAAGCAGCAGCGCCATCCGCTGGTAGCGACCAGTGACTGCGATATAGAGGCGATTCCAAAAGGCAGCTTTGGTGGCAGATTGCTGCTTGCAGGCAGCGATTGCTGCCGCAGACTCGTCGCAGACAGTGGCAGCGACAACGCGAGTTCGTCGAGTTCCCTAACTTGACCCTCGCAGAGTTCCTGAACCCCAGCCCCTTGGCTTACTGGCAAATGGCGACAGCATCTTGACAGCCTTGCAGGGCTCCGACTTTTGACCCTTTGCCTTTGCTTTGCAAGCCCTACATTGCTGAGCTCACTGGCAGAGTTCTTGTACGTGCGCACGCTGCACACACACACACACACACACACACACACACACACACACACACACACACACACACACACACACACACACACACACACACACACACACACACACACACAGAACGACCAGGCTTCTACTACTGGGTGTGGTGCGGAGCAGTCGGGCAGCAGACATATCACACGACATGCCAAGCAGCTCTCGCGCTTCGTCACTGTGAGGTCGGGTTGTCTCCACGCTCAGGCATCTGACGTGGTGCGAACGATTCCCTCGGATGCATCGAGAACCTTACCAGCTGTTCTCAACAAGAAAGACCCGGCATTTTCGTTTGTTTTTCATTGCTGGCTCCCAGCTCCATTGGAGAGAGAGAGAGAGAGAGAGAGAGAGAGAGAGAGAGAGAGAGAGAGAGAGAGAGAGAGACAGGCCAGCCCTGCTCGCACAGCCAGCTACCGCCGCTCTGACTGCACGTGACCGGCTAGCGACAGCTGCCGGGACTGCTGCGTCGTCTGCTTCAACGACATAGTCTACGCCTATTGCTTCGGTCCAAGCAGGGAAAGCTGTACGCACACAACAACGGTGGGACGAAATAAACAGCACACCGTGGGAAAGGCAGATGCCTTCGGAGGCGCACAGGGCAGCTTACCTGAGGTCAGGCTGGCCGTGTCGCTGGCCGCCATCGTGGAGCCATTGAGACCTGAGGTCAGCGGTGGTGTGATGGTGCGAGAATTGTTTGCCATCTGGGCAGTGCGTGACACAGAGCGAGCCGGAAGCTCCGGAGGAGGTGTCACGGGACTCGCCAGCGGCGCCGCTGGAGTGCCCCCGCCAATCCACTGAGTGGCAACTGCTGCGGCGGCGCTGCTGCCATTTCCACTACTGACGACGTGGTCGATGCCAGCAGTTAGCGAGCGCTGAGCTCGGCTCGAGTGGCTGGGATCTAACCTTGGTGACCTGTGGGGATGCCAGATACAGCAGCAGCAGCAATTAACAATGCAAGATGATGCAAAGGCATCTGGACACATCTTATTTTCGTCTGTGCTGTCCTGTCTCAGTCTGTCTGTCTGTCTGTCTGTCTGTCTCTCTCTCTCTCTCTCTCTCTCTCTATATATATATATATATATATACACACAAACACACACATATATGTCTCTCATATATGTCACATACACACAAACACACACACACATATATGTCTCTCTCTCTCTCTCTCTCTCTCTCTATATATATATATATATATATATATATATATATATATATATATATATATATATATATATATATATATATGTATGTATGTATATTGCATGCAAGCAGTATCTCTATATTTGCCAAGTGAGCTACGTCGAACACGACGCTAACGCAAACGGCCTGGACAAGCGTGGCTGAAAACCGTTCATTAAGATGGGACAGTGCCAATTGTTCTTCAAACGGTCTTCCATCAAGAGGTGCAGAGGCTGACATCTATAGGGATGCAGATCCCGACCACCATCATTGACCTCCCCCCTCCCCCCCTTTCTGCCGAACCATTTCAGATTGGGCTCTGAGGTGCAGCACAGAAGTGAACAACAGAACACACTCACAGTTAAAAGTGCAGCAAAAATCCAGACTAACAATGGCACACACACCATGAAGAATATACTACACCAAGGACCCCCCAAAGAATATACATGACCTTGACCAGCAGGTACTTAAAACCGTTGGCATAAATGTTTAGCACGGACTTACACACTGGACACACCCTTTCGACTAATCTTCAAAACCAGCAGCCATCATTGAGCGACCTTGTCCCAGCTGTCTGGGGGCAGGCCGGCGGCTGTGTGACTACCCAGCTAGTGCTTGAATTATAGAGAGAATGGTATTGTATGGAACAGAGAATAGATCTCACTCTTGCTGGCATATATAACGACTGATCTGCCTAATGGACAGGCCCAGTGGTCCCGAAAGGCTTAAGACCACTGGTGGCCATTGAATGGTCTTGTCCGAGGCCGATGTGCCTGCACACCTGTGAGCATTCTAGTTTGTACTGCAGAAGTATGTGGCCAAAATGAAGAGTAGGATCGCTTACTGGTACCACCCTAAATAATGTGTGCTTTTCTTCAAAGTAATGATATCGCCCACGAGTTAGGCACTCGCCTTTACCAACCTATCTAGGTCGTGGTGACTCGAGCACTGCGGCATATGCAAAGCGCCTGGATGGAGATTGAGTTCTCTTACGCCTGGATGAAGATTAAGTTCTCGTATGGTGCTATACAAATGAATTATGTATATTTTCAATTATAATGGGATACGTTATGACCTAATGCTAGTTACAAGCTTTTACCGGAAGTCCCGGCTAGTGGAGATGTCTTTGACACACGGGTCTGTGATGTTGCGGTACTGTGTTGTCACACGGTCCACCATATTAGTCTGGTATTCTACTTAAGCCGTTGCATTATACACCAGGTGCATGCACGATTCGGTTAGTCACAAAATTCAAAGGAAATCTCTATTGAATTTGAATCCAGCAGAGTTTTTAGGAGGACTTTAATCCCGTGCAGCGCAGACACTTGACCGAGCTATTGGTTGTGCTGCCGCTGGAGACGTAATGAACACGTGCCTTTTACGCTGGTAGCCAGGAGTCCCCTCCCATTGGCTATGCCAAGGCCAGGCAGACGCTATTGTTGGCATTCTTTCTTTCTTTCGTCGTTCATCCCCGCTCGACCATCGGCCTCCTCGAACCTTCTCCTTCACACACGCTGCTACGATTATGCCGCAGCGCTCTGCAAGCCCGCCTGTGAGGGCCGGTCATCCACTGTCTACACTGCAGCAGCAGCCTCCACTACAGCGCAGTTGATGCGCCACCAATGGAGCGGCAAACCAGCCGAGCCCAGCTCAGCAGAGTAATTGTGGCCAAGAGCGGTAGGTAGGTAGTGTAAGGTTTTTCTCTTTTGCCACTCACGACACACACACACAATCGACACTTTAACACTTACTTGACGACATCTTGCTCCACGGACTTGCTCTAGAGAGCACTGACACACACACACACACACACACACACACACACACACACACACACACACACACACACACACACACACACACACATGCACTCGCACACACACACATACACACACACACACACACACCAACAGCTAGGGGGGTGCGATTGGAACACTTTCAGTGCACGCGAGCTACACTCGCACCCGTGTGAAGACCGGTGCAAGAGCAGCTGCACCGTCGCTGCGACGTGCTGCCTAGAGCGCGACCACAAGAGACCGACAGGCAGTGTCATACTGTTGCAGGAGTCAAGGCCAGCCAGGGTCATGCTGCAGCACTCTGGCCATGCTCACGACCATGGCGGTCGTGAGTTTGAGCCCTGAGGCAAGCGTAAAGCACCTTGATGGAGATTAAGTTCTTTTAGGGCACCAAACAAATGAATTATATGTTCATATATTTTAAGTCACGGCCAACGCCAACAGTCCTACAGGTCTACAGTCATGGCGGCCAACCCAAAGCACACTGCAACAGACAAGGCCGAGCAAGGTTACGCTGTAGCACTCGAGGCCAACCAGAGAATGCTGCGACAGTCGTGGCACAGCTAGGGTAACCCTGCAGCAATCGCGGCATAGCGAGCCCACCTTCCGGGGCCGAGTGTCGAGCGGCGATCCTCCATCATACAGGACTCGATCTCGCCGAGCCAGTTGTTCAGCTCCATGATGCCACCGGCTTCGAATGCCTCGTGCACATTCCTGTCAGCCTGCAAGCACCAGGCAGGCGCTCGGGTCTGAGAATGGGGCCGATCAAAAGGATCAATCAACAGGAGGCAAGCCCAAAGCAACAATATACTTATGCTGGCAAAGGGAAAAAACAAAGCACGCATTTATAGGCTCACTGCATGGAGGGGACCAGCAGGCCGCTGTACCGACCCACGGACGGCAGTAGGTGCGGCATGGGTCAGGGCCCTTTAGCCAGGCATGCATCGTGAGCATACATTTCTACTTCCTACCCAGCAGCCCTGATGATGCCACCGTGAGTGGAGCAGCCCGGAAGCAAAAACTTGTCATTTGCGGAGGACGATGTCAGATATTCGGCATTCAAATTACAAATATGACACCCCAACAAAGACTATTGGACAGGCATTCACTTCAAAGGCAAACAAAACGGAGGTAACTTTGCTGTTTTACAGAGCATGCACACACACACACACACACACACACACACACACACACACACACACACACACACACACACACACACACACACACATGTGCACACACTGCAGCATCCACGGAGGCTTGCACAGCTCACCTTGCAGTAACCTGTCCCAAAACATCCACGGAGGCTTGCACAGTTCACAATAGAGTTTCTTACTCGAACACACTCGAAAATGAGTATGCTGTCACATCGGCAGAGCAGAACAACCCAGAGGCCAATTCCATTCATCCTTGGCTTTCTTGCTTACTTATCAGCAAACCGGTCCTCCACCGCTGTCATCATATACTGGCAGTCTACTCTGGCTGGACACCCCAGGTAATCTGCCGTCACTACTTTCCTTTGTCGCCACGCAAAGTTCCCCGTGAAATCCAGCTGACGACGTTTTTTGGATCTAGTGCAGCTCGTGTCGGGGACTAGAGGCCACAGGGCAGCCATATTGGTTGTACACCTGCTGTCCACCACAATGTACATCATGCCTATTGGTACTATAATCATTGAAAAAAATGATGCCTCGAGCAAAAGTTAACCGAACTCTAGGCGAACGGGCTCAACGAGTTCCAATTCGCAGTACAACAAGCTAAGCAAGCAGCCATGGGGCCACACTCGAGCTGTAAATAATCAAGAAGGATAACTCGGTGCGAAAGGTGAAATAACTTGTCAGTTAGTTGGGGTCCATCTCTTGTGGAGGAAGAGGAGGAGAGAGGAGAGATGCACGGCTTACGAGTAAGTGCTCACGTCAGGCTCAGCTCCTCGAATTGCTCCACTCGTCAGAGAGGACAGGAGTAGAGGAGAGAGCAGGGAAGAAAGAAAGGAAGGAAGCAGGGAAGGAAGGAAGCAGGGAAGGAAGGAAGGATTGAAAGGATTGGAGATTGAAGAGAAAAGATTGAAAGATTGAGGGAAGAGCCCAGGGCGGCTCTTGCTGCTGCTGCTGCTGGTGCTTGGAGAGCGAAGAACACCCGAGATCACTTAAAGCGATGTCTGCTGCGCAAGCAGTCGGCGACCAGTGCTGCCACGGCCACTGATCGTGCAGTCGCTGATGGACAGTCGCTGATGGACAATCGGCTCAGCAGCTCGACTCGAACTCGGACTGCTGCATCCGGGCTGCTCGCGTCAATTCATGCTCCGAGTCGGCAGTCTCACCTTAGCTACTGCCACACGCCCCCTTAAAAGTAACCGTAACTCTGCAAAAGGGCACAAGGTTCAGGCTGATCGTTGAGCATTAATTGCCTGTAGGCATCCGTGCATCCGACGACATTGCGCTTCCTTCCTCCCATACTTCCTGCCAGCTTCACTCGTGTGCGACGGCAAGCACGGCACACAGGGGGACACGACTTCAGGTTCTGCCTCTGGGCATGACTGAGAGGGGTGAGAGAGAGCTGCCAGGGTCACTGACCTTCAGCACAAAGGCAGTGCGAGTTCCAGATATCTCGGCAGTCGATGCCTGTCGGATTTCTTCGATGGCAGTAACGTTGATGCTGAGCAACGGCTTCGACGACTGAAAACGGTGAGACTGTGCCGTTACCCCGCAACATTTCCAGACAGCTTCAAGCCAGATGTAAAAAGCTAAGTGGTCTGTGCATGCTCGGCTAACAGCAACTACGCCAGAGGTACTGCAGCAGAACTGCAAGGATTAGAAGCAACGAGTGAGCAGTTGCAGTTCGAAGAGACTCGTGCAGCCATTTGCCCCATGGCATGGATACTACAGACATCGGCTAACAGTGCAGCAGGCCCGCAAATGACAGAACATTTTCCCACCGAAGCATGCACGACCTTGGCTGCATGTCCCCAGGCCTCAGACAGAATCAATACAGCAATGCAAAAGGATCCAGTGAGATCCAGCAGACTGACAGTCGCTGCCTAATAAATAACCCGTTTTACTATTAGTGGTGACCAATAATCTGCCTCGACTCTAGGTCTGCTGAGAGGATCTTTCGAGACATACCGACCGACATTGCCGTTAGCCTGATAGCTTTACATTACAATAAATCGCAAACTGCGCCAGACATTGCCAGGGCTTTGCATATGCTCCCCGACGGCTACAGCAGCTGCTCCTACACTGGATGCACAACAAAGGATCACAACACAGCACTGCTTCACGTTGGTTGGGTCGACTCCGTGACCGCCTAAAAAAAGGAAGATGCTATAAGCCTACCAAATCGCTGGCGGCTTATGAGCAATCACTCGCTGTGAAGATGGAAGAGCTCTCAGCTGGATTTATTTACTTACTCCAAGCGACCTTGGAGCCCACAGGCCAGCCTGTCCAGCCACATTTCACAAAGCCCAACGATGATTTGCGTATCTGCACACTAATAACGAGTCTTTAGCATAACGACTGCTTGCAACTTGACAAGGCAAAAGAAGGAGAAACAAAATTCTTAGGAATGATAACTACACACGTGTGCACACACACATGCGCGCATTCATGCGCACACACACATACGTATGCATACATGCATGTGCACACACACACACACACACACACACACACACACACACACACACACACACACACACACACACACACACACACACACATATATACACAATCTATTTGCTAGTTCTTCGGAGTCTCTCAGTAGAATTTGGTATCATAGATCATCAGGACATCACATACAGACTAAGGCAATTTCCTTTATTCAGGACGAAGCCACCCTGGGCCCTCAATAGTCTGCAACTGGTGCAAAACCCAGCAGCTCCTCTGATACAATAATTTTTCAAATATTTAAAATATAAGTTCTGACTAGATAATAATAATAAATTTGTTATATTGCCCCCAGAGAACTTAATCTCTTTCTAGGCACTTTACATTTGCTGCAAAGGAAGCACGATCGAATGGTTGGTGGTAGCATGCTCAATGACAACAAGCACTTCTGTCTAGAGCTTCACTGGCTGCCTTACAAGTAGAGAATCGATTTCAAGATACCCAGTCTGGCGTGCAAGTCACCACACCTGCTTACACTTACACCAGCCTACATATTCAGCCTCCGCATTCCTCCAGTGTGATCTCGAACCATCTGCTCCTCAGCATCTGGTCATATCTCTGCCCCTTGACCCTTGACTTTTTAAACCTTTTGCTGACAGAGCCTCCTGCTCGATTGCACCAAAAGTCTGGAACTTGCTTCCTGCTATGGCCACTACATGCAAAGAGCTTGCATCAAATGTAAGTCCCGGTAAAAGATGCACCAGTTCCGACTAGCTTTCCCTTTGCCCCAGTGAACGAGTCTGATTTTCACTCTGGGATGCTTTGCATAGATGCCGTTATATTCGTCTGTGCATGCTACTAGCCCGAGGCCCAACTAACATGAGGCCATGAGTGACTCCGTGATTGCTTTAGCCAGCTGGCCCAAGTATCATACTTATTTGCTTCTACATGCTCGATACTAAACATGTCACCTAATGTCACCCTTTGGTTGCTGATGTTCTTTCATCGAATGGCAAAGCGCCATTTAGATAGAGATTTTGTTCTCCAAGGGAAATATACCTACGACCCTTTACTATCATTATTTAGTGCATGCTACTATCAAAAAGTTCTGCTAACCTGTGGCCCAAAATGTCCTTTTAATGGAGCTTAGCTGATTTCAACAGCCTCATTTATAGAGCGGCAGACGAGCCTTTACAGCTACCACCATCGCTTTCGTATGCGATAAAGGATCGCCCAATGCAGGACTCGAACCTACGACCTGGGTTGTAAAGAGCAAGCACACCTGACCTCCTGGGCTAAGACCCAAGGGCAATCGATTGCTTTTGCACAGTAATACCAGCATCATACATAGTGCACATTACATCATCCTTGGTTATGGCAGCTCTTTCAGCAACTTGCAAAGCACATTGGCACACAGAGAGATTTATTTGTTTAAGGTGCTCAACAACTGATTATCACTACTCTTAGCAGAGCAGGTCTTTCTAGTGCGCCTATCATCTCTCGTGATTATCACTGGCACTGCGCTGGAATGGTTAAGATCGCACCCTCAGTGGAAGATTTCAGATCCCAGACATCAACAGTTATCCTGTTAGGCATTAAAGTCTGGGGTACAGTTCAAAGTCCACCTATTGCCTCTCACAATTTATACTCCTTGCAAATGTAATCCTAAAGCATTGTCTAGCCTTTAATTTTTATGCAGTTGACACACAGCTGTACCCATGCTTTGATCTATCACTGCCTTCCACCATGTCTAACTCTCTCAACTCTCTTGCAGCAGGTATTGCTGACATTCAGGCTTGGATGGCAGCAAACCTTCTTAAATTGGCCATACAACCAGCTTGCTAGTTTTAGGCCCAAAAGTGACTCAGCCAGATGACCTGCTGAAGCCTCTGCATTCCATTTTTGGTGTCCTATTCCTCAATCACTCGATGATCACATGAGCTCTGCAGTCGTCTCTGTCTATGTTGAGCTATTTAACATTGCAAGAATCTGTGCTTGCACACATAGGGATACCAGGGCAATACTAGTTCACGGATCTGTGATATCCCAGCCAGATTTCAGCAATTCACAACGTGTTGGTCTTCCTGCCTATGCAATTAGAGGCTTAGAGTTGGTGCAATAAACAGCAGCCAGGCTTGTTTGTCGTAAACGGCCCAGCTGCCACATTACATCACTTGTCGCCGACCTGCACTGGCTCCCTAACAAGCAGCGAATCGACTACACGGTTTGTCCTTCACCTTTCGTTCCCTATGTTATTTTGCTCCAGGGTGCCTACCGGAATGATCTCTTTGTCAGGCTTCATATTGTGGCACCACATCTTCTGACTCAAGCAGTTTAGCTTAGCTTCTAACAAACCTCAAATCCTTTGGAGACCCTTTTTGAGTTCATGCGCTCCCAAAGCCAGAAAATAAACTACCGACTGACGTGACACCATCCTCTCTGAATTGGATGACGATTAAAGAAGCTAAAAACCCACCCGCATTCCTCGAAGCATCTGCTTCGGCAGGAAGGGGAGGGTGTCTGAATGAACTGTCCTCCTTTGTGTGCTTATGCGTGCCAAAATTGTTCGTGCAACTACTAAAGAATATACGAGCTTCCTTTCAAGCATATTAGTCACTTAGTGCACTGTGCAGACATTTTATAATTAGGATTACGATTATAATGCTAGCAAAACAATCACGAGTCGAGCACGGCGGAGGCGCCAGTCCTGGCATTACGACGAGCCACTGCTCTGCCAGCTGCTCGGCTGCGGCAGTGACATTTGCTCAGCAAGGCCAACGCACTGAAAATAGATCAGCAGCAGTTGCACTGCACCGCAGTGAATGCTACTGCATCCCTACACGTTCGGTTCGCCTGCTGGTCGAATGGAGCCCGCTGCTGTGAAATCCAGCAGCAGCACGGCAGCAGCAGCAACAGCAGCAGCAAGGATCGAGCAGCGCATACAGCAGCCAGCAATAGCGAATGCCAGCAAGATACCGCAGCCAGGAAGATCCCGAGCAAGCAATCAGCATAGATGCCACTGTCAGGGGCTGTGCTGTGGCTGCGGTGCCTATACTGCAGAGCTGCCTACAGATACTGCACTTCGGATACAGTACACTCTGACCTAAGTAGCTCCCCCATGCCCTTCTGCTTTCTGCATAGACATACGATTCGGCAGCATTTTTGATAAGTAGACGCACACACAAACACGAACAAACACATACACAGAGGCACACACAAACACACACACCCATGCGCACACACACACTCACACAGGCACACACACACACACACACACACACACACACACACACACACACACACACAGGCACGTGCACACACACACACACACACAGGCACGTGCACACACACACACACAGGCACGTGCACACACACACACACACAGGCACGTGCACACACACACACACACACACACACACAGGCACGTGCACACACACACACACACACAGGCACGTGCACACACACACACACACACAGGCACGTGCACACACACACACACAGGCATGCACACACACACACACACACACACAAACACACACACAAACACGCACACAAACACGCACATACACGTGGGAGTATGTATGCGAGTGGCATGTCAGCGCAGGCTCACATTGTCAGTACAAAAGGAGTACATTGGTGATGGACTTGCCAAAGAGTTAGACAAAGCAATCGATGTATAAATCTTCCACCACCAGGTGCTTTTGTAGTATTCAAAAGTATATTAAGATTGGCTGAACACCACTGCTGCCACACCACCATACCGCATGGTGGACTCAACCAAATGCAACAACCCTGATGGCAAAGTTGGATCGACTGGTGTGAATGCAATCGCAGATGGCAGTTTTTCCTAGCAGCACATCTGCAAACCATGCCATGGCACAGCCCTGCTAAAAAATAGAAGAAGCACTCAGTCAGTCGGAGATGACCATTTATGACCGCTGGGTGCGACGAAGAGCAGAGAAGCACTCCTACAGCCCCGACGGGGGGGGGGGGAGAGATGAATGCTCACTCAGCTGTTCAGCCGAGGCGATGCAGAGGCAGCAGCAGAGGCAGGCCAGAGAAACTTGGCTGTGCAGCATGGCCACCGAGTGCACTCTTCATGTATGTATTGGATACACTGCGTAATATGGCCAACCGTGTGCCTCCTTCGCTGACGAAGCTTCGGAGGCTTCCGGTTAATAATAATAATAATAGATTTGTATGGCACACTCAGAGAGCTTAATCTCTTTGTAGGCACTTTGCATAAGCTGTAGAGGAAGCATGATCATATGGTTAGTAAAAACCATGCACAATGTCAACAAGGATTGATCAACGGATACAGAGCAAAGTCCTTACACTGACCCACAAGGCCACGGCTTGGCTCCTCTATGCACCTATCTGAACTGCTGCACCAGTTTCAGCCCTCAAGTCCTGCATGGACAATCAATTAGCTGTTCCATTCCTCCGCTTAAAGACCGTTGGGGACAGATGCTTTCACTCTGCAGGTCCTTTGAGACTGTGGAGCTCGCTTTCACAATTCTTAGACTATGGCTCATCCTTTTATGACTCATGCTTTCACACAATTCTTATGCATGAAAAGCGTACCGAAAGTCGCTTAGGCTCTGAGTGCGCTACGTAGAGCTCTCCTGCTTAACACTCAGTGTTTTTGTGGCTTTGTGGAGTGACAGACGGAGATACATTATATTCGGGAAAGTACTGTATATTTTGCATGATGTATACGGTCGAGCTTCACTACAACCGCTATGACACGTAACCCATTGATCAGAGCCTGTAGCTCCCCCCCCCCCCCCGTAAGCACATACCTATGGAGGCACCTACATCGAACAGGGCTAGCCATAGCCGCAGCTCACTGCAAGGGCAGCCGGGTGCAATCGCAGCCGACCAAGACTATCTCAAGTCGTCTCGTTCACGTCGCACTAGGTCGTATCTCGTGTCTCAGACGGTGCCTGGCTGAGACGGCTGCTATTGCAAGACCGGCCCCTGACATCCAAGTGGCAGCGCCCAAGAGATCGTCGTCATCAAATGGAAGCCGAAAGGTAAACAAATTACAGATAACCGGTCGGAAGCGTGAGCAGTGCACCACCGGCTATGAATGAATGCAGTGCGGAGGAGGCTCTCTCACTGCGTCGTCTCGCGGGATATCTGTGGCAAACGAGCGCACGACACCCTGCGGACTGTCAGCAGCATTCTTACGGCTCAGAGGGGGGAGGGAGGAAGAGCGCCGTGGGCGCTCTGGGCGCACGGTCCACCAGGGGGAGCACCGCTCAACTAGGAGCTGCCGCACTGCAGAGCAGTGCGCCTGAGATCGAGCACACACGTCCAAAACATTAGAGCCTACTCGATCCACATCAGATCCTACTCGATCCAAAACATTAGAGCCTACTCGATCCACATCAGAGCCTACTCGATCCACATCAGATCCTACTCGATCCACTTCAGATCCTACTCGATCCATATCAGATCCTATTCTATCCACACCAGATCATACACTATCCATCCTACTCGGCATCCAACATCAGATCCTACTCGGCATCCACAGCAGACCGTAGGGAGAATGGCAGCTCAGTTAGGTCAGGATTGAGTCACACTCCAATCCCCAATTAACGCCTGCCGCATCCAACACTAGGAGGACCCACTAGGTCGGCTCGGCTTGAGACTGCTCTCTCTCTCTCTCTCTCTCTCTCTGTCTGTCTCTCTCTCTCTCTCTCTCTCTCTCTCTCTCTCTCTCTCTCTCTCTCTCTCTCTCTCTCTCTCTCTCTCTCTTCCCACGGCAAATTGTAGGCAGCTACGCATTTTGTTGCCATGGCTTCGCTGCCCCGGCTGGCCGGGTAAGCTTAGGAGTAGCACCGACCGCCGACAGCTGAAGCTGCTACCCTGCATCCCTGCCTGATTGAACAGAAAAGCCCAAGCGCTAGGATATAGGGTAGAGGATAAAGGGTGACGAGACGGTGACGATAAAGAGACGAAAGACACAACGGAGCTGGGCGCTCAATTTGGTGAGGGCTGCCGCTTTGGGTGTCGTGAATAGGGTGCGATAAGGCCAGAAATCGACGACAGGTGGCAAGAAGGCAGCGGATGGGGTGGAGGTGGAGGGACACGGACGCAGGGTGCAGGGGGGGGACTAAGGGGGTCATCCAGACGGTAAGCTTCGGCGGTGGCCGCAGGAGCACGAGCCCGATGCTTGCGCACGCCCCGAGAGCACAGGGGAGCTCCGAGGGTCTCGAGAACAGCAGTCCTAGCAAACCAGCAAGGAGAGGCAGCTTGCTGAAGATGGAGAGGAGGCGGCAGCAGCAGCAGCATACTAGGCGCGCGCGAGGGATGTGCTGCATGCTCGGGTTTGCTCGACCAAAGGTAGCGTGGCGAGTAACTGGAAGCATAATAATAATAATAATAATAATAACACATTTGCATGGCACCCTCGGAGAACTTAATCTCTTTCTAGGCACTTTACAAATGTTGCAAAGAAAGCATAGTCGGACGATTAGTGGCAGCACATGCTCAATGACGACGACAAGCTTCTTGAACGACCGACGGTCAGCATGCAGCAGCAGCACTTGCAGGATTCGCATTCCGCCTTGCAGGTCAACGATTGGAGTGCACACGAAAATAGAATGGAGAGGACAGACTTTGGCCTGATAGGAGAATGCAATGCGCTGCTAAAACCTGACCTTTCTCATCCAATTGGAGGCTGAGCCTCAGTCAGTGCCTCAGCCATTGCCTAGCAAACATAATTGCGGCGATTGACGTTTAAGAGTTCTATTCACCGATGACCGCAGCACAAGTCGCAGGTGTCGATCAAGTCCAAAATTAGGGCGCGTCCTACTTAACCACAGCAGGGTCGGCTAAAGAGCCAAGCCTGGTTCTGTCTTGACTGGACTGGATCCTAACTCAGTAGCAGCAGGACAGCTTAAACAAGCCGCCAAGTCTCTTTATTTCGTAACGATATGGCCAACCGGGGCTGGTCTTTAAATCCAACAATCAGTCGTACGTCTGCTTGGCTAAAAGAGCTCCCGTGGCTTCCGGTTGATCAAAAAAAAAAATACTAGCCAATTTAATAGCCTCTTTTGCACAGCCACAGAAGAGCCTTTACAGCTATCACAACCGCTTGCAGCTGTGATACAGAATCACGCCCACCGAAGGATTCGAACCGACGACCTCGGGACCGAGGTCGTGAAAAGCAACCACCTTACCTGGTGTGCTGCCACGGCTTACCAACTCTACAAATCTATAAACGACTACAGAGTGAAATTCATCCCTTCACCCAAAAGGCCACGGTGCCCCGAGCTCCCGTACACCTCCCACTTAAAGTGAACGGCTGCACCAATTCAATTTCATCGTCGTTGCACTCTCCCAGGGCAAGCAATACTGAGGCAGCCTCTTTCCTTGACTTTAAGACCGTTGGCGATTGAAGCTTTTGCTCTGCCGGTCATAAGACTGCGGAGCTAGCTTATGAAATTCCTGTGTAGCGACATCTGATTTCTCACGGCTGCTACTGACGGGGGCCTTCTCTCTGTCTCTCTCTGTCTCTCTCTGTCTCTGTCTCTCTCTGTCTCTCTCTGTCTCTCTCTGTCTCTCTCTCTCTCTGTCTCTGTCTCTGTCTCTGTCTCTGTCTCTCTCTCTCTCTCTCTCTCTCTCTCTCTCTCTCTCTCTCTCTCTCTCTCTCTCTCTCTCTCTCTCTCTCTCTCTCTCTCTCTCTCTCTCTCTGATTCCCGAGATGAAGTAGGCTGGCTAACATATGGAAACCGGAAGTTTCATTGAATGCTTGATAAAGATCTCTCCAGCTGAATACCTGCTTAGTCTGTCTGTGTGGCTTTGTGGTGGCAGAGCATCATAGATGGCGATACGTAATGGGTTACAGGCTTCGAGCGCCATTTGTGCACGGCAACCAATGACTCGCGATATGCCTGCAGGTTTCCGGCTCCCTTCTCGGTCGGCGGCTTTGTATCCTACGTGGAACCAACATACGACGTCCATATGCAGACGCCCAAGCTCTTTCGGCTCAAATTCAGACAGGGCTCACACTGTCAGCCCAGCCCCTACATCAACCTGCTTGCTTGTGACTTCTTGCACTGGCACCGTTGCAAATCCTTGCTAGGCTGGGCCGCCGGTCGGCCGCCCCCCAGCAGACTACTGGAATGTGGTCACTTTGGCTCGGCCGGTTCATGGAATCTCAGTCTGCAAATTCACAAGGCCACTTGTATGAACCGGTGCTGCTGGCTGGACTGCACATTTCTCCAAGGGTCACCCTCCAAGGGCCTTTACAGCTTGTACAATCGGTAGCTGCCTGTCGGTAAAGGAGGAGAGGAAGTGCCCAAACCAAACAGGCCACGGCAGCAGCAGCAGCAGCAGCAGCAGCAGCAGCAGCAGCAGCAGCAGCAGCAGCAGCAGCAGCAGCAGTAGGAAAGAGGAATGCTTTGCTGCCGAATAAGGCCAGACGTGATACTGCACATAAAAACAAAACGGCTTGGCAACCACAGTCAAAGGGCCTTGGAATGCGTTGCAGAAGATAAGCTCTCGCAGCAGAGGCAGAGCTCTCCTCTGCTCACCACAAGAGAGGAAGCTTTCGAGTCGCCGAGTGACCAGGGCCATAAATCAGGAGCAAACTCGAACAGCCGGAAGTGGCAGGAATATCAAAACTCGTCGGTGCTCCAATTTAGCAGCAGCAGCAGCCATACTACGGTGGCGCTGGGTGGGTGGGTGGGGGGAAGCTGAGCAAGGCGTCAGCAGAGCGAAGCAAAGGTCAAGAAAAGACCGGAACTGCTTCGACGGTGCACTCGGCTTTCTCGGGGCTTTCAGATGCAACTTTAGAGGCAACACTCGCACCAAGCAAGGGCTCGAGCCCATAACCTGGGCAGCCAACTGTGAGCACCTAACGCCCGCCCCGACCTCTGTCTGGGCTAAAACCGTCGACGGTCGCCGCGGCAGCTTAGCCCTGTCGGCTGCTGCTAGCAGCAGCCTCTTTCTGCTCTGCCTCTGGGTGGCCCAGGCCGGGAAGGAGAGGACGCACAGCAGCAGCACTGGAACTGCTGTAAGGCCTGGCATAAAAGCACTCATAGAGTGGCAATCAGCACTACAGAATTTGCAAGATACCGTGTTTACCTGGGTGGGGCCAAGTAACCTTGACCCCCACATACAGTCGCGGTTAGCAAAACATGGGCTTTGGGCATGCCCCACCCTGCCGGCTGGTCGTTTGCAGCTTGGCTCAGTTGCTGCTACAGACGAACGCAACCCAAATAAGCATGCATCGAGAGACAGACACACAGACAGACAGAGGCAGAGAGATACAGAGGCAGAGAGAGAGAGAGAGAGACAGACAGACAGACAGACAGACAGACAGACAGACAGACAGACAGAGACAAAGACAGAGAGACAAAGACAGAGAGAGAGACAATAATAATACTACAATAATAATTATACTACTAATAATACAACACTTGATAAAGCACCCTCTGAGAACTCAATCTCTTTCTAGGTGCTTTAAATCTGCTGCAAAGGAAGCACGATCGAAAGGTTATTGGAAGCATGCTCAATAAACAACAAGAATAACATGGTTAGGGGTGACATGCACAGGGTCAGCATGCAAGTCTGGTTAGTGGCGGCATGTACAGTGTCAGCATGTACAGTGTCAGCAAGCATGACCTCATAAAGGACAAATCACAGGGACCCAGGTCAAAGGTTAGTGACATGCTAGGTATCGAGTGTGCAAAAGCTGACAAGTGCCATGCTGGGGCCAGCATGCCAAACCAAATATGAAGACACTCATGGCCACAGGCTAGTAGGAGCTCAGACCAGTAGGGTGCACTGAATCTTACATGGGTAGGCATACTAAGCACACCGGAACAAAAACAAGTCCACTGGGGCGAAGGAAAAGGTGTTGACTGGAACAGAGGTGTCTTCACTTTATACATAACTATATAATTCGTTTGTATAGCATCCCAAGAGAACTTAATCTCTATTCAGGCGCTTCACATATGCCCAGGGGCTCAGCCCACGACCTCAGCCAGACCTTGGTCGGGGTGAGCACCTAAACTGCTGGACCAAACTAGCTTAGATCTAAAGGATAAAAGGTCATTGCAGGTCACAAGGTCATTAGAGGTAGATACCTGTGACCCGGAAGCAAGCTCCAGACGTTCGGTGCATACGACCTCACGGCTCGGTCACCGAAAAAATTTCCGATTTCATACGAGAGACGACTAGACACCGAGGATCACGTGGTACAAGAGCTCACTGGAGGAGTTAGATGGTCCGATAGGCAGGTGCTAGTGACTGCTGAGACCTGTTGGCCAGACATGGGATCTTGAGAAATAAATTCGATGCTTGATAGGGAGCCAGTGAAGATCAGACAGAATCAGGGTGACGTGACAGCACTACACTGTTTGTTGATGGCAGACCCGCAGACATAGCTGCTAAGATTTTCACCAGATTTTCAGCCGATTTCGAGCATTTCGGCCGGGAATCACGGGAAATTGTAACAATCTAGACGCGATGCCAAACAAACGCATGAACTAGTTGGGCCGGCATACTCTTACTTAGGCAGGCCCGATTTGGGCTTAATGCTCGTTTGCTGAAAGTAGGACTAACCTGACAGGGGAGGAGGGGGAACAGTACCCTGCCTAGACCAAGGCAGGCGGCTTCTCAAAGATCGGCTGCACCAGTTGCAGACCTCTGGCTCCACGAAGACAAAGAGGAGAAAACTTCGGCACTGCAGGAGGTGGGCGTGAGCTGCTACAGGCACACGTGCACACCACAGCCAAAGACCAGAACGGCTCCAGTCGGCTAAGAAGTAGCACGGCATGCAGGTGAAAATGCAACCAATGGAGGAGCAACTAGCGCAAAAAGATGTGCCGCAAAATTTTGAGCTGAAGCAGCTCCACGAAGCAGCAGCAGCAGCAGCAGCCACTGCAGACGGCCGGGCTGGCTAGCTGGCTGCAGGGGCGATGGTAGCAGTGGTGCAGACAGCAGCCCCAGACTCGTTAGAAGGCAGCAGCAGCAGCAGCAGTGGCTAGTCAAAGCGGCTGAGATGGCAGCACCGACATGGATGGCAGCAAGGACCTTGACCGAGTATATCGAGAGAGCAGGCCGATCGGAGAAGCCGCATAACCGGACTTGCGATCGATAGCGACAAGCTGCAGCCCAGGGGCCAAGGCCACCAAGTAGCAGAAGGAAGCCCTGCCCGGCCGCTACCCATCGAGCTGTTGCTCACAACCAAGCACTGATAGGGAAGCCCTCGCACGAACTCTCTCTCTCTCTCTCTCTCACACACACACACACACACACACACACACACACACACACACACACACACACACACACACACACACACACACACACACAGCCGCAAGGCCAGGCCAGGCCACCAGCTCCACAGGGGAGGGGGGGGACGACAAGCTTGTGCTAGAAGCCAATCGAATTTCGGCAGCCGCCAGACAGCGAGTCCCAAAAAATGATGCAGCGTTGCTGTCGCCCTCGCGGGTCAAGTTCGCTGGCTATGCACATGCGGATGCTAGCATCATCGGAAATAGCTTATCGGGAGGGAGATGCCTACCCCCCAACCCACCCACCCACTCTCGGGCGGCCCAGGCCTTGAATTCCTTGAGCTCCGGCAGTCGTGGCTTACTAACCTTGGGAGGCACGTATAGCTCCAGCACGTGTAGGACGCCGCCGCCGACCGGCGGCAATGCAGCGATGACGAGCCGGCATTTGAGCGCCTTCCGAGAGTTGACGACCCCTTTTCGGTCGACGGAGAACCGGTTGACAACGCCCTCCTTTCGCGGCGCCGGGCGACGAGCGTTCGCCGCTGCAGCCGCCGCCGCTCTGCTCGACGGGTCGCCGCCAGGAGACGCGGCGGTGGCGTCGCCGTCGTCGTCGCCGCGTCCCTTCTTGTCCTTCTTCTTGCGAAACGACAGCTTCCGGAGGAAGGAGCGCGCTCGGGACTCCGGCGTCCTCCGGCCATCGCGCTCTGACTGAGCGGACGACGGCGGCGGCGGCGGCGGAGGAGCGACGGCGGCGGGGCGCACGGCGGCGGCGGCGGCGGCGGCGGCGCTCCTGAGCGGCCGTCCCGCGTCGACGCACTGCCGGAAGTCGCGCTGGAAGCACTCGACGAAGCGCTGAGCGAAGCGCTGCGCCGCGTCGGGCCGGTCCAGTGCCGGGTTGCGGCCCAGGTAGACGCGGAAGTTGCGAAAGAACTCGGACGCCAAGGTAGCCGCCTGGTCGTCGCAGAAGCTCAGCCAATCCGCCGCTGCGAAGCTCTCGAAGGACGCGCTGGCGTTAGCGCCGCCTGACCCCATGCCGACGAGCTCACGTTCCGACGACCGCACGCGCGAGAGCGGGGCGGCCGCAGGGGCCGCCGGCAGGGCAGCAGGCCGTCGCCGGCTCTGCTTCGCCGGACATGGAACCGATGAGTGAGACGATCCAGGCACAGGCCGAGTGCATGTGCGCAAGCGCGAGCCCGTTACGTCACGTCCGGATGCGGCGACTTGTAGCCAGAGAGGCGAGACGGCGAAAGGCCAGTCGCGGCGGCCGAGACTGGCGCGAGTCCAGCCCCACGAGGACTCTTGTCGTGCCGGCTCAACCTTGACAAAGAGTGAGCGCATGATAGTAGGTCGCCGAAGAGTGACGTCGTAAATCTATTCGCGCGGTCGGGACGGCTCGCCGAGCCGGCAGTGGGCGCGAGCTTTCCGTCAATAGGCGCCCATTTTACTCGAAGCGCCCTGCGACGCTCTACGTCAGATTAAGGCAAGGACACGAATATTGGCTTGCAGCGTCCCGAGTCATTATGGTGAATTTGTGCGAAAACAGCTAACTGTCGACATGAGGCCACGACGCTATCGCGCGTGCGGCCGCGTCACCGATTCGTTTCGCTCCGGCTGCAGGGCAGGGCGCTTGCGCAGTTCATTTCTGAACGCCTGCGAAAGGTTCAGTGCGCTAATATCCGCAGCAAGAACTAATGAATTCGGGCGCAGCTGTCGCAGTAAATGCAGGAGGCACTCCATACGGTTCCCTGACCTAGGCTGCGCCTAACGTATCAGATTCCGTCGTTTGAGAACGGGTGTCTCCAAGCAGCTGCTGGCATTGACTTTTTCAGTCAAACCTTCACAAACTTTGATCGACTTAGCCAAATCACTCCAAGCCAACTTCCGGCAGAACCCGGACAGCGCGGTTGTGCAAAGCGAGCGGCAGGAAAAAATGGCGCAGCTGGCTAACGAGCTTGACGGGAGTTTAACTTGAGCTTTCAGGCCTCCATTCCGCTTTGCCTCTGCTTTTGCGCTATTTCACATCGGTACGTAGGATAAGAATAATCATTATGAGAGTAGAAGCGATCGTTAAGGATGCGCAGCCCGATCAGCGCTGCCCACGTGATCCTTCAGGATGGACGGTTCGGTCAGGCTGCTTGCCCGGCCATGGATGGTAGCACCTCAGCTTATCGGGACAGCTACCGATTTAAATAATCGCGCGGCTTTTTTTTAGAAATGAGCAGGCTTTGTATTCTTTCCACCTGAATACAAGGAGATTTCTTGAAACTTATCAGCCTTTATTAATCTCGTACAAAGATCCCAGCTAAGCTAACCAAACTTCGAAAGTTAGAGGTTGAAATGGGACTCGTAAAATCACCTCTAGCGACGTTACGCTCGTTGTCATTGAGCATGTCACGACTAGCCGTTCGGTCGTGCTTTCTTTGCAGCATACGTAAAATGCCCTAGATAGAAAGATATTAGGTTCTCTGAGGGTGCTATAACAAAGGTATTATTATTATCGCTCTAACGTGCGTTCTTGTTCGTTGCAGAATTCTTCCGAAAACCGAAGTTCTTGCGAACATCGTATACGGAAACGATACCGCTAAGACCTGTTTAAAGTTATTCTGATTGTTATTTGACCGTAGCGCGTAAGAAATTACGTGCCTATGGACATCTAAACGCTTATCGCTTCGGGCTGCTGGGTCTTCCACGCCGGCGGCTGCCTTAGCTACGCCGGCGGCTAGTAACCTGCTTGTTAGTTATGATCGTCAGCAGCTGTTATCGCTTCGTCATCGCATATCAAATGCATTCCTAGATATTAATGTTGTTGCTAAGATTCATGAACTATGCATTAACAAAAGAAAAGCACCCCGTAGCCGCCGCGGTGGCCGGAACCGCCAGCTCAGACGCCGCTCGTTGGGCGGGAACTGTGAGCTGAGTACCAGCTCGTTCGGTATTCCTAGCATTGTCTCGAACCGCTCAGCACGCTCCCCCACTTGCGTCACTGTAAATCTCTCTAACTTAGTGGTCATCAGGCCTGTTGTAACCCCATCGGCCAGACTTAACGCTTGCCTTTGGAATCCTCGCTCAATGTGCAATAAACCTCTAGTACTAAGCGACCTTATTTCTGAAAATGGTATCGACCTGCTCGCCCTAACTGAAACTTGGCTGAAATCGATAAACTGTCCGACAATTAAAGACGCAACTCCATCTGGTTTCTCGTTCTTTCACACCCCTAGATCAATCAAAACTGGAGGTGGAGTTGCTATTGTCGTGCGCTCGAAATTCAACTTCAAGCCATTTGCGGTACCCTCGAAGCAGTCTTTTGAATCAATTGTCTTGGTCTCACCCAAAAACAAGCTACCGATAGTGGCAGTAGTCTATCGCCCACCAGGTACCAAATTCTCCTTTATCTCAGATTTCCCCGATCTCATTTCGATTCTGTGTGCAAGAAATCGATCCTTCCTCGTAATGGGTGATTTCAACGTTCACTTTGATAACTTATCTGACGCTTTCAGCACCGAATTTCGTGCATTGACTGACTCATTGTCTCTTGTGGCTCATGTGCATGGCCCTACCCACATCAAGGGTCACACACTCGACCAGATTTTCTCATACAACTGCACTCTGTCATCACCAATTATTACCAAATCATGCTTATCTGACCACATGCAGATCTCATTCAATCTACAGTGTGTGCCCACATCCTCCTCTACAATAACCTGTAAATCGCGAAACCTCAAGACCCTTGACATCGATGCTGCCCGCGCGAGAATATCCGCTTCACCTCTGCTGCTCAATCCTCCCTCCGATCTGTCATCATTGGTAGATAGCTTCAACACGACACTAGCTGACACGCTAGACGAGTTTGCCCCTCTGAAAAAGCGCACTGTGCGCCCCCGCCCAGACGGCCTATGGTTTACCACAGACATTAAACTAGCCAAGTCTACTAAACGAAAGCTTGAAAAAGCATACAAAAGATCCGGACTAACTGTCCATCGACAGGCATATGAAGACTACTGTAGGTTGTACCAATCGATCCTAGCAAAGGCTAAGTCTAGTTATTATAAAAACATTGTTGAATCACAGATGCACAATCCAAAAATGCTGATGTCGACGATAAACCATCTCCTCAACCGTTCCCAGATTAGCTCCTTACCGGATGATCCTAATGATGATCTAGCCGATCGCTTCTCTCGATTCTTTGTGCAGAAGATAGACAAGATCAGGGAATCTATCCCTGCGATGACAACATCCCCACTAGAATGCTGTTCCTCGGTTCCTGGCTGCACCTCAATGTCTGCATTTAAGCAGGTCACTAGTGATCTAGTCCTGAAGTTCGTATCTCAATCAAAGAAGACAACAAGTCCTCTGGACCCTATTCCCACTGTCCTGCTCCTACGTTGCATTGATCTGCTGCTGCCATGCATAACTAACATAATTAATATGTCATTAGCCTCAGGTCATGTCCCAGCACCTTTCAAAAAAGCTGTAGTCAGGCCACTTCTCAAGAAAGCTACACTTGACCAAGAGAACTTGAGCAACTACCGCCCAGTTTCCCTTCTACCATTCCTATCAAAGACACTCGAACGGGTCGTGGCGGACCAGCTGAACTCGTATATCGAAACCTCACACCTTGCTAGTAAGTTCCAGTCTGGCTTTAGAGCTGATCACTCCACAGAGTCAGCACTCCTTAGGGTATACGACGACCTACTTAGGAATGCAGACATGGGTAGAGTGTCTCTGCTTGTTTTGCTTGATCTTTCGGCAGCTTTTGATACCATCGATCACAAAGTTCTTCTAGAGCGCCTCTCATCTCGCCTGGGCATCACTGGCACTGCTCTGCAGTGGTTCAGGTCCTATCTCAGTGGGAGACTCCAGAGTATTGACGTGAATTGACAAAGATCATCTGAAGTACCTCTGAAATATGGGGTACCTCAGGGCTCAGTGCTAGGTCCGGTTCTTTTCACGGTTTATACTCTCCCTCTTGCTGATGTGATTGCCAAGCACAATCTAGACTTTCACTTCTATGCGGATGACACTCAGTTGTACCTTTGCTTTGATCCCTCCCAGCCTTCGAGCACCTCAAATTCTCTCAACTCACTAGCTGCATGCATTGATAACATCCGCACATGGATGGCAGCAAATTTTCTAAAACTAAACGATGATAAAACTAACTTACTAGTTATGGGCAAACCCAGTGTGATCCAGAGATTGGAAAGGCTGACTCTCAAAATTGGCTCTGCCAGCATATCTCCTGTTGAATCAGCTCGGAATCTAGGTGTCATATTCCAAAGCGACCTCTCGTTAGACGACCATATCAGCTCTACAGTCAAATCCGCCTATTTTCAGCTTCATAACATTGCTAAAATTCGGGCTTGTTTAGATAAAGATACCACGTCCAAGTTAGTTCATGCATTCGTGACATCCCGTTTCTACTTCTGCAACTCACTGCTTGCTGGCCTACCAGCATGTGCGATCAGGCGATTGCAGCTTGTGCAAAACTCCGCAGCTAGGCTTGTCTGTCGTGAGCGTCGCAGTTGCCACATTACTCCACTTCTCGCCGACCTGCACTGGCTACCAGTCAAGCAACGGATTGACTTCAAGGTTTTGTCGCTCACTTTTAGGTCCCTTCATTCTTTGGCTCCAGCCTATCTGTCAGATATACTACCCCATCAGGCCAAGCATCGTACCACCCGCTTCTCGGAATCCAACAGTCAAGAAATACCTCATACAAACCTTACATCCTTTGGAGACCGTGCATTTAGTTCATATGCTCCCAAAGCCTGGAACTGCCTCCCGACCTGCGTCAGAACATCCCCTGACCTGACCACATTTAAAAGGAACCTAAAAACACACCTATTTAGGACAGCATTTAGTGGGTCCCTGTGATTCGTCTTTGATGTGCTTATGCGTGCTGACACTGTGCATGCTGCCATTAACCACATTTGCATGCTGACCCTGTGCATGTCACCCCTAACCATATTTTTCATCTCGTTTGTTTTTCAAGCATGATTTTACTTACCATTCAATTGCATTTCACTTTTCAGCAAATGTAAAGCGCCTAGAGAGAGATTGAGTTCTCTGAGGGCGCTTTATCAAGTGAATTATTATTATTATTATTATTATTATCATTATAAACGGAGACTAAGCGAGCGAGCGTGGCTCTTACGAATGCAGCCCGACAGCACTAAGCTGTCAGTAAGCTTGACGTCAGGTGATTATTTGACACCTTTGCGTCCGCTTAAAAACGAGGCTACGATGATCGGAAGGTACTTCGAACTACTGGGGATTCGCCTTATTGCAGAGTCCCCTACACGTGGTACCGTCGTACAATCCCTGGGTACAGCCAGCGAGCAGGAATGCGCACTGGAAATCCCTGGGTACAGCTGCCCACTGTTCGCTTCCCATTCGACCTCGAGTCAATCAAACAAATACTTTCACCGTTGGCTCTAGATAGGGTGCACGTTGAGATGCAATGTTTTGACTAAGAAATCGGGATTGATGCTTAGAGCTTCTCAGCTGATCAGCCCCATCGAAATGAATTTAGATGCTGCTCGGAAAAAGTCTGCTTCGATACTGTAAGTGTGTTTTGCTGATAGCTTGCATTGTCATTTCAGACGGACAGACGAGACGAGACCTTAGTATTTAAGTATGCTTATCAACCCTGCATCGAGGCTCAGTTTGAGTGCCCTATGAATCCGTGCCTAGTCTCAAAATCGCCCTCTCAGTCGCCAGGGTCTCTACTAAGCAGAGCCTCGATCTCACTAATCCTCACGATTCTCTACTGTATCCTGCTGTCGCTAAAATAATCTCTCGGATCTTTTTGACGTGAAGAAGGCGACGGCGACGGCATGGTTACAAGTTGGCGGATTCTGGCGATTCCTGCTCTGAAGAGCGTGCCATAATTGATGAAATCTTATCGCTGGTTGTCCACTCTGACCGTCTACTAAAGTGAGTATGTTACCTTTACGTATTATGGGCGCTAGATATTTGAATGGATATTTGAATGGATATTTGAACGATGCTCGAATGTCATTTATTTTCGCTTTTCGGAATCCAACAGTCTAGAAATACCTCGTACAAACCTTAAATCCTTTGGAGACCGTGCATTTAGCTCGTATGCTCCCAAAGCCTGGAACTCCCTCCCGACCTGCATCAGAACATCCCCTGACCTGACCACATTTAAAAGAAACTTAAAAACATACCTATTTAGGACAGCATTTAGTGGGTCCTTGTGATTCGTCCTCGATGTGCTTATGCGTGCTGACACTGTTCATGCTGCCACTAACCACATTTGCATGCTGACCCAGTGCATGTAACCCCTAACCATGTTATTCATTTTGTCTGTTTTTCAAGCATGATTTTACTTACTATTCTATTGCGTATCACTTTGCAGCAAATGTAAAGCGCCTAGAAAGAGATTAAGTTCTCTGAGGGCGCTTTATCAAGTGCAATATTATTATTATTATTATTTACCTCGTAATGCGGCGGATAGATTTGGTAGAAGATTACGCAACGCAATTTGCATTGGGCCGCCGCCGGCGTCTTAATCGGACCAATGATAGCAGCCACCTGCGATATGAGCAGTTCCTAAACGCAACTATGACAGCCAAGATGCCTAATAAATTACTTATCTACAGACTATTGCAACGACCGCGAGTCAGTTTCGTATGACCTCTTTTTCCAGCTTCCGTTCTGTAGCTCGAGAGTGAATGGACTAATTTCTCAGGCATGAGCTTTCAAATGCTACGTCCTGATAACATTATTTCTGTACCTACTGACTGCATTGGAGCTGCTTTAGCGAATCACCAAGTGCTCGTGGTGGCTGTAGATCGACCGGCGTTCGGCCACAGGTCACAAGCGATAGGGCAATAAGATCTAGCACCGGCCACGTACCTGTACACTCAAGCGCAACTGTACTGGTGACTCCTTGCTTTTTAGGAATATTCGACCAATATGTATATATATATATTATAAATTATATGTATAGTTTATTAAAATGTATTATTACAATTAAACTCATTTAATAATGACACCTTTCGTGATAGCGCTATCAAAAATAACGTGTATACAACCGAAAAATAACGAAAGACAGCGTCTTCAATACCAATTTTATGGTGCTTTGAAAAAAGAACGGATTGTCCCGGATTTTGGAGGTCCCGGGACGCATGCACGGCAGCGCGAAACCGGCAGAGTCGCTACGTTGCTACGTTACTCGTTGCTCGTTGCTACGCAACGAGCGCAAGAGTCTGCGCTCGTTTCGTAGCGAAACGCTGTAGCAAGCTGCCATTTGTACGACCGTCGACCGCCGATTGCCTTTACTAAAGGACCAGGTGAGGCTTTGCGCCAAGCGGGGCTTAGCAACGTTGCAAGCTCTATACAATTTCGAATTCGGAAGAATTGGGCGAGGTGGAGGCCTGGAGACGAAGGCTGGGACCAGTCCCGTCGAGAGCGCAAAGAAACGCCGGCCGCCTGCGTACGTCGCGTAGTACGGACTTTTTGCTGAGGCGCCATTTTACCGCTGCGACGGTTCCAGTGCTCCAAGCTTGCAGGCTGCTGCTGCTGCTCGGAAGCTAGTTGGTAACAAAAAGAGAAGTAGCTTTTTCCCGTCGATTCCACGCATAGAGTGGCTCGTTGAGAGAGAGAGAGAGAGAGAGAGAGAGAGAGAGAGAGAGAGAGAGAGAGAGAGAGAGAGAGAGAGAGAGAGAGAGAGAGAGAGTGGGTTAGGGCAAAAGCACCAATTGGACCACGAAGACGGGGAGCCAAATCTTCGAGCGGGACGACGAGAGGGAGTTTTCCTTTTTTTTTGTAGCTTTGAAAATTGCTAGAAATAGAAACATGAAATAGAAATTGGAAAATTGCGCTCAGTTAGTGCGCAGTTTCTCCAGCAAAGGTTCTAGCGATAGTCGCTCTCTGTAGACACAAATATTTGAGGACGTTTGGCCGCTGAGCATTAATGGCGGTAGGCAGCTTCTGTTAATGGCTACATGCTACCGCGATGCAAACGTTTATGTACAACTCCCCCAAAGCGTTGCAGTACCTTGCGCAATGATAGTTTTTAAAGATTATCGTTTTTTTTTTCAAACAGGTAAATGACCCTATGTATGCGGCTAAGTGTGTTTGATAGTTTTTCCTCTACACTATGTTAACTTTAATTAAGATCATTACGCTAGCAGAATGCCCTAGTCAATCTTTAGATCTGAATTCCATTTACTGTCTCTGGGTTGAAGTACTTACGAAAGGCTCGGCTCAGGTGAGTCGTTTCTCATCAAAAGAATAACTTCTCACACGTTTTTCCGACGTTTGGAGAACGACGAGGCCAGATTATTTGAGACTTTTTGCTTTGTTTGCTCTCTGCCGGAGCCGCTCAGACAAGTCAGACCTCTTGTCCCGGGGTGTAATTTCATTTTAGCAATGTGGAAATTGATGTAATTGTACTAGGAATTATCCTACGTACTGAATACAATACTTAGCACGATTAAAGCAGGTTGCAACAAAGTGTTTTTCTTTCATATCGGAGTCGGAACTTTTTTGGGTTCGGCTGCAAACTTTGGCAGCCATTTTAGGCGACCTCGATGCGAATTGTGTGCAGGAGTGATTTCATTTAGAAAGGCTTCATTTCCGGAGCCATTGCATGCAGTCGCAACGTTTGATGGCATTAGTGGGGGCCATCGCTCAACATTGCGCATCGTCTCTCGATTTTTCGAGATCCATTGCAGCCCGGAATTTTCAGACTCAAATCTCGTTGCTTGTGACAAATGTCGCTGCTGGTGACGATGTCGCTGAGCATCGTGCCTGAAGCAATCGCACTTTAGGATCCCGACTGCAAGAGGCGCGAAATGATCTCGGAGTTGACGCGTACGCGCGCTGAATTGCTGGCTGCTTGCTGTGCAAACGTTCGGGATTTAAAGCACTTCCTGTCGGACTCCTGAGATTAAAGCGCAGCGCTGGATCGAGCTTCGATCGAATTGCAGAGCAGCGCTTGAAGTGAATTTGAGCGAATTATGGAGCACCACTTAACCGAAATAGTTCTGGCGACAATACTCACTGCCGTTGACCAACTGGCTGAATTACTGCATATTTTCTTTTGTAAAAGTGCCATTGCTCAGACTGTGGGTGCACGGTGTCTTCAAGCTTAGGTAAGCAGCAGCAATAGAATGATCTAAAGTCTATTCCGAGTAATGCTGAGAATACTAGCGAGACGAACGCCGCCATTAATCGGACCTAATTAAGCGCCATCTGCCGGGATGAGTAATTGCCGAATCGTGCTGATTAAGGGAGTCCTTGCGTCTCAAGTAAAGGTAGCTGAAAGCAGTGCTATTTCGATAGTAGAGGTGAGCTGCTACCTTCCTAAATGTCAGCCCGTGGTACTTGCGCTGCTGCGGCAAGGCGTTTAGCACGTGGACTCGTTCCTAAGGTACGAGCTGACGTCAATTGCAGAAGTCTGCTGCGTACATGCGCGCGCGCATTGTCTACGACTTTCAGCCCCTCTCTGAGGCGCTAGCTTCACCGGCGCCGGCGGATGGCCGCGACGTGTGCGTGACGTGTGCCGCAACGCGCGAGCTACTGTCGCGTGTAAGACTCGAGAGTTCTTCGGGCCACGACGAGACCGCGTTCCTAAAGAAATACTGATAAAGATAAATAAATAAATAGATAAATAGATAAAGATGCATAGATAAATAAAAAAATAAAATAATAAATCAAATAAATAAATCAAATAAAAAGATAAATAGATAAAATAGATGAAGAAATAGCTGATTTAACAGTCTCTTTTGTATAGCAACAGAAGAGCCTTTGCGGATATCGCCACTGCTTGCTGTGGCGCTACAGGATCGCCCACCGCAAGTTTCGAACCCGCGACCTCGGTCGGACCCGATGTCGTGAAAGGCAAACACCTTACCTAGTGTGCTCACCACACTGAGACAAAGAGTTAGAGGTACAGCCATGTGGTTGTTCGAGGTACTACCGCGTCGTAGCTCGAGGTACTACCGCAACATGACAAAGAGCGAAGGAGCAACAATCGAATAAAACGGCTGCATATTTCACATATTTCACACGATTGCCTTCGAGGCGAACCAGCAATATTCTTGCTGCTTTCCGCCTTCTCATTCTCGCTGAGGATAGAACTCTGTCACGACCGGCGGCTGGCAGCTAGCGCTCGCAATAATCAGCCGCCAAACGGCTGGAGAAAAAACAAAGTAACGGTTTCAGTGCTGACTGCTTTGCTGGCCGTGATTTGCAAAAGACTTCAGGTTTGCGCTTGTGAGTTGTTGGTATTTCTAGTGGGCAGCAGGCGTACCTTAACTTATTGGACCGCTTTTAAGCGAATGCGAAAGCATTCGCTTAAAATTGGTATTCCAATTATGTATTATTTATTAACATGTATTACTATTATTTATATTATTATTATAATTGATATTGGTATTTATTGGTATTTATTGGTATTCCAATAGCCGCGAAATAACTGCATGTCCAACATCGACACGGTCGCCTGCAGTTCACAATCGCGCTTTTGACTTTTACGCGGCCAATTAGTGGTAGAGCGCGGTAACAGTTCGAACGATCGAGAATCAGAACGTTCGCTAATGAGGGCAGACTAATGAGGAACTGATTGCAGGTAGGTTTCTGGCGTCTCAGTATTGACTGACCATGTGGTGAACAACACGCGATCTCTTTGTGCCGGTGCAAAGTTCGGGACTTCGTCGTACCTCGTTTCGAGACTACTATTGAAAGGAGAACTACTAATGTATATAGCGCAGCTGCTCTGACGCTGGCTAAAGTGCCATGCATATATTAATCCTGCTGCCATTATTACCTGCGATAGTCACGTGGCTAACCTATTGCCAATCCTCATCACGTGCCTGATCACGTCTACGCACGTTTTTTGGCTATGTCCAATGCAACGATGTGACTATTCGCCTTACGCAGCTGCTGCGTGGTGATTACTGAGAAGACTCACTTGGCAGCAGGCTATGAACTTGGCTGCACGGCTAGTTTGCAACACCTAGAGGTTTGCCCGGGTATCTTATCAAGTACGTTATTATTATCTCCTTTTCTGAAAGAGCTTGGATCCCTTCCGGCCGACCAACGGATACAGAACAAAGTTCAGGGCTTGCTTAGACAGGGATACTACGTCGGAGCTGGTCCATGCATTTGTGATATCCGGTCTCGACTTCTGTAACTCACTGCTTGCTGGTCTACCGACGTGGACAATCATGCGCGTACACACTTGGTGCAAAACTCTGCAGCTTGGCTCGTCTGTGGTGACCGTCGCAGTTGCCACATCGCACCACTTCTCGCCGCCGACCTGCACTGGCTCCCAATCAAGCAGCGTATCGACTTCAAAGTTCTGTCACTTACTTTTAGGTCCCTTCATTATTATTATTATTATTATTATTCACTATCTGGCTCCAGTCTGTCTATCAGAACTACCCTCCATCCAGGCAAAGAATTGTGCAACTCGCTGTTCTGACTAGAATCGTCTAGCCATACCTCGTAAGTACCCCAAAACGCTGAACACCAAGTCTTCAGTTCCAACGTTCCCAAAGCATAAGGGGTACGAAGAGGCAAAAAAGTTGCAGCCAAATTTGCTTGCAAATACCCCCCCCCCCCACAAAGCGGCCATAAATTCAGAGGGCGGTCATTTCAAACGGCGCCGTCACACTAATTGGCCAGATTCGCCGAGCTGGTTTGATCCAGCGGTTAAGGTGCTCGCCTCAACCAAGGTCTGGCTGAGGTCGTGGGCTCGAGCTCCGAGGCATATGTAAAGCGCCTGAATAGAGATTGAGTTCTCTTAGGGCGCTATATAAATGAATCAAATAATTATATTAGGAAAAAGGCTAGATAGTGTTAGAGACTCTTTATCTATAATCGTTTGAGACCGGATGTATCATAATCAATTGGCACGATTCGTTTCCAGCATATAGAAAGTGCCTCGATTGAAGCCTAATCCTCTTATGGGCACAATGCAAATGTTTTACCAAAAGGTTCACAAGTTTGTGCCATCGTGTCTAGATTACAGCAATTTAATTTACAAAGGACTCCTGGCCTGTGCACTCTTCATCTGCAGCAGGATTAAAACACGGCTCGTCTGGTTGTTCGTCATCAGACAGTAGCTGCCGCATCGTGCTGCTACTGTCTGAGCTTCACTTGCCCTCCCCTATCAAGCAGTATCGAATCCGTGTCTTTGTGCGTATGCTCCTAAAGCCTGGAGCTCACTGCCGCCTTGACTTTCCCTGACTTGAAATCATGTAAAAAAAAAACTAAAAACCTAAGGATACCACGTCTAAGTTGGTCCATGCATTTGTGACATCCCGTCCTGAGACTTCTGGAACTCATTGCTTGCTGGCCTGCCGGCATGTGCAATCAGGCGATTACAGCTGCTGCAAAACTCTGCAGCTAGGCTTGTCTGTCGTGAGCGTCGAAGTTACCACATCACACCACTTCTCGTCGAACTGCACTGGCTACCAGTCAAGCAACGTATCGATTTCAACGTTTTGACGCTCACTTTCAGGTCACTTCATTCTATGGCCCCAGCCTATCTCTCAGATCTACTCCCCACCAGACCAAGCATCGTACCATTCACTTTTCGGAATCCAACAGTTTACCAACACCTCGTACAAACCTCAAATCCTTTGGAGACCGTGCATTTAGTTCGTATGCTCCCAAAGCCTGGAACTCACTCCCGACTTCTGTCACGGCAAACCCTTACTTGACCGAATTTAAAAAGAAATTAAAAACGCACCTATTTATCACAGCATTTAGTGGGTCCCTGCGATTCGTCTTGTATGTGCTTATACGTGCTGACACTGTGCATGCTGCCACTAACCTCACTTGCATACTGACCCTGTGCATGTCACCCCTAGCCATGTTATTCATGTTGTTTATCAAGCATGATATTACTCACCATTCAATCGCGTTTCCCTTTGAAGCAAATTAAAGCGCCTAGAAAGAGATTGAGTTCTCTGAGGGCGTTTTATCAGGTGCATTATTATTATTCTTATTATTATTAAGATGTCCGCCCTACCGGTAGCTAGCAGTTAGGCAGTTGTTGGTACCTACGCTGACAGTCTAAACGAAATGGGAGTACGGATGCATCAAGTCGCTTCCAAACTAAATAAGGCCGCATGTGCAATGACAAAAATATGCTGCTCACCAATGGCCCGCTACGATGCGTGCTTTTTTTACGAGCCCGAACATCCTTGACAATGCTTCGGCGAAAATCTGGGACGTGCGATGCAGCTGGCCTTTCCCGCGCACTTGAGTGCGAGGCTTGTTTTATATGCCACATTAATGCCATTGAACTGTATTTGCTTGCTTGCTTAGATGACATTGAAGCAAAGTCAGATTCGCGGCAGAATTTTCGGTCGCGTTCTCGGAAGATTTGAGCTTGCTTTCAGTTAAAACTTGGATTGTCTTAGAAAAGTTGAGTCTTAGATTTTCTTAGAAAAGTGCTCCCCCAGATAGGGAGACTCGCACACTCCTGACATGGTGGTCGATGGTGTCTTACTTCCGCCTGAGCGTGGGCAGACTCAAGCCTGGCAGTTTCCTGCATGCCCGCGGCCAGTTCCTCAGTGGCTGCTACCTACTTTGCAGCTTCCACATTACAGCAAGGCTTTTTTGTGGGAACATTCTTCGCGCTTTGGCTCAATAGCCGCCTCCAATGCACACAAGAACCGGAGCATGCTTCTTCTCTGTACTGCACCTGAAAAAAAGGGAACTCCTGTCAGGCATGGACAGGCGACAATGGCTGCTATTTTAATCCTCGCCACGTAGGGACTGACGGGAGTCGCGCGAGTCTCGTGCTGATCGCTGCTCGCCCTCGCCTCGGTTGGCACCGGTGGGGGGGGGGGCAGCGTTCTGCTCTGCTCAGCGCTCTTATCTGCTGCGACATGACTGATCCCTTGTAGGAAAATGTTTGTCGCCGTTGCTTGGTGCCTGAGAGATGTCAGCTTGAGCGCAATCAGCTCGAGCGCGCGCTATCTCGAGCTCTCGCGCGCGTGCACGGCACGAGTGCGCGTGCGCGAAGAAAACAAATAGCGATCTCTCACGATGGTCGTCAGGGCCCGGGCTCCTTCGGCGGAGGATGCGCAAAGATGGCGTCCAGCCTTCCGAGCTTGTGGGCGTGCTTTTTTCAGCTGCTCGCGTGTGCGGAAATGTGCAGCGGCGGCAGGAACGCAACCAAGCTGGCTTTTATCTTACCGTGCAGCGGAGACGATGCGGAGTATTTCGGAGACGGCCTCTCGTCGACGACGATACGGGCGGCTGCGAGCCTGGCCATTAGCGAGGCCGCTAGAAGCGGTGTCGATACTGTCCTCGCCTTTACCAACGCATCGTGCGACACTGCGACGGCCGCCGCCGAGATCGCCGGCTTTGAGGACGCCGACGCCGTGGTATTGCCTTCATTTCCATCAGGTAAAGGATTCCCTTTGGCGGCCAAGCAGATGAAGACGCTCTCGCTAGCTGCCGCTGCCGTGAGGTGGCGCTGAAGCGAGACTTGAAAGCCCTGATCTCTCCTTGATCTCTCCTTGAGCGGCTGGGCGTTTTCTTGCGCAGACTTTGAACTCGGAACTCCTCCGAGCTAAAGGAGGCAGCTGGGCATAGCAGTTCGCTGCCGACCGAAACAGTCTCCGAAATAGACCGAATCGTTCCTGAGCACGTAGAAGCTCTCTCTCTTTCTCTCTCTCTCTCTCTCTCTCTCTCTCTCTCTCTCTCTCTCTCTCTCTCTCTCTCTCTCTCTCTCTCTCTCTCTCTCTCTCTCTCTCTCTCTCTCTCTCTCTCTCTCTCTGCGAGGCGCTTACAATTTTGATCTACGGCTACTCTGACTCCTAGATTGATTGGCGGAAAAGCACAACGACGGAGCAGGCGCGCCGCGCTGGCCCGACTTTCAGCGAGCTCACTTGCCGCACGCAAATAGCGAGACTTTCGACAGTTCGCAGATCATCGATCGCCTGGCCTTTTGTGCGCGAGTACTCGAGCAAGCGATACCCTCGGCCGAGGCTAAACATCGGCCATTTCCCGTTAGGCTAGGCTCGTCCCTGCGCACTCTGGCTGACACGGACTAACGAAGCGTTCCCGGCCCCTCGCCGGCCGGATTACCGGACCGTCGTTTTCGTAATCGCTACGAACGGGCGTAGTGCTGGTGAAATTTCTAGCGCCCCGAAAATCGCCAGCGCGGATGTGCCGTGGATGGCCGGATCTCGATGGCGATCGATGTCTTCCTCATAATAATGATAATGATAATAATAATAATAATAATAATACTAAGTCTACGTGTCTTCTCGCTCTATCGTCCGCAGAAGGAGAGAGAGAGAGCGAGAGAAAGACCAAGCGAGAGAGAGAGAGGTAGCGAGAGAGAGAGAGAGAGAGAGAGAGAGAGAGAGAGAGAGAGAGAGAGAGAGAGAGAGAGAGAGAGAGAGAGAGAGAGAGAGAGAGAGAGAGAGCGAGGGAGAGAGAGAGAGAGGGTCCACTGCACCTCTACTGAGAAGGACATAAACGATACATTGTCGAAGGAACGCAGAACAAGATTACTCCGCCGTGAACAATCGGAGGTCACCATGCCAAATGCTAGTTAGTGGCTTTCCTTCGCCGACGAGAAGCAGACGCGTCATTCTGTCAAACTGCTTACTACTGCATGCAACTATATCTCTCTGAAAAATGTTACTACCCCTGACTTGTTCTTTATTTGCCCTATTGGGCAGGGCGTTCCATTTGAACGACGGTAAAACTAAATTATAAGTATTGGAAAATGTGTCAGATTCCGAATGACCTAATACAAAATGCATTATCAATATAGCGGCATAAGAGCCTTTTAACGGCTGTCAACACCTCTTGCAGTGGGCAATAAAGGATAGCGCGCTTCGCCAATTCGAACCAGCGACCTGAGGAAGTTTTTTTCTCGCCATGCAGAGCGAGCACGTCGTCTCCCGGGCTAGTAGGGCCCTACTACTCAAAGCTGGCTCGGCCAACGTATCTCTCGCAGCCCTTACCTGGTTGGATCTCGCCGTCCTGTATCCAAAATGAGCTTTCACTAGATGACTGCGTCAGCTCCACAGGCAACTCTGCCTACTTTTATCAGCGTAAGTATGCACAAATAATTCGGCCTAGCTTAAATACGGGTACCGACACAGCTGGTCTACGCATTTGCAGCAACCTGTCCTTCAACTTCTTTAAATGCGCCCTTTCAGGTCTTCCTACTTCCTGTGCAGTAGGATCGGTAAAACTCGACACCGAGGCTTGTCTGTCGTGAACGTCGCAGATGCTACATTTTGCATCCCTATACTCGACCTGCACTCGCTCGAAATCAAGCAGCAGCGTAACGACTCAAGTTATGAGCACTCACTTTTGAGTCTCTTCGTTCTTTTGCTCTGGCTCATCTTGTTCGACATACTTACTCGTCAGGCTTCGCACCATGCCACCGGTTCCTATGACGTCAGGCTTCGTATCGTGCCGCCGGTTCCTATGACGCCGATCGTATAGATGTGCTAGCGACTAATCACTAAATCTTTGGAGACTTTTCATACAGTTCCTATGCTCGCACTGCCCGGAACTGACATCAAGCCCTCCGCTGACGTGACAAAATTTCAAATGAATCTGAAACCTACATGTTATTCACAACATTTGATACGTCCTCGAAAGTTGCTAGGTGCGTGCCCACGCTTGCTGCAGGCGAGCATCCACTAACATAAACTGTATGTCCGTCTGTAACTCCACAAAGTCTTAAATGCCGCGCTGGTTTGGTCCAGTGGTTAAGGTGCTCGCCCCGACCAACGTCTGGCTGAGGTTGTGGGCTCAAGCCCCGAGGCATATGTGAAGCGCCTGAATAAAGATTAAGTTCTCTTGGGGCACTATACAAATGAATTATATTTAAAAAAACGTGTGGGTGTTACGCAGGAGAGTTTTGTATAGCCCACTCACAGCCTAAGCGGCTTTCGGCACGCATTCGGTGGCCAACAGACTTTGTCTCACGCAACAAAGAGAAAGTGGGAAGCATAGCAGAGTCAGGAGAGCAGTTGAGGTAGTGAGTAACGTGGAAGTAGCAGCTCAGGACCGCTGAAAAGGATGAGCCATAGTCGGCAGTAGGAGAGTAGTTGTCGTTGCATAAGAATTGTGAAAGCGAGTTCCACATTCTAGGACCAGCAGAGCTAAAGCTTCTGTCTCCAATGGTCTTTAAGCGGAGAAACGAGACAGATAACTTATGCTGCATCGTGTATTGTATCACAAAGAAAGTGTCACGCGTTTTCTTTGCAGCATATACAATTTGCCTAGAAAAAAATTCATACTTTTGGGGTGCTGTAAGCATTTCTTCTTATTATTACGATTACACTAAAAAATGTCAATATCACACCGGTTCTGCATTCTGCGGTTTTGGAAAACCGTCAGCGAGCACTATTTTAAATCCCAATCGAAGGAAAAGTGCTAATGGCTGAGTCGCTGCAGTAGCGGTTGGTGATTGACCTGGACTTAACAGCAACTTGAAACAGATTCTCGCGAAGACTGTGACATTCAACACGGCACGGCCGGATGTGGGAGGAGACAGTAGAACTCGTCGCCAGTAACAGAGCAGCATGACATTTCTATGCCAAATGCAAGCTCACTGTAGATGTCAATAGGTGCCCTCAAACAGCTGCTCTGTTGTAAAACGATCGCACGTTCTATACCGATCGCATATTGTATACCAATCGCAGTCCTCCCGTGTGGGTCAGCCGCCGCGTCCCCTTCCCGCGTGGGTCAGCCGCCGAATCCTCTTACCCTACCGGAGCTAGAAAGCATGTTAAGTCCACAACCCAATATCGCACTTTGTACGGCTGGTCGTGAGTACCACGGACGCCGCATTCCGGATCGTCTCACCCGAATTCCGCATACCGGATCTGCTGCCGGATGAATCACCGGCTGACCGGATGCAAGCTGGCATGACCTGTAGTCCAAAAGACCAGAATCCAGCAACCCGATTTCTATAAATGGTAATAAGCTCGAACGAGAACAACCAAGGGGCAGCAGAAGATCGGAAATGTCTCGGTAATAGATTCACCTTTAGCAGATATGTGACGCTTCATTCATTTTCCGGGAACACGTGAGAGTTGAAGATGAACACGAAGCTCGGAGGCTGAAAATCATGCGGCACTTCAGCTACGCTGGCTACGGCCTTGGAGAGGTCATTAAAGAGAAAGCAACCGTTTTGCCTTTGTGTATCCTCCCCCCTCTCTCTCTCTC
Source organism: Cristatella mucedo (assembly GCA_009760855.2). Taxonomy (NCBI): domain Eukaryota; kingdom Metazoa; phylum Bryozoa; class Phylactolaemata; family Cristatellidae; genus Cristatella; species Cristatella mucedo. The sequence goes on from WPIO01000059.1 coordinate 691,718, forward strand.
TCTCTCTCTCTCTCTCTCTCTCTCTCTATATATATATATATATATATATATATATTGCAATATATATAACAATATTATTACATACATATACGTATATATGTGTGTGTGTGTCGCGCGCGCGGGCGCTCGTGCGTGTTTGTGTGTGTGTGTGTGCAGGCAATATATTTAGTCTACGTCGTTTTTTCAATTTTTAATTCACTAGGCTAACATGCCCTGCAATGGCCGCCACGAGCGGTTTTTTCCGACCGACAGTTGTGCCCGAATATTGGAAAGCTACCTAATCCCAGGATAACGGCAGTTCGCAGAATCTGCCTTCTCTATATTTGGAGTTTCTTGGCGATCTACATTTGCGCCCTATTCTTTGAGTCGAAACAGCGGATCATTTCTTACCAGTTGTATCTGCTTAGGATCCAGTGTATAGCCCTAGTGACGCTTATTTTCGAGAACCGGTTGAATAAGGTCTCGCGTCAACGAGAGCAAATTTGAGGAGGCAGCAGTGACAACCAATTAAATCTCCGCTGATAGGGATACACAATAGATTCATTTGCATAGCGCCCTAAGTGAACTTAATCGGTAACCCGGCGCTGCTTACTCATGCAGCTGGGCTCGAGCCCACGACCTCTGTCGTCAAATACATTCGCCTTGACCCCAGTCATCAAAGGCGAGCACAAATTAACTCATGAGCAAAATCAGGTGGCGGATCTTATCTGAAAAAAGACAATCGGGTGGCGCGTGAAGTGCCAACCAAAATAGTTTTATGGTACTTCATCCCCACGGACTGCGGAGCATCCGGGCTCGAATGGGAACCGCTGTATCTCTCAACTTCGACCTTGGACTGCTCCCACAATCGCGCCCCTCGTTTTCCACTCCTCGCGTGCAGAATGCGGCGTCCAATCGGCTCAGAAATGTCGAGGACGCTACGCTAGGCGCGCCAGAAAAAATTGGCGTTTAGCCGCCGGGGTGGGACTCCTGAACCTTCGCTCCGCACGCGCGAACGTCCCGCAAAATGTGAAGGTATCCGGAAAGCGTCGCTCGGGAGACGCAAGTGGCCGCCGACGACGTTGACGAAGGTGCTTCGCCGGTGCTGAAACTTCGCTTCGTGAGAATCCAGACAGACAGCGGCGGCGGCACGAGGGCAGCACGGCGGCGGCGGCGGCACGAGGTCGCCGCCGCCATGCTGTCTGTCTGTCTGTTCATCTGCGCAATCTCTCGCCGCGCAGAGAGCCGGTCAGCTCGTTTTGTTAGCCTCCAGGGCGAGGCGTTCGCAGCCAATTATCGCGAGCTTGCCGCCGCCTTGTAATGCAGGCCGCGGCTGCACGCAGACTGAGGCCGCAGACGCGGAGCAATAGGCGTAATTGCCCGTATTTCCGTGCGCGCATTACAGTGGCTAACTTGTAACGGTGCGTACGCCAGCGTGCGCTCGCCTGAATAGTAGTAGACACAAGCTTTTGCTCTGCAGCTTCCAGACAGTGGAACTCACATCCGCAGTTCCTTAGGCAACGACATCTACTCTCCTGCTGCCCACTGTGGAACATCCTTTCCAGCCTCGTTCCGAGTTGCTACTTCCTTGCCGCTCACTACAGCAACTGCTTTCCGGCCTCAACTATGCCTGCCAATTTCTCTTTGTTCTGAGAGATGAAATCTGCTGGCTACCGAATGCGTACCGGAAGCCGCTTAGGCTTTGTGTGCGCAATGCAAGACTTCCCTCCTGCGTAGCATCCGTAGTCTGCACGACTTTGTGGAGTTACTGACAGAGATACACTACAGTACATTACGTCGCCAGCGAAGCCCTTGCATTGAGCAGTACGTCGCTCGATGACGTAGACTTAGCCCGATGACATCTTTATAGCTGGTTTGGTTCAGTGGTCAAGGTGCTCGCTCCGACCAAGGTCTGACCGAGGTCGTGGGCTCGAGCCCCGTGGCATGGTGTGAAGCGCTTGAATAGAGATTAATTTCTCTTACGGCGCTATATAAATGAATTATATATTTTTTTTTATTATAGCAGAAATCTGTCCAACTTTAACTAAAGCAGATTGTGCAGCTTTATCACGGTCGAATTGATGAGTCGGCATAACTTGCGTTTCCCGCACCGCATGTATCGGTCCAACTTGCAATGATGACGTAATGGCACGTCGCGTGCGCCTTGTCTATTCTAGCATTACGACAGACGTTTGGACCTAGTAATGATAAAAATAATAATGCACTTGATAAAGCACCCTCGGATAAATCAATCTCTTTCTAGGCGCTTTACATTTGCTGCAAAGGGAACCGCGATTGAATGGTGAGTAATATCATGCTTGATAAACAACATGAATAGCATGGTTAGGGGTGACATGCACAGGGTCAGCATGCAAGTGTGGTTAGTGGCAGCATGCACAGTGTCAACACACATAAGCACATGAAGGATGAATCACAGGGACCCACTAAATGCTGTCCTAAATAGGTGCGTTTTTAAGTTCTTTTTAAATGTGGTCAAGTCAGGGGATGTTCTGACGCAAGTCGGGAGTGAGTTTCAGGCTTCGGGAGCGTACGAACTAATGCACGGTCTCCAAAGGATTTGAAGTTTGTACAAGGTAGTGGTAAACGGTTGGATTCCGAAAAGTGCGTGGTACGATGCTTGGCCTGGTGGGGGAGTAGATCTTTGAGATAGGCTGGAGCCAAAGAATGAAGTGACCTAAAAGTTAGCGACAAAACTTTGAAGTCGATCCGTTGCTTGACTGGTAGCCAGTGCAGGTCGGCGAGAAGTGGTGTGAAGTGGCAACTTCAACGCTCACGACAGACAAGCCTAGCTGTGGAGTTTTGCAGCAGCTGTAATCGTCTGATTGCACATGCCGGTAATCCAGTAAGCAGTGAGCTACAGAAGTCAAGACGGGATGTAGAAAATGCACGGACCAACTTAGACGTGGTATCCTTATCTAAACAAGCCCGAATTTTGGAAATGGTTTGTAGCTGAAAGTAGGTAGACTTGATTGTGGAGCTGATGTGGTCGTCTAACGAGAGGTCACTTTGGAACATGACACCTAGATTTTGAGCTGATTCAACAGGAGATAAGCCGGCAGAGCTGATTCAACAGGAGCTAAGCCGGCAGAGCCAATTTTGACCGTCAGCCTTTCCAATTTCTGAATCACACCGGGCTACGTGCACTTGACTGGCATGTTTAGCTACATATTGAAAAGTCTTCTCCTTTTGGTGTTTCCCCTTTTCCCAATTTCCCGATTTGCGAGTCATTTTCTCGTGGGTTTTATAAAAATATATTAATGACTGGTGGAGCTGTTCATTCAGGTATTATTCATGTCCTGCCTAGCGAATGGCCCACCTTAACGTTTTGGTTTTGAATCCAGTTTGCTAGATTTTGCCACCATCTTTTAGTGGCATTGTGGATAAACCGATATCCACCGGGAAATGAGCAATGTAAAGTGCGTATGCTCTAGATGTAAAACAGAGTCGGCCATGCCAGAAAGTCATCTCCGCATTCATGCGGGTGTGCTGCCACCGCTCGTTCAGACAAATCGTGCCTACGCTTAGACAATGATTATTGGCAATAATTATGCAATCCATGTCTGCGATCACGAGTTGTTGCGGTTTCGAATTCACCATCGCTTTTAATCGCCAATGTAAATATGAAAACGAACTAAACGTAAAGCGCCTAGAAAGAGATTAAGTTCTCTGAGGGTGCTTTATCAAGTGTATTATTGTTATTATTATTAAAACGGCTTTACTACGGTATGGTATATTTTGTATCGTGCTTCTTTCCTCGATATTCTCAACGTTCTGCTTTTTTCTTAGGCCAAGAATGTAGGCACGCACAGTCCATGCACGTGGCACTCTTGAGACGGCAGCTCTATGACAACCCAGTCTCTCACTCGACTCAAAATCTTAAATAGAAACTCTGCCTTCATTGAAAACGCTTCTGAAGCGATGCAATGCAGCTTTCCGTCTATTAGATTAAGCCAGCCATACAAAAGTGAACGGGAACAGAGTGGAGGGTTTTGGATATAGTTTCCGCCGCTGTGTGTCGTAGTTGATTTGCCGAGCAGTCGTGAAAAACTCGCCATTGTTTTGCAGTTCAAATTCCAGTAGCAATGACGCTACTTCGAGACAAGATGGTGCTAACCTGGTTTCCTTCAACAATTACCCACGAGTTGCGGAGGAAGTATCAGTCGTTAATCCAGGTTTCTCCTCCGAATGCCAAGCTCGTCTCATCCCTTGTAGCTATACTCTTCCGTCACAAAGTTACAGAGATAGGTATGGATAGATGTAAAATACCTTCATTCGCTCCTGAATGCTCCCCCTCTCTATGCACGTACCAACTACTATGTATTACTTGCGTAAATGCAGTGCTGCGGAAGTGCTACTTACAAAGCATAGCAAATGGTGTTGTGCGCCAATTTTTTCGTCAGATCCGTTATAATACTAACAGATTTTGCTGGCACTTACATTATTTCTCGTGACCAATTTGCACTCGTCATATTCCACACTTTTCCAAGGCTTTGGTCAGATGCGTCGTTTATAACAAACATATTTCAAGTGGAGAATATATGCCGCGTATATTCAAATTTAACGAAGGACAGGGTTCGACAAAACCTCACGAAAAGTATTTCTTCCCTTGCCTGAAAAACTAATTGGCTGGTTTTCTTATGTCGGATGCCAACGCTTTTATTGAGATTTCAGGCTGCCTGTGTGATTTCTAACCTCTAAAAGCAATTGCTTGCTTGCTAGCAGTGAATACCTTCTAGCTGAAGCCATGCCAAGCTCGCTGAAGATGTTCGTTTTTCCCTGACCTTGACTTTTTTGTCACACAAATTTAGTCACTGACCTGCTTTCTTTTCAGCATACGTGATGTGCTTAGCAAGAGAACTAGTTCTCTGGTGGCGCGAAACGAACGCCACATTATTTTTGTTATTATTTATTTGTCGCCTCTAATAAGACAGTTACTAACGTGGCCATATATATCGTAAAATTAAAATAAAATGGTTTAGTATATGTTTTACATAAAGTAGCAGCATATAGACAATTTTCCTTAAATGTTGGCAGTAACATTGGCATAGGACGTCAGCTAGTAGGAAGATGGTTGCAATTTTTATGAAAATCCGTGCCTGCCCCCAAAAATGTATACCAGTAACGAGGCAACGAGTATCTAGTACCAGTAACGAGGCTATCAAGATAATTTGATGACAGAAATATCTTACACTTCGAATGGTCTCATTAAATATCATTTTACAAGAGATTTAATTTAATTTTGTAAGATTTGCAATGTAGGACCTCACGACAAGACTGAGGTTGGTTTTGCGTATGATAACAACAGTGGATAACAGCGCACATCTCAGTCTAAAAAGTGCATCAGTGGGAAGCGAATTAGACGTAGAAGAGAGTTAGCGAAGCTTAGCGGTAGCAAAGGAGTGGTGGCGCGAAAGACACTGCCGGCGATGAAAACGCGAGTCGCTGTAATGTGAGCTCCGAGTACGCCCAGCTTCGCTGAGCTCGCGTTGCGATGTGAATATACTCGTTCTCGTAATCTCTTCCTCCAACAGACGCGCTTGTGTGATTCTTTTTTAGACTTTTTCAGCGCGTTTCGCCAGATGACCTTCGCCTGAAAGCGAGCTCCCAGCCTTTTTGAAATTCTGCCAGTCTGACAGTGACCCTGAAATCCCGCTGGCTTTGGCGTGCCTTTCGCCGCAGACTCCTTTGATACATTAGTAGCAATGCATCTCTTTAATTTCTAGAGTTTAATTTACTCCTGCGTGCGTTTCCATATTTCCCTACTGTATTTATGTATTTCCCATTTCGAAGCCCTAAAAACTGGGCGTTACACTCAAGAATTGTCCGCATCGCACTCCAAGCCTTTTTACGACTTTCAGCGTCAATACGTACTTATGTTAGCAAAAAAGCTCATATTTTATGCAACATAGTGACAGTGGGTATCGTATACGATATAAGAATCAGCTAAGCATTGTGTAGCACATAAGTGGCAGTCTATGATGGCAGGAAATAAACTGCCGTAGTCAAGGGAGCAGGAAAAAAATGCCGTAGTCAAGGGAACAAGAAATAAACTGTCGAGTATTATATGCTGCGCAAATTTACAGTCGAAGAATCGCACGAAAAAATGCTCTGCCGCCGCCAGTCTTCAACTGAAAAAATGGGACAGCTACTGTATCATCGTTGAGTTCGTAAAACTTTTTTCCCAGTACACTACTCATTTACACTGTAGACCCAAATTTAGTAAAATATAGTGCTATGTAATAATTTAGTAGTCAATTACCTAGAACTCGGATTGGTTGAAACCCAGCTAATTACGTTTGGCAAAAGATAATGACTCAACTGTGATATACACACATTCATGCATACATATATACATGCACACAAACACACTCATATATATATATATATATTTTTTTTGGAGGGAGATAGCGGTAAGAAAAGAGAAAAATACTGTGACGATTATGTTATATGCCATTTGATATCCGGCTAAATAAACAATTTACATATTGGCGTTGACTGTTTAAAATTATAAATGCGTACGTCATTAGATTGGCTCGTGCAACAAAATCATTGGACGCCTCATTTTGCGAAAGCTCTCATGTGTTTACAGCTTGTTATTTTGTTCAATCCTTTGAAAATAGCTCTTGTGACGACATTGGGGATCCTGGTCCTAGCTTGCACGCTCACCCTTAAGACACTGCTAGTCCGAAGGCCCTCCAATTGAACGAGGAAGAAAGCGAAACAGCTCACTGTGCGCGAGACGTCAGGGACGCCATTTTGCGCGACGAGTCACGTGCAACTTGACTGCCACAAACTAAGCACGAGAACTGTCAAAAAGACAAACTTGGCCTTAATTGCCTATTACGACTTCTGGTTACTATAAGAAAATGCACTCAGGATAACTGGTGCTCCAACCGCCGCCGCTGTCACCGACGTAAAATATAGGGACGTGACCCATAACTTTTTTGCTACTCGTCCTAGTCGTAACCGAGTCTTGAGTCCTGGGACCAGCAGTTATACTCCACTTCTGATGTGACCAGTGCAAATTTGACTGAAATGCCCTAAATTATTCCTCACGGATGCCACAGCGGCCAACTCGTGGCAGTGTCACCCCTAAAACTTCGTCGCCAGCTGTCGTGTCCTTAAGATGCACCACATTTCGCTCTTCGTATGCGTACCTCAAGACTCGATCGCGTGACCCCGACGGTCACTTGCTCAATCCGGGCGGTGATGGCTATTTCAAAATTGCAAATCGCTAAGCTCTGCCGCAGCGCCGTCAGCCTGCGGGCCGCTGCTCAGTCCCGAACTCTAGCAGTCGGGTCATTGGTGACCCTCAGCCTCTGAGCTAGTGCTGCCCCCTAGCGGCTGTGGCAGTGGTGACAGCTAGCAGGCGTGCCGCGCAGGGCTTACCCCTGGCGGCAGTGCTAGTGCTCGTCATTTGTCATTTGCATTTGCAGCAATAATGAGCTCCAGTCACGACATGCACGCCGACGTGGGCGCGCAGATACTTAGGAACCTCGCAGTTGCAAGAGGCAACGTCAGCGTAAAGCTGTACACGCAGTACGCAGAGGAAGTCGGTCCCGACGCGAATTGGCTGAAAGAAGCAGGAGAAAAGGTCAGCGGTACGTGGTACAAGGTCAGCCCAACACGAGCCCGCGGCGGCTCGAGCGACGCTGCTGCAGGCAGCCGGCAGCAGCGGCTGTAAAGGCATTCGTTAAGTCCCAGCATTCCGCTAGAGCGCTCTCATTGGACGGCTTCGGGCAGCGCGCTCTCATTGGACGGCTTCGGGCGGCGCGCCTCAGTATCGCCCTCGGAGTGGCTCCTCGAATAGCGGATTCTGTCCGGCGCATCCTGCTGTGCCGTGCTCGGATCGAGGCTGGCTGGTGGCAGGAAGTGCCGTCGATCGACCGCGACGTGCACACTTCCGGTCGGCTTCGTAGCTGCGACTTCGCGGCGAGCTGGGGGGGGGGGCGGCGAGACGGCAGCCTCGCCCTCACCCCCCGACCCTCTCCCGCGACCGGAAATAAACGGCTCGACCGGACCGCAATGTACCGAATGCTCCTCGCTGTGATCGAGGGCTGCGAAAAACTGAACATTCTAGTGGACAAATGCATGTCGCGCGCGTAGGATCTGAAAGAGCTCGCCTGGGAGAGGCGCGATAGCGAGCCAAGCTTCGCCTAGCTCTCGAACTCAAAGCCCGCCGCGTGTCTAGCTCCAACTTCCGGCTAGTCTCTGCAGCTCTTATTGGAAGCGTCTCTATCGGGTTACGAGCGCATTCACTGTTAAGGCCATTCCTACACAATCTACTGCTCAATTGCTGCCCCTGAGTCTTAGCCTAGGCGCCACGCTGGTTTGACCCAGCTGTGCTCGACTTTAAAGACTGAGGTCGGGGTGAATGCTTTTTCTTACCACGGTCGTTGGCTCGAGCCCTGCAGCGTATGTGAAACGCCTGAACAGAGATTAGGTTTTATTAGGGCGCTATGCAGATGAATTATATTTTATATATTGTATTAGGGGTAAGGGGCTCGAACTTACTTAGCTATTCCGGTCGTGAGTTCGAGAAGCAGACAATTCTTTATTGCCTGCTGCTAGCGAGATGGCTCTGCGTACTCGAGCTGCGTACTTCTGCTTTTCATGAAGCCAGACAAGTCACAGCTTTAGAATATCTGTATCACGAACTTGTCACTCCACCGTTTGTGTAGCGAGTCGAGATTTTTGTAGAGCTACCTTTTCTCTCGCAGCTCGCTAACGTGAGAGGCCCGCTAGTCTTACGAACGCTCGACGTTGACCGGAAGTAAATATTTAGCGCACCGAACGCTGAGTGAGGCATGAAAATTCGTGCTCGAGCTCACTGCCGCGCGACCGAGTGCCGGCCGATCACGAGCACCTTTAAGCGCGTCGCACCTGGCAGAGTTTTGTTGAGACTTCAATCTAGTCCGTGGGCTTTCAGCTGTATCTGGCTCTACATTCCCAAACGGGAAATCCATCGGTTCTTTCTAATACTACATTAGCGGCAGGAAAACTGACTGTTCGTCAGCTCAGGTGCCCCCTAATAAGGTCCACGCCATAGAAATATCTAAATATTCCTATTTTTTAAAGTGAGAAAGTTCGTCCGTCAAGTGTCTGTCACCCGTCACGCGTTTACTTCAAGCGGCAAGATGACGCACTTACTTCAAGTGGCTTATTTATTTACGACATTTACTCATTAAAGAAAGAAAGTCATGTGCTTATGCGTGCTGACACTGTGCATGCTGCTACTAACCACAGTTGCATGCTGACCCTGTGCATGACACCCATAACCATATTATTCATTGTGTTTGTTTTTCAAGCATGATTTTACTTACCATTCAATTGCATTTCCCTTTGCAGCAAATGTAATGCGCCTAGAAAGAGATTAAGTTCTCTGAGGGCGCTTTATCAAGTGCATTATTATTATTATCATTATTATTAAAGTCCATCCGTAACGTCCGTCCCTCACGCGAAAAGATGGCGACGGGTACTTCCGCGAGTAACTAAGCGAAGCGAGTGCAAGGCAGTGAGCTCTAGTATTAGATACGTTTGTTTATATTAGATTATATTATAATCATGTTATTTCTAATATTAAAAACTCGGGAACCTCTTATAATCTCTTGCGACTGCCATCATCAGGCTGATTAGCATGCCTGCATTTCACTACTGTTTCACGACCTTCTTTGAATTGCGATGCGTCGTATTCTCGATTTGGCCCAAAAGTCAGACCTTTTAGAGTGCACTATTTTTCAGTCATACTTCTCTGCGCTCCTCGTAAAGACTTGCCGACGATATTTCGCGCAGCTGACGAAGCTCAGATGTTGACCAAGGAGTATTGGTATCTGATATACGAGCCAGTTGTAAAGGTGTACCAAAATGACTTTCTGGTAAACAACAGCTTGGCGAGGCAGACGAATATCGTGTCGCTGAGAACATCGAAACCCGACAACACTTCAGCGAGTCTATTCTGTGATAGCTCTTTGAAAGACTGTGACAGCACTGCAGCCAGTGTGTACGATGCGATTCTTACGCACGTTCAGCTAGTGAAGATTGGCTGCATAGATAATTTCACGTGCACCAAGAAGCTGAACCGCCTCCAAGGTAACTAATGCATTTCTCCAAGGGTTTTCAAGGTAACTAATCTATCGCCCATAGAGCGTTTTATTGCGGTATGCATGTGCATGCTTGATCTAGACCATTCCGCTATTCAACTTCAGCTGAAGGCCACGGCAATATTTTCTGCAGCCTCGATGGGCCTTTAGCTTAAACGAGGATGCTCTTTTAGGATTGAATGGCACTCTTTACTACGATGCCAACGGCGACCGACGATCGAGTTATGACGTGGCACTGTATGCAAATGGTAGCTGGTTCGTCGTTGGACGCTTGGAGGAATCGGAGCTCGCAGTCTGGAACGACACAATTCCGCTATTTGAATATAACCATTCCGCGTGTCATGGAAAAACGTGCATCCAGGCTGCAGGCATGTCTTTGTATCTGATTCGCATCTGAGCGTCTTTTTTGATATCGCTTTTGCATGATTATCGATAGTCAGCAGGCGCTTCCGTCACTTCCGGCGCTTCCGTCACTTCCGGCGCTTCCACCACTTCCGACGCTTCCGTCACTTCCGGCGCTTCCGTCGCTTTCGTCACTTCCGGCGCTTTCGTCACTTCCGGCGCTTTCGTCACTCCCGGTGCTTTCGTCACTTCCGGCGCTTTCGTCACTTCCGGCGCTTTCGTCACTCGGCGCTTCCGTCACTCGGCTCGATGTGACACATCCGCCGCGCGTGTGTCTATGCATGTAGCGATGGAACGCATCAGATCGAAGTGCCCTCTGCAGCCGTACTTCAACCACACCCACACGGCGGGAAGGAGAAATCGAGTGAGGGCGCGAGCGATAGAGAGAGAAAGAGACAGTGAGCAGGCAGACGGAGAGATTCGGGCATTAAATCATTGCAGGTTCATAGCAGCAGACGTCTATAATAAGCAACAAAAAAGTCGCGGCAGATTTATTCCAAGGTCAGCTTGCATTTTTGTGTATGTGCGGCTGCATTTACCTCTGGCATCTAAATGTCTTGGTTAAACTCATAAGGCAAAACAAAACTTCTTTATCTTTCATGTCGTGCTATAAACCACTCGATCCAAACACAAATCAAATGCCGAAGTAGTCCAGCTAAAACGATATATTAACCTCACAAATTATTCGCCATTCTTGCAAAACTTCCGAAGATTGGTCTAGCGGTTAAGGTGCTCGCCCCGACTAAGGTCTGGCTGAGGTCGTGGCTCTATTCTCTATATATCTCTATTCTGCGGCTCTATTCTCTATATATCTCTATTCAGGCGCTGGCACATGTGCGGATTATTAGTATATTCGTAGGGAGACTGTATATCTAGAGTAAATCTGGGGCGAAGAGCTGCTATTCTTGTAAGCAGAGTACTTCTATATCCGATGTTTCTATGCGCAGAGTCGACTGTAATAACTGTTTGTATAGCATTCTAGGTGAACTAAATTATGCTCTCTCTGTTCCTGCACTTGGAAAATCGTGCTAGATAGTATCGGTAACCACGAGTTGATGACGAGCAAGGTATCACGCTTAGACAGACATGCAAAAAACACCAGTATCATGCTTAAGCCAGCACTGTAACAGTAGCACTAGAAGACAGCTCTCAAGAGGGCCCAATGGTTTGTGAGCCCTCTGACTGCTGGTTTGGTGTAGCGGTTAAGGTGCTCGCCCCGACCAAGGTCGTGGGCTTGAGCCCCGAGGCATATGTAAAGTGCCTGAATAGAGATTTAGTTCTCTTGGGGCGCTATACAAATGAATTACATATTTTTTTATTTATATAAGATATCCACTAAACTCTTTCCGGTGAATTGTTCGAAAATAATTATTAAACAGCTCGCCCTAATAATAACATGTAGTGTTAAAAAATCCATTTATCATGATTACGAATTACAATTCCCGTTCGATTATTGAACTTCTGGTCACGCGTCGTTGCAGACAATTCGTTGGTTTTGGACATATCACTGGCCACAGCGGGAGCTGTGCTGCTGGTTAGCTTGCTCATCATTGGCGGTCTGCACACGAGAGTCAAGTACTGGCGACGTCGCGATAGACGCCAGTGGCTCATCGCCTACGATGACGTAAAGTTTGCCAATCATGCGCCGACGCCGTCGTCTAAGAGCCAATCTGCAGTCCGACTAATACATCCTAGGAAACGCTTGGTTCGGAGGGTGAGTTCCCGACATCTGACCTCTGAAGATTCCTGCACTACGATTAAACGTTGCTCGAAATGGGTCTGTGTCGGTCTGGACATTGCGTCAACACCAGAGAAATGGCCGGCAACCGGATGCATCATTCAGGCTCTATGGGTTGACGGGTGGGCACTCGGATATATGCTCTTTGGGCAGTGGGGTAGAGCAGGCTTCGGCACAGGTGTGTTTGAATACTACCGCCTCATTCGGAAACGTAATACGCCCACTAATGGCCGACATCTGCTTACCACTAATCTTCTCTTTACAGATGTCCAACAAGTCACTGGCTTTAGGATCGCTAGATAGCCTTGACCATACATTCCAGGGCTCGGGAGCTTTTGCGTTGTACAAGGTAAGCAATGACGCTGGTGCCCCAATACGGACAGAACAGTGATCCATCTCAGCTATACTTGCTTTAGGGCCTTCTGTGATGTCTCTTGGTGCATACTATGCACCGAACTATTGCAAGGCATGAATCTGGCTTTTCTGGCTGCGTGCTCGTAATGCTGCGAGAAGTTGCAGTCGCTGCAATGCTGCGAAAGGTGCAGTCGCTGTAATGCTGTGAATGGTGCAGTCGCTGTAATGCTGCGAAAGTTGCGGTCTGGCAGATCGCTTGCACTTTTGTGATAGATGAGGGCGCCGAATATGGTGGCCGAATGGCACTGGATTTTCAGCGCACATCGATTCTGCTAAGGCATCCGAAAAGCCATAGTTTCAATGTGCGGATTTTCACAGATTCCTTCGATTGAATCCTACCACGAGAAAAATGCTATTTGCAACGTTTGCTACGAATTAATATAAGGTTGTTTTATAGCATCCAAATAACTGTCTGCACAATAGCATGGAATATAGTCTCACAATTGAAAAGACCGAATGATGGCTGCGGGATTTTATAACCCTGAAATACTCCACAGTCAAGTCTGCCTACTTACAACAACATATTGTGGCTAAAATTCGGGCTTGTTTAGACATGGATACCACATTTAAATTGGTCCATGTATTTGTCACATCCCGTATTGACTTCTGTAACTCACTGCTTGCTGGCCTACTGGCATGTTCGCTCAGGCCCTTACAGCTGGTGCAGACTCGGCAGCTAGGGTTGTCTGTCGTGAGCGTCGCAATTGCCCCATCTCATCATTTCTCGCCGCCGGCCTGCACTGGCTCCCAGTCAAGAAACGCATCGATTTCAAGGTTTTGTCACTCAATTTTAGGTCCATTCATTCTTTGGCTCCAGCCTACCTATCAGATCTTCTCCCCCACCAGGCTAAGCATCGTATGACCCACTTTTTGGAATTCAATCGTTTACCTATACCTCTTACAAGCCCCAAAACCTTTGGAAACTGAGCCTTTAGTTCGTACGCCCCAAGGCCTGGAACTCACTCACGACTTGTGTTACGTCATCTCCTGACTTGTCCACATTATTTAAAAGAAACTAAAAACGCACCTATTTATCACAGCGTTTAATGGGTTCGTGTGATTCGTCATTTACGCGCTTATGCGTTCTGACACCGTGCTCGGATATATTGCTCGGCTCTGCGAGCATATTTCATGCTGAATCTGCAGGAAATCTAGGTGCCATGTTCCAACCTTTCGTTAGACAACCACATCAGCTGCAAAGTCAAGTCTGCCTACTTTCAGCTACATAAAATTTCTAAAATTCGGGCTTGTTTAGATAAGGATCCCACATCTAAGTTGGTCCATACATTTGTGACATTCCATCTTGACTTCTGTAACTCACTGCTTGCTGGCCGACCGGCATGTGTAATCAGGCGCTTACAGCTGTTTACCACTACCTCGTACAAACCTCAAACCCTTTGGAGACCGTGCATTTAGTTCGTTTGCTCCCAAAGCCAGAAACTCACTCCCGATTGGCGTCAATAACATCCCCTGACTTGACCACGTTAAAAAAAATTTAACGCACCTATTTATGAGAGAATTTAGTGGATCCCTGTGAGTTGTCTTTGTGCCGTGTGCTTATGCGTGTTGACACTGTGCATGCTGCCACTAAATACACTTTCATGCTGACCCTGTGCATGTCACCCCTAACCAAGGTATTCATGTTGTATATTAAGCATAATGCCACTCACCATTCGATCTCGTTTCCTTTGCAGGATATGTAAAGCGATTGAAGGGATTGAAAGAGATTGAGTTCTCTGAGGATGCTTTATCAAGTGTATTATTATTATTATTATTTATTATGCTACCACAAACCATTTAATCGTGCTTCCTTTGCCATAATTTAAAGTGCCTTGAAAGAGATTAAGTTCTCTGAGGACGCTTCATCTAACGTATTATTGTTATTTTTATTATTATTATTATTAAAAGGAAGAAGAATGCCGACACAAGACTAATTTAAACAATAATAATTAAATAAGCCTGGACAGCAAACAAAAATTGCGGCACTGTTGATGACTGCAAAAAAGGGATATCTGACCTAAAAAAAAATAGGTGAAATAGGGGAAATGGCAGTTGTCTTTGCTGCTGAGGTACGAGTAATTTCAAAATAACACTTACTACTTAAGGATAAAGATAAAGTAAAATCCTGTCGCACAGTAGCTATTCTCATTTGGTGGCCAGAATATGTGGCTTGCATGTTTTGCTAATTTTCAATGAGCCGAGAGCCAGAGCAACAAACTCTTGCAGGGTCATCTGGTGGTTGTCAAGCAACGCAAACATCCGCTGAAGCAGGAGACCAAGTTTTGGGAGGATCTCAATTCCGTAAGTTAAAACAAGACGCCTCAGTAGCGCTCTATCAGCTGCCGATCCGTTGGCACCTCTTATCTTGACACCGGCTCTTTACCTGTCGGGTGATCTTGTTGACAGCTATTTTTACTCATGCCCTTGCTTTCGATATCGCAAAATAGCTAAACTGCCAAGCTGCAGTTTTACGCTGCTTAAAAGCATTGTCTCAATGACACCAGGAAAGTACCACTGTAAATGCAGGGTAGCTGCCGCGGTGGTAGAAAGTTGCTGGTTTTCTAAGTGAGAGTATATGTTGATTTGCAGTAGGTGTTGAAATTGCTTGGCCATGATTAATAAAAGTAAAAGTCCTGGATACCTTCCAAAAAGTAAGTCATTTTTCTATCCGTAATGTCAGCTTAAATCCGATGCAGTACACACGATAACCGCATCTTCGTTTGTTTCATTCCCTACAGAGATTATCTGTCACTTCTGTCACTCGAGCTACTATATGCACATCTACCCGATGTACAGAGGCGAAGCCAGTATTTTCATCTTGGGAAACACCCGCAATATTTTCAGAAATCGCTGGAAAGACCAATACGATGTCCATGTAGTAATAGTGTTAATACATCTGTATAGCGCCCTCAGAGAACATAATCTCTTTCTAAATAATGTATGTATGCTGGACACAAAGCCTGGCCATGTGGCTAGTGGTGACATGGGCAGTGCCAACAAGCATGATATGATTATAAGTAACATTTTAAGTGTCAGCATGCTAATGTGATTATTGTTAACATGCACGGTGTCAGCTCGAATAAGCAATCGAGGGATAATTCACGGGGACCCAGAAAATGCTGTTGAAAGCAGGTGCGTTTTTTGCTTCTTTTCTTATTTTCAAATTTCGTCAAGTCAGGGGACGTCTGGAGTTCTCTCCCAACAGGAGATCATGAACTAAAAGCCGAGTCTCCAAAAGGATTTCAGAGGCCCGGCTAAACGAGTTGAGTCAGAAGAGTGGTAAGTAGGATTCCTAGCCCGGTTGGGGAGTAGCTCTCTGATAGATAGGCTGGAGACAGATAACGGAGGGACCTAAAAGTGAGTGACATAAATTTGAAGATAATACGCTGCCTGATTGGGAGCCAGTTCGGTTTGGCGAGAAGTAGTGCAATGCGGCATCTAGGTCGCTCACAGTAGACAAGACCGGCTGCTGAGTTTTTCACCAACTGTAAGTGCCTGATTGCCTAGGCGAGTAGACCAGCAAGCAATGAATTACAGAAGTCGAGACGAGATGTAACAAATGCATGGACCAGCTCCGATGTACCATGAGGTGACCCATTTGAGAAAGATAGAGATATATTACATTACGGCATTTTTGTAATCGAGTATAGTTTAAATTAGTCCAAGTTAGCTTTTTCGCCTTCTCTTATTTTCATGTCCCAAGCTAAATCTCTTTTATGTAAGTAAATAATAGCTAGATTTAGGTAGCTATACAATAATATATTAATATTCCATTTTAGCCTTTTGTTCGACGCCACGGCAGACCTCAAGCACTCTAATTCACATTATCCAGTACGAGAACTCCTGGTCCACCGATAGCAGGGACGTCGTTTACTCTTGTCCCGGTCTTGCTCCTCCTGAGCGGAATTTGGTTTTGTCCAGCGGTTAAGGTGCTCGCCCGACCAAGGTCAGGCTGAGGTCGTGGGCTCGCGCCCCAAGGCATATATATGTGAAGCACCCGCATAGAGATTAAGTTCTCTTATGGCGCTATACAAATGAATTTCATATATGTGTATATATATATATATATTATTACCTCGGATCTTTGTTGAGAGCTACGACACGACAACCTCAACGCTTTCGTTGGCGCTATACAAATGAATTATATATATATAAATAGTATCACCTCAGATCTTTGTTGAAGCTGAAAGAGCTACGACACGACAACCTCAACGCTTTCGTTGGCGCCACAGCAGACGGCATACATCAGTTTGTATTGTTTGCGTACTGCAGCAAAGGCAGCTTGAAGGAGATTCTGTTGAACACCGACATATCGCTGGACTGGACGTTCAAGATGTCTTTTCTCATTGATATCAGCAGGGTAAGACTAAGACGAGAGTTTTGATTTCTCTTCAGCATGCAGAGCATTAATCAGGGCAAACATCTGTGCATAAATCGGAGAGGGCAGCGGAATTCTGGGCCTTGATCCTTGACCACCCGCTCCACTATAATCGGCAGTATATCCTGTAAACTAAAGGTCCGATAATCTTCTTTATCCAGATCGTAGGCCGTCATCCGTTACCCGTCATCCGTTATAGACTACTCGGGCGGCTCTCGCGTGCTCAGCCCAGTCCCAGTCCTGCTTTGCTCCAGGGCCAGCCAACTTCGAGAGTTCAGCTGCTGGGCGACGGCACGCTCAGAAAGATGAAGCAACGCGAGGGATCGCTGTAAGAGATTGGGGCGTTCGATGTCATGCTCGGACAGACTGAGCTAGACTGTTCTCTTCTTTGACCCTCCAAATCAGCGATTCGCAACCTGTGGGTCGCGACCCCTTTGGGTGTCGAACGAACCTTTCATAGAGGTCGTCTAAGACCATTGGAAAACACGCATTTCCACATTTTGCACACAATAATTTTATGGTTAGGGTCACAACATGTGGAACTGTATTAAAGGGTTGTGGAATTAGGAAGGTTGAGAACCACTGCTCCAAATGATAATGAGAATTGTTTTAATCCTTCAAGGAATAATTCAAACAATAAATTATTTCGTAGTTTTTGCTAAATTTGAATAGCCGTAGTGATATCCGGCATTTGTTATTTGAATATCTTTGATTGATAACGGATTGCCTACGATCTAGATAAAGTAGATTCTTGGATCTTTAGTTTATAGGATATAGTGCCGAAGTGGTTTAGCCCTAGAAATAAGGTGCCCGCCGACCGACGTCAATTTGAATGTATTTGATGAAGACCAAGCCGCGGGCTCGAGCACCGCGGAATATGTGAAGCGCCTGAATAGAGATTAAGTTATTCTTAGGGCACAATACAAATGGATATAAATATTGTATATACACTTGCAGTTGCTTTAATGCTGGTCGGTGGGTAACTATATTAATTATTTTGTGAACCACTCTATGCTACCAAAATTTATATGACAAAGTTGGACTGCACTTACAAGTGAAAATAAGGCGCACTCCTAAGCCGTTCAATATAGAGCTGTAAGGCTTACCTACTGCGACCTATAAACCAATTTCACTGCCGAGAGAATTTGAGTCTTAGAAGAGCCAAGCTTAACCACTGGATTTGATACCTACCGGGAACTTATTTTGCACTAATCGCAAAAGATGGGCTAGCTGTAAGTATCTCCGGTGTGATTATATAGTAGTTAGTATCTCCGTCTGTTTCGCCACAAAGCCTTGGGACTTGGCTGGCATCTGGAATCAAATGTCTGCAAGGCGATCATTCAGTGTATCCGTCACTGTGGGCGATTTAGGCGGTCTCTCTCGTGCGTCCCATTCTTTCTACAGAATAGTACCTTAATCATTACATGCTGATGCTTTGAAAATGGTAGCTACCTGTTTGACATGTTTGGGGGAGGTGCTGCGAACTGCCCAATCGTAGCGACGCATGAGATTAGGTCGGCGTAGGCCAGCGCCGGGCTCGACCTTTCTGCGTGGGGTAGGTCACGCTCAGAGAGAGAGAGAGAGAGAGAGAGAGAGAGAGAGAGAGAGAGAGAGAGAGAGAGAGAGAGAGAGAGAGAGAGAGAGAGAGAGAGAGAGAGAGAGACAGACAGACAGACAGACAGACAGACAGACAGACAGACAGACAGACAGACAGACAGACAGACAGACAGACAGACAGACAGACAGAGAAAGACAGAGAGAGAGAGAGATTGAGCTGCTGAAGGTAACGCTCAGTGACCTTACGGCCGCGGGACGTTTCCGAGTCGCTTTCTCCAGGGCATGAGGTACCTACATAAGAGCGCCGTACATTCTCATGGTAATCTCAAGTCGTCCAACTGCGTCGTGGATGGCAGGTGGGTCGTCAAGCTAACCGATTACGGTCTCCTCAGCGAGGTGTCGCCACTCAGAGAGAACGACGTCGAAAGCGGCATAGCGCAGACACTGGGTCTAGACGTGTATGACAGTAAGAGCCTCTCGCTTAAAATATCTATTCGCACACATTTACGTCGAGTAACGGTGCGTTACATCGCATGGCTATGGTTTCCGGTCTTTCTAACGAAGCTCATTGCGTTAAGAGGTTTGAAACGTACATTGCGTTTTTTCAACTCAGGGCAATTGTGGACGGCACCAGAGTTGCTACGACAAAAGGGAGAAATTTCGAAGGGCACACAAAAAGGCGACGTCTACAGCTTTGCAATAGTAACCCAGGAGATTCTGCAGAGAAGCCCGCCATTTCACTTTAACAGAACAGACGGTGGAAAAACAGCGAAAGGTTAGACTATGAAGCGCTCACTCACGCAGGTCGCCCATTTACGGGAGAATACTAGCACGGTGATTGGTGTTCGCGGAGCGTGATAATCTCGTACTTGGAGTGATAATCTTATTCCTAGAGCACAATAATCTCGCTCATGAAGCATTAAGCTCGTTTTCGGTATGTCAATTCCACTCTTCTTTGAAGTCCAGAGAACGTCAGACGTCATACGTTAATGAATCTACTACTCAGCAGCGTGTGCGTAAAAGTATTTCGTCGAAACAAAAATCTGTTATTCGACCAGTCATGCCTGTTCAGTTCTTTGCTGTGTTACTATCTAATGTTGATTCTACCATATCTGTAGGTAATCCCTAACCCTCCCTCCCTCCCCCTCTCTCTCTCTCTCTCTCTCTCTCTCTCTCTCTCATTCTCTCGCTCTCACTATCTGTCTCTCTCGCTCTCTCATGGTTTCTCTCTCTATCCTCCTCTCCCTTTCACCCTCTCGCTCCCTCTCTCCCTCTCTCGCTCGCTCTCTCTCTCTCTCTCTCTTTCTCTTTCTCCCCCTCTCTCCACCTCTCTCTCTCTCGCGTGTACGCTTTCTCTCTCTGTCTCTCTCTCTCTCTCCCTTTCTCTCTCTCTCTCTCTCTCTCTCTCTCTCTCTCTCTCTCTCTCTCTCTCTCTCTCTCTCTCTCTCTCTCTCTATCTATCTAGCTCCCCCTCGCCCTCTCTCTGTCTCTCTATCTCTCTCGCCCTCTCTCTCCCTTTATATTTCCTCTTTGCTCAATCGCGCTCTCTTTACTTTTCTTTCCTTCTCTCTCTTTGGCTCCAGCCTATTTATCAGATCTACTCTCACACCAGCATCGTACGAACCACTTCTCGGAATTTAATTGTTTACCAAACCTGGTACGAACCTCAAATCCTTTGTAAATCGAGTCTTTAGTTTGTATGCTCCCAAAGGCTGGAACTCGCTCCCGACTTTCGTCCCATCTCCTGACATGACCACATTTGAAGAGAAACTAAAAATGCATTTATTTATCACAGCATTTAGTGGGTCACCGTGATTCGACCTTTATGTGTTTATGCGTGCTGGCACTGTGCATGCTGCCATTAACCATACTTGCATGCTGACCCTGTGCATGTCACACCTAACCATGTTATTATTGCTGTTATTGAGAATGCTACTACTAACCATTCGATCTTGCTTTCTTTGCAGCCAATAATAATCGCCGAGAAAGTGATTGAGTTCTCTAAGGGCAATTTATCAAATGTATTATTATTATTTCTCTCTGCCTCTTTCTCTCTCTCCACTTTGTAGTCTCTACTCTCTCTGTCTCCGTCTCCGTCTCTCTGTCTCTCTGTCTCTCTGTCTCTCTGTCTCGCTCTCTCTCTCTCTCTCTATCTGTCTCTCTGTCTCTCTGTCTCTCTGTCTCTCTCTCTCTCTCTCTGTCTCTCTCTCTCTCTCTCTCTCTCTCTCTCTCTGTCTCTGTCTCTGTCTCTGTCTCTCTCTGTCTCTGTCTCTCTCTGTCTCTCTCTGTGTCTCTCCCTCGCTCTCTCTCTCTCTCTCCCTCTCTCTCTCTCTCTCTCTCTCTCTCTCCCTCTCTCTCTGTCTCTCTCTCCGTCTCTCTCCCTCTCTGTCTGTCTGTCTGTCTGTCTGACTGTCTGTCTGTCTGTCTGACTGTCTGTCTGTCTGTCTGACTGTCTGTCTGTCTGTCTGACTGTCTCTCTCTCTCTCTCTCTCTCTCTCTCTCTCTCTCTCTCTCTCTCTCTCTCTCTCTCTCTCTCTCTCTCTCTCTCTCTCTCTCTCTCTCTCTCTCTCTGTCTATATCTATCTGATTCTCCAGGGGTAAGGTGCTTGCTCTTCACGACCCAGGTCGTGGGCTCGAGTCCCGCAGTGGGCGATCCTTTATCGCCCACTGGAAGTGGTGGTGATGGCCATTAAGGCTCTTATGCTGCTATGTAATGTAGGCTGTTCGACCAGCTAACCTTAGAATACTGTACGTATGACCGGCTGTCAGCTTGTCCATTGGAGTACACAGGCTCTTCAAATCGGCCTTGGCCTTGATATAACTGTCACGTGCAACTGGCTGTCTGCATGTCTATTGGTCTTCGGAGGCTTTGCCCTTCTGTCTCTCAAATCTAGCTGTCATCTGCTTTAACAATGGCCGTAGATTCTGAAAATGCCCGAGTCATATTTCTTGTAATGGTACCGTAGTTGCGATTACAGATATTGTCGAGGCTGTCCGAGCGGGACGGCAGCCATTGACGAGGCCGCTAGTGGACCGAGACGGCTCGCCGACGTCGGCGCAAGAGAAAGTCGTCCGATTCCTGCCGAGCTGCTGGAATGAAGATCCGAGGCGCAGACCAGACTTCTTTGTCATAAAGAAAACTTTCATTATGATCAACGGCAATAAGTGAGTTTGAGTGGCGCTCTCCGCTCGCAATTAGTCCTCGAGCCGCTGTGCTCGCACCATCGAAGGAGGCTTTTAAAACAAGGCCGACTTTCAGCCATCAGTGACGCACTCTGCGAACTTCGGTCCACACTTGGAGACAACGATCCTATGGCGAGAAGGCTAACACTTGCTGTATCGCAAGAGGCTGTGTCAAATCATCAGCCATGAACAGATCTACGATAACGCTTAGTTTCTTGAGCATGATCTGCACCAAAACTCTCGCCCCGTCAAAATAATTTCAAATCGAATAGCGTCCGTCTACATACATTTCAGTGTATACAGTAAAACATTGATATCTTACATTTTTCTCACTCGTCACGATGAGATGACAAGTTAAAGGAACTGCAAATGGTGCTCATATCACGAACAGAAATCCCCTTTCGGCGTCTCTTTTTGCTACTCCGACCTCTTCGAGTGTCGACGAGCCATCTGGTTAATTGTTAATTAAATTTTTACCGGAAATTGCAAGTTTATTGAAGACAATCCTTGTCGAATTGGATTCGTTGAGACTCTAGCCGGCGGGCGCTGCCTTTCTCGTCTGCTGCAGGAAAGTCAGGATTGTGGACAACATGATAAACATGCTCGAATCGTACGCCAACAACCTGGAGGACCTCGTCTCTGAGCGGACCGAGGAGCTGCAGCTGGAGAAGCACAAGACTGAGAGCCTGCTACTTCGAATGCTGCCCAAGTGAGCGCGCGCGCGCGCGCACGACGCGCAAAGAACGTTTCGCGAGCGCACGAAAAGTTCAGGCGCCCGTGCAATCTGCTTCTATCGGCTGAGCTGATTCGCTGAATCGGTTGCAGCAACGGCTGAATTATCTATCACACACGCCCCGTGCCGGTATTTGCTTGCATGAATGCGTTTCGGCGGCGACCTGCTCGACGCGAAGCTCCTGCTGCATCGCATTTGTATTTACGAAATGCTGCTTGTTGATGATATTGATGATTGTATCTTGTTGCGCGCCTTTTGCCCTTATTTCTAGGCCCGCAGCGGAGCGGCTGAAAGTGGGCAATCCGGTGGAGCCCGAGAGCTTCGATGCGGTGTCTATTTTTTTCTCCGACATAGTCGGGTTCACGACAATTGCATCGGAGAGTGAACCTATACAGGTAAGCACAATTACCTTTTTGAGTGAACCTGTACAGGTAAGCGGGTTAACCTAGCTGGTGAACCTGTACAGGTAAGCGCAGGCAGTGTGCACGAAGGTCCGTGCACTCACAATGAGGTACGCATGAAGGCCGAATAAGCCTTACCCGTACATCCGTAATGTTGCCCGCTACTGTACATTGAGATACTCCCACAATCGACAGAGCCACAGCCTTTGCCCCTATGCCTGCGTCTGCGAACAACACTGCACAAACTACTTGTGTTGGACTCGCTGGTCAGCAGCTGGGCACCGCCGTGCATGCATGTGCTATGCATCAGCCGCACGTGAGACATAGCGGTCATGCTGAGTTCATTGAGTGCTTGCCATGTGTCTGCCGCCATAATCCGTGGAGATCGGAATTCTTGGAATTCTCGGAATTCTTGCGGTTCATTTAATTTTATAGATTGTTAACATGCTGAACAAGCTTTACACGCGTTTCGATGAAATTATAAGCCAGCACGACGTTTACAAGGTGAGTTTTTTCAATGAGAATTAATAATCTATAATAAAAATGTTAGTTAATAATATAATGCTGCCTGGTTTTGGTCTTTCAGCCATTGCCATCTTGAAGCAGCAGCAAATGTAGCTTGTCACAAGGTCATCCCTCATAAGCGGTCACAAGGCTACTGTCAAATATTTGCTCTTTATTCCAATCGATTATGTTGGGAGACAACCTTCTGGAAGACCGTCCCCCTCCAGCTCCCGACCCACCCAGCCGCTGCCACTGCCCACCTTTCTCTTGAATAAGCACATTATCCCTCCTGCGGCCGCTTGCGTCTCTTTTAAGCTGCCAGCCTAAAACAAGCCCGACTGAAGAATCTCTAGTACGTCTTTCGAAGATCACAATCAAATGTATAGGAAATACTCACCAAAAAAAACGGTCCACCTTTAATACGTATTATGTAGCACTACAGCTGACAGTCCTTTGGAGTTCACCTTTAATCCGTATAATGTAACATTTTAGCTGACAGTTGACCTTTGACAGTTGACCTTTTGAGCTCCCCTTTTGCATCGAGACGGGACGAACGGGTCGGACAGGAAGCGGATGCCGGAAGTCGAAAATGCACGGATGGATGGATTGTGGCAGCAGACCGACGTGAAGCTTTTTGTTGTCGACCTTTGATTCTGGCATGGGCATAGTTTCTCGCAATCAAGTCGGTCTGTGGTAAATTAGCGATCGGCTGCCTGGGAGGGGAAAAGCGAGCCAATCTTTGTCCCGTACCGTTGGCTATGGGAAGGAACAGGTGCCCTTATCCTCTTTCGCCCGCGGACGACGCAAAGAACGTCCGTTCGCGGGACAGCCCGTTAGTCAACCGATCCTCCCTCCCTTGCTGGAGAAGACTCGCCGGCCCTCGGTCTGCAACGACGGTCACGCCCAGAATGCTCCGATTGGTCGGCTCCCTAGGCGTCGCATCGCATCGCTCTCTCCTGCGTAACGCCCGCGTGGTCTCTGTGACTTTGTGGAGCTACAGACGGAGATACATCGCAAGAGCAAATAAAGAGTGTGAAGACAGGCTAAGACTGGGGAATTACTAGTTTAGACAAAGCCACTAAAGTAAATATAACTAAATATAATTAATTTGTAAAGCGCCCTGAGTGAACATAATCTCTATTCAGGTGCTTCACGTAAGCCACAGGGATCGAGCCTATGACCTCGGTCAGACCTTGGTCAGAGCGAGCACCTTAACCACTGGGGCCAAAACAGCTCGGCAGATGTGAGCCCAGATATAACATGCTCGCACTTCAAGACTCAACGCGTGGGATTCGAGTTCTGCGGAATGCAACTCGGCGTCGCCACTGCGAGTGGAGCATACAACATGAAGGCTCCACGGCTGCTACATAAATTAGGAATCAGTATCAGCTGAATCAGTTCATCTTTAAATTCAACTTAAATTCACTTTCAGGTCTCGCAGGCCATCGCGGATCGCCATCTCTTTTTCTACTCTACGTAGTTATTGATAATAAAAATGTTAACTTCATGTACAAGAAAGATTTTATCGAGTCGATCAATAAGACGGTTTCGGTAAACTAGCTAGTGTTGCACTACCATGCAAAGTGACGCGTGTTTTTAATAAGGGAAACAGGTAAACAAATGGGGCATGCCACCAATTGCAACGCACGGGTACTAAGGTAAAGTTTCCTGTGCGATTCGGTTCGTTGGAATGAGACAGTTGCTAGGACGTTTGCATTCGGTACTGCAAGCCGGGGGGAGGCATTATTCCATAGTCGAAGGGAAACACGACGACCGAGAGTCCGCTTTCGAGCTAGACAAGCAGCTTGGCTGGCAGCCAAGCTGTAACTTCCTGGCCTCCGGGCACTCGGAAGCAAAACGAAGTGCAAGCGAATGTCCTGGCGTGAGCAGGCGCCATTCGCAGGCGAGTGTTTAGCTCGACTGTGTGCATCTCGAGCGAGCGTGCGAGGCTTTCAACTTTGGCCTGCAGAATCTCGTCTCGCGGCTGCAGAAGCTCTAGCGCTCCGGTTCAGACGAATCTTCGCCACCTGTCAGCCATGTCTTTACACGCATCACGCACTGTCTTTACACTCGCTCGGCCGTACGCGCAGGTGGAGACGATCGGCGACGCTTACATGTGCGTGAGTGGACTTCCGGTTAGAAACGGCCAGCGACACAGCGCCGAAATAGCCAACATGGCGCTCGACCTTCTCAGCTCAGTCCTCAACTTCACGATCGATCACATGCCAGAGAAGCAGATACAGCTACGCATAGGTACATTGATATATAGCTCCTGCATCGTCCCGGCATTGTCCCACTAAAGTATGGCCAACTTTACTAAAAGCCCTGACTAGTCGTGTGCACCTGAGCAATTCACCTGTCAACCCGCTCTTAAAAATGCTCGCTTGGTGTAGGACTGCGTAGGACTAATAATAATAATAATAACACACTTTATAAAGCACCCCCAGAGAACTCAATCTCTTTCTAGGCGCTTTACCTTTGCCAAGCTGTGCTTACTGACATTGAGCATGCTACTGCTAACCATTCGATTATGCCTTCTTTACAGCATATGTAAAGTGCCTAAAAAAATTTTTATTAAGCTCTCTGAGTGCGCTACAAAAATGTTTTATTATTATTTTTATTGTCTACTCTTTGTACGCCTCTTACTCTCTCTAGGTCGTAATTTATTTGTCGATCTCGTAGTAAACGTACTGGACCTCCGTCTTTAACTTAACAAAGCCATAAAGACCAAGTGGGTGTTACGTGCACCTGAGAGTTTTCTGTACTGCACTCAAAGCCAAAGGGCCTGTTAGGTACGCTTAAGGTAGCCAACAGCCTTAATCTTACGCAATAAAGAGAAAGTGAGGAGCATAGCTGAGGAAGTGAGTAGCATAATATAATAATATAATTCATTTATATAGCGCCCCAAGAGAACATAATCTCTATTCAGGCGCTTCACGTATGCCTCGTAACTCGAGCCCACGACCTCAGTCAGACCTTGGTCGGGGCGAGCACCTTAACCGCTAGACCAAGCCAGCTCGGCGTGGAAGTAGCAGCTCATCGCGGCTGGAAAGTATTGCCACAGTCAGCAACAGGAGACTAGATGTCGTTGTGCAAGAATCGTGGCAGTAAGTTCCACAGTCTACAGTCTGAAGTGCAAACGCTTCTATCGCCAACGGTCTTTAAGCAGTGGAAAGGAACGACTAATTTAGTAGGCCGAAACTGGCGCGGCATCTTAGCTAGGAACGGAGGAGCCAAGCCTTGGCGGGCCCTGTATGTTGGTGTAAGAAATTTGCGCTGTATGATATGCAGTATATATTTTCAAATGCAGGTGATCATCATTTTTTCTCATTTCAATCTCTTTTTCTGGTTTAGCTAACACGTGATGCTTGTAACCAGTAATTCATTCGCATGTGCGCTTCTATCTGCATGAATATAATGTAATAATATGTCTACTCACATGGATCTGTGGAATAGTTGGCGCGTGAATTGTTGGCGACGAGAGAAATCTATTACATTGTACTAGATTAACCAGCAGAGTTCTGAATTTAGCTCTATACTTTTGTGTTGGAATAGATTTTTTTTAAATGGAAGTAATTTTGATAATACGAGGAAGCTCACTCATGAGCACCTTTCCCTCTGACTGCTGACCTCTGACTGCTTTTCCTCTGACTGCTCTTTCGCGCATCAAGTTTTTTGTCAATCCAAATCAAAATGCAACTTAATCCTGGCGAAGCTGCCGATTTAAAATAGGCAGTAGCCGCGAGTTTTCCATGCAACGAAACCAGTGGCCTGATTTGCACTATAATTAATAGAGCTCTGACTTATAGAGCACCAAAATTCGCAGTAGCAACAGGCACGATCTGCCCTTAAGTGCAGGAGTTGCAATAGAACAGCCAGAGCCTCAGCTTGATTTGAGGGTGATTCTTGGATGTCTTCGGCAATCCACAGAAGCTCCACCGACATAATGCCCACCGTTAAGCAGCTCGTGGTCCTGACCTTGACCATGCAGCGTCAGTGTTATCAGAATGTTAAGCGCCTAGAAAGAGATTGAGTTCTCTGGGGGCGCTTTATCAAGTGCATTATCATTACTATTATTATATTGTACTTGTCCATCTATAAAATGGCTCGGCGGTAACTTGGTTATGAAGTTTTCATTCACGTATAAGCTCATCAGTATACAGACTGATTGCGAGCGAATTTGCTGCGAGCAAGCTGAGAGCACTCCACTTCTGCTTATTCACTTCTCCACCTCTGCTTATCTCTGTCACAATGAGAACCAGCCGCCGCCGCCGCCGCCGCCGCTTACTCCTGCGGCGGGTGCACTTAAGGCAGATTGATAGCAGCCTGCTCTTGTAGGCTTGCACACAGGCCCCTGTGTGGCTGGTGTCGTTGGAACGGCAATGCCTCGATACTGTCTCTTTGGTGATACGGTCAACACTGCATCGCGTATGGAGTCGACGGGTCACGGTATGGCTTTTTTCACACGCACGTTCGCTGCCGCGATACCATCATTTCGCCGCTGGGCTACCTTCTGCTCGGCTTGGTTTAGAGGTAACTACTCTCCCACCAGGCCAAGCATCGTACCACCCGCTTTTCGGAATCCAGCAGTCTACCTATACCTCGTACAAACCACAAATCCTTTGGAGACCGTGCATTTAGTTTGTATGCTCCCAAAGCCTGGAACTCCCTCCCGACTTACGTCAGAACATCCCCTGACTTGACCACATTTAAAAAGAACTTAAAAACACACCTATTTAGGACAGCATTTAGTGGGTCCCTGTGATTCGTCCTTGATGTGCTTATGCGGGCTGACACTGTGCACGCTGCCACTAACCACATTTGCATGCTGACCCGGTGCATGTCACCCTGATGTCAGTCTGAGTTTAAAAAGCTTTGGGCTCCGGAAGCTGATAAACCTGGCAAGTTTGAAATCTAAAGATTTTTAAAGACTAACATAAAATAACTAAAAATAAAGGCAGATGATATTTAATTTGCGGGTCCTGAATGGCAGCTTAGCGTCTTCAGCTTGACTAACAACTATAATTTATCCTTTAAGCCTGCAACTCAACAGTCCAAATGCGAAACGCACGCTGAACAAAAACTAGCCGCACATTTTATGCAGGCCTCAAATTTGAATACAAGATTAGTGGTTAATAATTTAGCCTTCGGTCGGTTTAATAGAAACAACTATAAGAAAAAATGGCATTATCTGTGGTAATTTCAAAATTATTAGCTGACTTCACAGCCTCATTTGTATAACTCCATATGAGCCTTTAATGGCTATCACCACCTTATTGCAGTTGGCAATAAAGAATCGCCTACTGCAGGATTCGAATCCATGGTCATGAAGAGCTAGCACCTTACCTCCTGGGCAGTCACGACCCTAAGGATTCAGCATCCTGAGATCTCATTCTGAGAACCTTCAGGCGTGGATATTTCTTGAGATTAGTCAACGCCAATCATAACCGGGCACGTTTTGGACAACGCGTGTGCTGAACTTGTGACGTACTTGTGCCACTGGCACCGAGAGCATAAGTTGGGAAGGGCGATGGAAAAATTTCATATGACGCCCTCAAGGGTCGTAAGCATCGCACTATATTGCTTGCGAATAATTAGTATTGCTTCTTTTGTTTTACTTTCAAATAGTTATTTGAGCAAACTGCGTAACTGCTTAAACGGAAAATAACCTCCCGCAATCAGCACGGCACGGCTTTAAAGGCCAAGTAACTCCCGCAGAGCAGGACGGGCGAATAAACGCGCTGGCTACCTGGGACAAAGGGCTCACAGGGCGCGACCCCAGTCGTGTTTGATCGAGGTTGCCAGTAGGCGATTTGTTAGGGCCCAGCTCAAGCCACGGTTTATAGCCAGTGAGCATATTCTGCCGCTATATAAGTGAGGCTGTTCAATCAGCTCGAGCTTACTTTTCTCGTCATGAAAGCGAGCTCTAAGATTTAGATTTATCCCCAGCCAATCAACGATAAAGCCGTTGGCTGGTTATCGTTGATTGGCTGGGGATAAATCTAAATGCCCCCTACTGCTTGAGCACTGCTGAGGTGCAGATCGGCTGTGAAAATGTTCAACAAGGAACCTAAGAGAACCGAGTTCTCGACTCTGACAAAACTGAAGACATGTATTTGTCGAGCAAGCAAAGGCAGCGAACGCGGCAAGGATTTGCTCTACAATAGCTTGGCTGCTGGCCTCAGCACTTATTACAATTTCTAACGCGTTCCCTCGCCGCATAAATTGCTAATTGCAGAGCCCAAGTAGGTTGGACGTTTCCCATCCCCCGAGTCAAATAAATAAAAATGCAATAGCTTAGGTCACCCAGTGCGCACTTTGCGACCCGGATCGTGCGTTCGAGTCTGGCAGCGAGTCGAGTCAGTGTCATTATTTGCCGAAAGCGCAAGCATTAGCCGACTTGAGGCTTCTTCTGCGTCTCTCAGGTGGTTGAATCAGCCTTGACCTTGACTTCTCCACCTATTCTTGTCCATAAATTTCCTTATATAATGCTCATTCCATTTACCGGAGTGAAGCTATATGTTACCAGAACAGTCAATCTTACTGCCGGGAGAATTTAGAATGCTAATTGTGCTAAGTGCTAAATGCTAATTGTGTGCCACGGTAAGCCTTGTTAAGCCTTGGTAAGCTCCTTCCTCTCCAGCGCCATTTTTTGCAGATCATTTCATTTCAAAGGAAGTTAATTTTTTCCCATTCGAATGGAAATGTCATGCAAATAATTTAACAGTCATATGCAATAAATTATTGCATTTGGTACACTGTATTAGTTATAAAGTATACCAGGTAAGGCAGTCGGCGTCTTGTTCGTATTGCTGCTCCAAGCAGAACGCGATAGAAAAGTATGATGAAACAGCATATTTTTGTAATGGAATAGTGTGATTTAGATCTAAAGGTTGGCAGTTTGGAATCACAGCTGACAATGGGCCGAATTTGTTGTCATCTAGAGGCATAGTCGCATTGAATTAAAATGGCGGCCCGGGACCTGTTCTTTGCCATGAGCAGAAAGGGTAAAACAATCCTAAGGGAGTGTAGCATTCCCCGCGGCCAATTGTCGTTGAGGTGTCGCATTGCAATTTCCAGTGACTTTAATAGATGCACGCATTTAATGTGCACAGTATTTAAATTATGTACCTATGTAGTTGCCAGGCAACAGAGTGAGGGAGCCCGCGAGTCACGTGACAGGGCTGCCGCGAAATTGATAAGCTGCTTGACGCAGAGCCGCTGCAGATCGGAGAGAAGTAAAGACTTTTATAGTTCAGAATCTTCACCTTTCACGAGAGACAAGCGAAGGTGCACGGTTTCGCGGCATCCGTAATCGCTAGCTTGCTCACGCAGGAAGACCTGTAAGGAGTGAGTTACAGAAATTTCAAAATAAAATGCAACTAATGTGTTGCTCAAGTTGGCCTTTATAAAAAGTGAAAGTAACGTGTCACAAATTCAACGTCCCCGTATAACAATAAGTTCGTCCATCGTGTGCATGTACGTACCTGCTTTCGCTGTGCCCGCTGCTTGCGGATGTTACCGCCAGGCATTTGGTAATGGTTTGTATGTAGCATCTGTAGAATGCCTACATAGATTCAGTTCTCTGAGGGTGCTACACAAATGTTTTATTAATAGTATTATTAAAACGTCTGTTTCGCTCCCGTAGAGAACACAGCTATCAGCTATCAGCTATCCGCTTGCAGTGAGCAACATGGAACGCTTCTCGCTGCAGGAATCGAACCCACGACCACTGCGTGGTGAAGTGGGGAGCATCACTTCATCTCTGGCGTAGGACCCAGGAACCTCGTCTAAACACACCCAGATTTTTTGTTGCTAACCTGGAGAGTTCTACATAGAGCGTTCAAAGCTGTAGTCGTGGTCGGTACCTATACGATAGCCAGCAGTCTTCATATTGGGTAACCAAGAAAAAGTGAGAAGCACTGGCCGAGTCAGGACGATGGGGACGGAGAAGAGCTTCAAAGTGAAAGTTGTAGCATGGAGTCGCTGGTGGCGCGAGTCGCGCGCGAGTCCGCAGTGAGAGCGAGCAGTTACAGTTTTTTTTTTCAAACATGCTTCGAACTGAGTTTCGAAATCTGAGACCTGTAGGGCAAAGGCTGATCAGCCATCAGCTGTGTGTTCAAGTGCCAGAAAGGGACTACAGTGTGTCGTCCATATCGTCCATAGAGGACGACGAGAGGACGCGGGCAGGCAGAAACCGCCTTCGTGCGCAGTTCAGCTGCGCACGAAGCTGGGACTGAGTGCTCGCGTCTCGCGGCGCTCGGCGAGGAACTCTTTACGCTGGATCTGCCAATCTAGTGGAAGATGCCGAAGGCAAGCAACGGAAAGTGAACTCCCTCATTCCTTGATTTACCG
Organism: Cristatella mucedo; assembly: GCA_009760855.2. Classification (NCBI taxonomy): domain Eukaryota; kingdom Metazoa; phylum Bryozoa; class Phylactolaemata; family Cristatellidae; genus Cristatella; species Cristatella mucedo. The sequence continues at coordinate 723,483 of WPIO01000059.1, forward strand.
ACCAATCTGGCAGCTGTGCTCGGCACGATCTGCTGAGTCATATACATGAGTAATTTCAACCGCTTCACGAGAACTAAATTATGCTAGCTTAGCCTTTGGAAAATCAGGGAGAGAGCCATATTTTAGCGAGGCATTTTTTGACGAGCTAGTAATTCTATATATAGATAAAAAAATAAATGACCAGCGGTCGTCGCGAGTCGTCTGATTTAGCGTCAAGCGGTCGTCAAACTGGGTCATCAAACTCGGAGCACTAGCCAGATGCCTTTGAAGGATTCCAATCAATAATTGTATTCACTTATTTATTTCTTCATTTGCAGAGTGTGAAAATCTTCAATGGTGACACGTCTTACTTGCTAAAAGTCTGCGTCGTTCAAAATAACCCTATTGCAGGCCGCTGATCTATCTCATTCTATTCAAGCAGCAATGGGGACGTTAGGAGCGTACTGAGCTGTAATGGCTGACGATAAAACAGGAAGCGTTCGGCCGTTCTGCCTGCATTGAAATGCGAAATGTCAAATCCCACAGCGGCGTTTCCGTCACCTCGTTTCTCTGCGCTCCTCCCACGGAAGCCGGGAGTAGCCAATCAGCTAGAGGGCCGGCATCGCGAAGAGCACGAGGCCCGGATAGAGGTCACGTGGTCAGCAGTTCATCCGCGGGAGCCAGTGGTCCTAGTTCAAAGTTCACGGGCGCTCGCATTTCCCGATCCGGGTCGCCCGCGGTCTGCAGCGGACTAGTCTTCATTGCACGCTGCCAGCAGGTCGAAAGGGGCTGAGTCTTCCCGTTGTAACGACGTAAGCGACGCTTTAAAAAAAAACATAATTCATTTATATAGCGCCCCAAGAGAACTTAATTTCTATTCAGGCGCTTCACATATGCCTCGGGGCTCGAGGCCACGACCTTAGCCACACCTCGGTCGGGGCGAGCACCTTAACCGCTAGACCAAAGCAGCTAACCGGAGCTTCTCTGCTGTAGCTTTTTCAAGCTGCGCCCTGAGAGCATCCATTGCTGCCCCTTCCGGCCCTCCTGTTTTCGGGCGCAGAATGAAAAGAAAAGCCAGAGGCGCTAGCGGGTCAAGGTCAAGGTCAAGACCTGAGGCCCAGAGGGCGGGTCAAGCTTTGCCAGCATCGCTGTTGGTGGTGCTTTCATCCCGCCGACTGTTGGCGCCATTTTTTTCTCCCTGTCTTATCGCGCAGGTCACGCTATCCGTTCAATGCTTTCAATCATCCGACTTCGCGCATGCGCAGACGCGACGCTCGGTGGCTGCGAAATGCACGCCGCCGCGCGCTCTCTTCCGCCCAAACAGCGCTAAGGATACACTTGAGCGAGCCAATGAACAGCGCTCTCTTGGAGCTCGACGAAGGGTTCATCACCAAGCCGAGAGGAAAAATAGAGGTCAAGGGCAAAGGGCTGCTGGCCACGTACTGGCTCTCGGGAAAGGAAGGCTACGGGAACACGCTGCCAGCACACAGCGACCTTGACGAGTAAGTACGCCCCTTTTTTAGGCGTTCGCCGCCATGCAGAGAAGGAAACCCGTTGGCCAATTGCAAAGCCAGAGTTTGGTTCGCATTAGACCTTGACTATAGAGGCAAAAGTCAAGAAAATAACAAAAAGATGTGTTTAAAAACTCAATGCTCGTTATAGTACTTGTGTACGATGAACGAGTTAGAAATTTAATCAGAATTTTTGACAATTTCCATATAAAAAAAGAATGATTATGCAAGCCATGTCAAACCCGGAAGTAAACCGAAAAGCAATATATCTAAAAATGCATAACCTCTCAATGTCTGCATAGTCTGCGAGTTGTTATGTCGACTCGCTTAACCTTGGTGCATTGAGGTAACTGTTTACCGCCTGTTAAGGTGCACAATTTAGACTTAAATAGCTTCATTAAAATTCCTCTCCCGTGTCTTGTAAATCCCTCGGCTCTTTCAATATTTCACGGATTTATTTATTTTATTTACGGATTATTTTACGGTCAAATTTGAAATGTGAGCTCAGCTCTGCAGGTACATCACTATAGAAGTTTATTTCTGACTTCTGTTTCAAAAGTATTGCTATACGTGTAAACGATTGCAGAAAATAAAGCAATGTGATGGCTTTTGTATCAATATTGAAAGAACCCAAACCAGAAATAAGTTCGTGTAGTCATTGATTTGTAAGCACAGCTGAACTCACGTGTCAAATTTCACGTTCATCCGTTCAGTATTGGCTGATATATGAAATTTACAGAGTACAAAGCGACAGCGAAAGTGAGTCTATTCAAAAGTCTCAAGCGTTGCTTCTCAACCAGGTGCCTTCACCTCTCCCTGTTCTCATGTCAATCGATGTACCCAACATTGTTGTACAAGCTGGCTCGCCAGTCGCTTATGATACAAAGATTGGAAAATTTGTTATTTGTAGATATGTAGCTCCAGGTTTCCTTCTGCGGTAGACATGGTTTGCGTAATTATTTTTGCTTTTATTTGGAAGTTGTTGTAACTTATTTTCACATTTCTGGATCGTCTGTTTTTGTAAGATGCTGTAAGCAAAAACTTGGCTGTTTGACACATTTTTTTCAGCGCTTTTCTCCATCTACTCTTAAGCGGGGTTAGTGTAAGGTCAAGGCTGCACCTTTGAAATATTTCGAGAGAAGCGTATTTAGTCTGTTTGATAGTTATGACATTTGATTTGATTTTCATTGCTTTACTCTTTTTACATTGCTTTTAATTTTCTAGAAATTGATTAGACGGAAAATTGTAGAACCCCTTGACCCCGATCCCAAGTTATCGACTTAGAGGAAGATTAGGCCAGCCGCAGGAAGTGAACTGTTTCATCACACTAGGATTGAAGATCCCCTCTGAACACTGGAATGCCGTGAAGCTGCACCTCAACTGATAACAATCACCCATCCATGGTCTGTTTAGCCCATCCAGGAAAAAATAAAGTATGAAAGTAGCTTCGCTGAAAAAAAAATCTGGCCACTCTGGAAGCTGATTGTGCAACGAGGTCTGCTTTCTGAAGGAGAGCTTTTAGCTTTCGCTTCTCCTCGGCTCTTTTTTCCAACTTCCGTGTATGTACTGTGCGGCCATCTTAGCACTCTCTATCTCTCTCTCTCTCTCTCTCTCTCTCTCTCTCTCTCTCTCTCTCTCTCTCTCTATCTATCTCTCTCTCTCTCTCTCTCTCTCTCTCTCTCTCTCTCTCTCTCTCTCTGTCTCTCTCTCTCTCCATCTCTCCCAGTCTCTCTTTCTCTCTAAGTCTCTCTCTCTCTCTCTCTCTCTCTCTCTCTCTCTCTCTCTCTCTCTCTCTCTATCTCTCTCTCTCTCTCCTGCGTTCTTCACAGCTAGTTGCCTTCAGTAAGCACTTAGATCCCGGGATACTCACTCTAAACTTTGGAGCCCTGAGTAGGACGCAGTGCAAAGAGTAGACGCACACCTAAAACATCGAAAGAGATGAGAAAGCAGAATCAAGTCATAGTATTGTAACCGGGTTCCAGGGGTCAGAGGCTAATTCCCGCCAAACCCCGCCATACTCCGGCCACGCTGCCGCTCGCCATGCCGCAGAGCTAGGGCAAGACGAGCGGCCGTCAGGTTAAACCTCTTTATAATAACGCATGCGCCAACAACAACAGGGGAACTAAACAAGTCTACATGGAGGGTCCTATACACAGTGCACTACGGGGGCGCAAGACGACGCAGCAAGCGCGAACAAACGTGTTAGTTGGGGTCAGTCGGCTTCTGCAGTCCTGTCGTTGTACTAACTCCGAATCTAACAGTACGAGCGTACGCCGAACAAAACCCGGCTGGCTGAGTAACTGCTGGCTAGTCCGAGTCGACAACTACCACAGTCGTAAGCTTCCGCCGAAAGACGCCAACACATGGGGGGTCACGAACACGCTACACGGGGAACGCGGAATAAAAACAAGTCAACAACGAGCGAGCTATCCAGCTCCGCTCGGGCCTTGGGTACTCGTTCCCCTGCGTGCGTGGCAGCATCGCCGGAGCACGCCTGCACGAATCCAGGTGCATAACTCGGCGAGACCGGGAGCCTCCAACACCACGACTTACTTGGCCAACTTCCCGTACCCAAGAGCCCCGGTGACCTCACGTCACCGCATACATCCGTCCATGCCGTAGGTCCGACCGCGGCCTAGCCGGTGACCCTAACCTTCACTATAGCCGTCCGGTCCCAGCCAACCGAACCCAGCCTGGGTACAGTATAGTGTTTGATGTCGCTCTTTGACTTAAGACGGCAATGGAGCCTACCGAGATTGTATGCTTTGCATGACCCTTGTCCCTGCGACGTTTCGATTGATCTGGCCTTTTTATTTAGCTCCGGCTTGTGGAAAGCGGTTTCCGGCGGCAAACTTTAATGGGCGTACACGCCCGTCCAATTCACAGTCGACTGGCAGGTCCTGAAGAGGTCGCGCTCCTACCCCCTTCCATTTAAGGTGTCGTCTAGTTGGAGGCTGCGGCCCCAAGGTCGAGGTCGGCCTCCGCCGAGACCTTCGTTGCTGCCGTCTTTAGCTTTAGTCGATCTTGTTTCCTTTGCCGCAATTGTAAAGTTCCCAGAAAGAGACGGCGTTCTCTGAGGACGCTATATCAAATGCATTATTATTATTATTATTAAAGCAACGGGGCGCCGGGAAGTTTCTTAGCTGCAGGCGTGTAGCGATGCGAGTTCTTCTCAGCGCGCTTTGACGTCATTCGTTCGACAGCCTCGCGCGCATGCTACTGTAGTTCGCTTCCTCCTTCTGTCTAGAAGCGCCAGCATTGCCAGCAGCTTCGTCAGTGGCGTCAAGTCCGCATCGCCGCTGGTGGCAGAGGAGAGCTATGGCGGGCAAACCGGTCTCGATGGCGGCCCGGATGCGGATGCGGACGCGGGCGGCACTCCGAAGAGGCAGCGGCGGCGTCTGTCGACGGAAACGTTCGGCGCCGACGCGCTTCGCGTTCACACCGCTCACCGGCGGCGGAAGCACGAGAAGCGCCGAGCGCCGGCGCCATCTGGCGGACACCAGCTGGTGCCGCTCTCTCAGCCGCCGGACGTGCGGCTGTTTCGCTGCGGCAGCGGGTCATCCAACGGCAGCGCCACCAGCGACGCCGAGAGCACCGGCGCCGGCGCTGCTGCTGCGGCTGCGGCGGCAGACAGCGGCACGGACGACGACGACGACGACGACGACGAGGACGACGACGAGGACAGCGCCGTGTGCTGCCGCAGCTGCAGCGGCGGCAGCTCCCAGTCCGCGGCGACGGCCGCCGCCGCCGCCGGGGGAAGCGTACGGCGGGCGTCGTCCGCCTCCTGCTTTGCCCGCCAGGCGGCGCTTCGTCGCACGGCCGCCGACGCGGCCGAAGAGCAGCTATCGGACGGCTCGCAGAGCTGCTACCGCCCCGCCTCTACCTCGGTCTCCGCCTCTGCTGCCTCGGCGGCGGCGGCGACGGCGGCGGTGGCGGCGGCGGCGGCGGCTCCGGCGGTTTCTTCGCGCAGGCCGCGTCAAACGAGGCGAGTGAGGAGGGACATCAACCGCACGACGTACACCAAGCACACCGGTTCGGTACCGGCACTGTCCGCTGCTGCGCCGCCGCCGGAACGCCTCGGTCTGCTCTGGTCCAGAAACAAAGTGTTCCCCGCCGCCCCCGACACGCTGCAGTCAACGGGCGCTTTGCCCTGCGTGGTTCTCGACAGCGGAGCGCACCGAGTGTTCCTCGTGCGCGACAGCGAGTCGGACCGCGCCGAGGCCGACGCCTGAAGCCAGGCCGGGGGCGCACCGCGGCTGCCGCCAGATGGCGCTCGGTGCGGCCGCCCGACGGCCCCTGCCCAGCGTGCTCTGGCGCTGAGCGGTTAGCTGCTGATGCTGCTGCTGCCGCTGCGCCGGAAGCCAGCAGATATAGTGACTCTTTGCTCGCACGCCGACGAGACAGCGAGTTTACAAAACCACCAACCTTGTGGCCACACACCAGCCGAACGCGGACCGGTTAAAAGTGAGAGCGGCGCAGGTGGCAGCGCCACGATGTATGCGACCGGATGCTGGGGCCAGCGAGCGTCGCTCGTCGCTCGCCGCCGCCCGCCGCAGTCGCCGCAGCAGCGATGGAAAGGAGCGCGCGCAGGCGCCAGACGCCCGACGTCGGTCACGAGGTCGTCGCGGGCGTTAGCACCTGACCAAGGTGCCTAAGTCAATTTCACAATAACACTATCTCGAGTGCCTTCGGATAACTTAATCTCTTGTTAAGCGCATTACATCTGCTGTAAAAAAGGCTCGACTCTATGGTTAGCGGTGGCAAAATGTACAGTGTCCGCATGCATATAATGGTTAGTGGTAGCGTGCACAGTCGGAGCACGCGAGAGCGAACACTGGACAAATTGCAAAGACACTGCGAATGCTGCAAGGAATGAAATAGCGTGCGCTTTTAGCTCGTTTTTAATTCAATTTATCAAGTCAGAGAATGTCGCGACGTCGCTCGCGAGTAGGTTCCCGGCTTCGGAAGCGCACGAGCTGCACACGCCCACACAAGAGCAGGACACGAAGGCCTGCTGCAAGCCTACGCGAGAGCTCCATCCGGGTTCGATTTTTTTAGTCACTTGCCTTCGACGACTGCCAATGGGGTAGGATCACGGGCGAATCACAGTGGGCGCGGTGGGTCAAGGACGAAAGCTGCTGCAGTCACTTGCGCGCCAGCAGCAGTCGCGTTCCCGGAGAGCGAGCGAAAGCGAACCCCAGCGCGGGAATGAGCGCCGCGTTGCGCGGCAACGGGCCGGCTGGAAAATTGCGCACGCGGAAGCCAAGAACAAAGTGCATTGTTATTAGAAAGAAAGAAGAAAAGGTCCAACTGAGCATGTGTTCGCTGGCCTTGAGGCCGGAAGTGAAGGTTCGCTAAAGCTGCCGTAGGTCTAGGAGAAGAACGTTCCAATCTAAGGTTTGATTAGAATATTCCTAAGAAAATTCCTTAGTGACACTCTGCTATTAACAATAAAATTTATCAGTTGCAATGGCGGCGCGAGCCAAACCAACCGCATCATGGTGTTTAGCTATTATTCGCGATTGTGAGATTATGCGACGGTTTATCGCTTAGGCCGTGTACAAGGCCGGGGCCCTGAGATCGGGGCAGCCAGGGGGGACTCGAGCCGCTTGCATTGGAACTGACGTCAACTCTAAGTCACACAGAGTACGTCTGTTAACCGTCCGCCGCTGTTAGTTAGGCTCGTCTGCATATTATGGATACGGACACGTGATATGAGCTAAGGTACGAGAGCTATCCGTCGCTGCCGCCGCGTTCCTGCCACTGTCGGCTGCTGCCTGCGCGCATCGGTGCTGCACCCATAAGTAGCTAGCGGTGCTACAAGGTTCAGGCGTCGCCGGCATACGTCGCGCGTCGGCTGATACTAGCAACGCTGCAAGCGCTGTGTTTGCTCTACAGGAGCTATACAAGCGATGGCACGCTAAGTAAGGCGGTTGGTTTTCACGACCTCGGTCCCGAGGTCGTGGGTTCAAATCCTGAGGTGGGCGATTCTCTATCGCCGCTGCAAGCGGTAGCGATAGCCCGGTAAAGGCTTTTCTGTCGCTATATAAGAAAAAGGCTGCTAAATCAGCTGGTGTTTTTTCTCGCGCCTAACAGCGGGGAGGGGGCGGCGGGCTTGAGGATGTGGCATCACCGCCATGTTGTTCCGCCCTCAGACGGACTCGCACCGCTCCCCCGCCGCGCGCACCTGAGAATGCTGAGAAAGCAGCATCGAGGTTTGGCACCGCAAGGACGCATATAGGTAATAATAGTAATAATAATAATACTATAATAATAATAATAATGGTACTCGCTACGTGGCGAGCGGACGCTAGCGCGCGCCCCGGAAACGAAAAGAGCCCGCCGCGTCCGCTTTGCGTCGCGCGGTCTATTTACTAGGCAAAGTAGTTTGGTGTGAGGTCCGTCGAGCGCGTCAGCTCGCACAGTTGTACCTGCTGAGCGCTACGTCGACCTGACCCCCACAGCACCTCGCCTGGCCAGCTTTGCTGGCCTCGCGCTTTCCAGAAAGCCAGTCGCCTGTCTCGACGTGGCTCCGACCCGCTCGCGAAGACGAGGCGGCGCAGACATGGCCGCCTCCACTTCGTTACCCTCCGCCCGAAAAAGCGCCGCCTCGCTCGCTTTAGTAATCTGTAATAATAATAATAATAATAATAATAATAATAATGCAGACTTAGTAAGGGCCCGCTCGTTTAAACGCCGCCGTAGCTCCCAAAGTAGCTTCGCTCACTCAAAAAACAGCGTCGCCCCGGTCGTGCATGCTTGACCCGCCCGCTTCAACGTTGCCTGTCCATCCAAGCGTAGCTTAGTTCCGGCCCAAAAAAGCGTCTTCTCGCTCGCCTGAGCTAAGCCCAGCTAAGCTAAGTGTAAGCCGAGCCCGCTTACACTTTGTCCTTTGTCCGTCCCGCTTTGGTTTCGCTTGGCCCAAAAAGCCTTCGCCTAGCACGTTTCAGCACTGACTCGCACGAGCCTAAACTGCGCTCGGCCAGCGAATGGGAAATCAACGCGTAGCTACTGAACGCTGAAACCAGTTTAAACTGGCCCTAGGTCCGCTCGCTCGCACATCTCGCGCTCGCTGCACACACACCAGTTTGAGACCTTCGATAGCAATGAGTTGACTCTCCATCAACTCAGCTACACTGCCACACTTACTTGAGCGAATCAAACGCGGTTACCAACTTATCGTTCGTTATTTTTCAATTAAAGGAATCTTATTCACACAGGAAGTGCATGCATACGATTCTGAAGCGTGGTCATTGCATGAAGGTCCGTTGAGCGAGAGTCTGTATACGTTAACAGGAATAGAGACACGGTCGATTAGAAAACCGGCGTAAATCCAAAGTATTCATTATCTAACAATGAGTTGAACTCCTCGATAGATCTGTGGCATCGTATTACCACAACTGACTGTGCTGCCCAAGGTCGTGGGCTCGAGCCAATGGCCGATGTGAAATGCCTAGTCGACGTGTTTATAGAAGGTTTAGTCGTGAAAATAGATTGCGATTGGGCAGGATTTACTATAAGCGGTTGTTTCGTGGGTCGTGAAAGTAAGGATGGGAGCGAGGCTGCGCGTGGTCATAATGGTTTTCTAGATAGCGACGTGGACTTTGATTCATTGCGAAATGGATGTATAAATAGACGTCCATCCGGCTCGGTAGCCCAAACGAAAAAGTACGTTGCAAAGTTTAAATGTTTAAATTTTGAACCAGTTTGAATATGCCAAGACGACGAAGCGAATATGAATTTAAATAACTATAAATAACTGTAAGTTATATATAAGTTATAGTAAATAGGGCTATGGTGCGCATATATTGACACAAGAATTAGGCATTGATGGATGCTCAGAAGAAGGAGGTTATCGCGAATAATATGGAGAAGTATCTCAGTGTAGATGGTGGTAATATATCTTTCAAGGATGCTATGCTGATAGTGAATAATTCTCTCGAAACTATCATTGAAAATTAAGAGAAGGCTGGAGACGAGTTTAACATAACTATATGCTAGTTTAAGAATCTTAGCGCTTCTGACTTGGCTTTGTTTGAAAAGAAGGGCATCTGCCCATGCGAGTATGTGACTTATTCTCAAATAAAAAAAATTGACCAAGTTGCTATGTGACTTCCTTCTCAAATCAATTTTTTTTTACTAATTTTCCTGAGTGTAAGCAATTCAAATCAAAGGAAGCTGGTCATAACGTAAATAATTTTGATAAGGAAGAGCTTGAAGCATTTAAGAAGATTAAGAAGGAAGAGTAAGTTCATACACGCAATGTTTGGAATACTTTAAATATAAAAAATATTTTGAATTGTATGATACTTACTTAAAGTTAGATTTTATGCTGCTTGCTGGTGTCTTTTAAAGATTTATAAATGTAATCCTTTCTAATTATGCTCTTGGTCCTGCGCATTTTCTAACTCCAACTCATAAGACTAGAATGCAGGCTTGAAGCACGCTCGTAAAAGTCTTGAGTTGCTGACTGATGTCGAAGCGTATCAGTTTGTAGAAAATGGTAGTAGAGGATGAATTATTCAATTTTCAGGATAAAATGTGAAAGCTAACAAGAAATTGTGCTCTGACTACTATCCGGAAAACGAAAAGTCGTCGTTTTTAAATTTGACGCCTCTGGTCTTTATAGTCAAGCGACGACTAGATATTTTTGAACTTCGAACTTAACAGAGGAGTAAGTTTCAAATACAATTGAAGAAAATATAAAGAAAATAAAACCTCAATCGCTGAGGGCGTGTTCTTAGAAGTTGAGTTTTAGTTTTTTGAAGCGGGAACATAAGCTAAAGAAGATTGATAGGGTGACGAGCATTACTGGCACTGTATCGCAACGGTTCAGGTCCTATCTCAGTGGAAGCCTTCAGAGAAGTGGTTCTCAACCTTCCTAATGCCGCTACCCTTTAATACAGTTCCTCATATGGTGGTGACCCCAAACCATAAACTCATTGTGTGTGAAATGGGGAAAAGCGTGTTTTTTGACGGTCTTATGGCACTCCCGTGTAAGGGGCGTTCAACTCCCAAAGGGGTCGCGACCCACGGGTTGAGAACCGCTGCTGCAGAGGATTGATGTGAATGGACAAAGATCATCAGAAGAAAGATCATCAGAAGAACATCTGAAATATGAGATATCTATCACAGGCCTCCGGGTTTGGTCTTGTTATTTTCACGGTTTATACTCTCCCTCTTGCCGATGCGATTGCTAATCACAATCTAGGCTTTCACTTCTATGCAGACGACACTCGGCTGTAGCTTTGCTTTGATCCCTTTCAGCACACAAGCACGTCGAATTCTTTCAACTCCCTTGTTGCATGTACTGGTATTGATGGCATCCGCACATAGATGGCAGCAAACTTGTATTCGTACTATCGAATTTTCTGCTCATATTTAGGCATATCTCCTCTTTATGTCTCGATACGGTGAATGCATTCTTAGGTGTAGATATTTGACTGGATGTGGGCTAGCATAATAGGCTGAGAGATTAGGAAGTGACTATTAATAATAGTAGAACACAGTAACAGTAGATCAGCATGAAATCTAGTAGCTGGGGATCTCATCGATGCCTAAGTCTAGAGCAGCTGAAAATTATTCGAAATTATTTCGCAATTTTTCCAGAGGACAACCCTCATTCAACGACGTGCACATCGTGCATGTTGGCATTAAAATCTCGCAGCTTTTTATTGTCCAGCGCGTGGGACCAGCTGATTGGCGTTCACACGCCTAGCTGAGTCCCTTCACCTGACGCAGCTAGTAGTAGTTGCTAAGAGTTGCTTGGGTTCAGTACCTGCAGCTTGCCATGAATGGGCTTGAATCAAATACAGCAGATCAAGTCAGCACGACGTATTACGAACACACGAAGTATTGTTTAGGCATTCATGCATACTGGTACTGGTTCTCTACTACAAGTTTGCCCTCACTATGACTCACCAAAAAACTCTAATGATAACATATATACATTTGCATAGCGTCATAAGACAACTTAATCTCTTTCTAAGCACTTTACATATGCTTCAGAGGAAGCGTAATCGAATATCTAGTTGTACCATGCCCAATATCAACAAGCATAACCTGGTTGGAGGTAGCATGCACTTTCTTACGCAACGACAACTACTCTCCTGCTGCCGACTATGGCTCATCCTTTTCAGAGGTCCTCAGCTGCTACTTCCATGCTACTCACTAACTCAACTGCTCTGCTGACTCTTCTATGCTTCCCACTTTCTCTATGTTTCGTGAGACGAAGTCTGTTCGCTACCGATAGCCTACCGAACGCCGCTTAGGCTGTGAGTGCGCTATGCAAAACTCTCCAGCGTAACACCTACATAGTCGGTATGACTTTGTGGAGGTACAGACAGAGATACATTACATTACATGCACAGGGTCGGCATGCAAATGTGGTTAGTGGCTGCATGCATGATGTCAGCACGTATAAGCACACAAAGAACTAATGACAGTGACGCACTAAATGCTGCCATAAATAGATGCGTTTTAGTTTCCTTTTTAAATGTCGTCAAACCGGGAATGTCGTGACGTCAGTCCGGAGAGAGTTCCAGGCTTTAGAAGCCTACAAACTAAAGGCTCGGTCTCCAAAGGATTTGAGGTTCGTATGAGGTGTAGATAAACAATTTGATTCAGAAAAGCAGGTGGTACGATGCCTAGCCTGGTGGAGAATGGATCCGACAGATAGGCTGGTGCCAAAGAATGACGGAACCTAAAAGTCAGTGACAGAACCTTGAAGTCGATGCTTGTTGACTGATTGACTTGTTGATCTGTTTGACTGGGAGCCAGTGCGGATGGACGAGAAGTGGAGTGATGTGGCCACTGCGACTTTCACGATTTGATGTGGCCACTTTGATTTGATGTGGCCACTGCGACGTTCACGACTGACAAGCCTGCCTAGCTGCAAAGTTTTGCATCGTCTGTAAGCGCCTGCTATTGCACACGCTGGTTGACCAGCAAGCGGTGAGTTACAGCCTGGATGTCACAAATGCATGGACCAATTAGGATTGAGTATCCCTGTCTACGCGAGCCCGAATTTTAGCATTGTTTTGTAGTTGAAAGTAGGCAGACTTGACGGATCAATCCACTCACTACCTTACGGTTTTGACAATGTACACTCCCTAATCACTCAAGAGTCGGTATCATACCTTGGTATTGAGAAAGCACATATACTGTAGTAAGATAAAATTCATTTGTCTAGCGCCCCAAGAGAACTAAATCTCTATTCAGGCGCTTCACGCATGCCTCAGGGCTCGAGCCCACAACCTCAGCCAGACCTTAGCCGGGGCGAGCACCTTAACCGCTGGAGATAGCGTGGGTAGCTATTGTTAAGCATAGATAGCAGCTACGAAGGAAAGCTGCTCACGTGCACATAGCACGGCACGAGTAGAAAGAAGTGACTAGTAGTAGTAGTAGTAGTAGTAGTAGTAGTAGTAGTAGTAGTAGTAGTAGTAGTAGTAGTAGTAGTAGTAGTAGTAGTAGTAGTAGTAGTAGTAGTAGTAGTAGTAGTAGTAGTAGTAGTAGTAGTAGTAGTAGTAGTAGTAGTAGTAGTAGTAGTAGTAGTAGTAGTAGTAGTAGTAGTAGTAGTAGTAGTAGTAGTAGTAGTAGTAGTAGTAGTAGTAGTAGTAGTAGTAGTAGTAGTAGTAGTAGTAGTAGTAGTAGTAGTAGTAGTAGTAGTAGTAGTAGTAGTAGTAGTAGTAGTAGTAGTAGTAGTAGTAGTAGTAGTAGTAGTAGTAGTAGTAGTAGTAGTAGTAGTAGTAGTAGTAGTAGTAGTAGTAGTAGTAGTAGTAGTAGTAGTAGTAGCACGCTACTGGATCAATCATAGCTCTGCTGGACAAGATAAGTGACAAGATTGTGACATGAAAATAGATAATAACATGGAGTACTATCAAGTTTCCCATCTTGGATAAGGCGAGAGATGCTAGTTATTAAGAGATAGTCATTAAGATGCTAGTTATTAAGTCTCCAGTCCTTACATCTCATTAAGTCAAACAAAATACCAATTAAACAAATTAATCTAATGCTGCGAGTGCATCTTTTGTGAAACTTTCAGCCGGAACTACTTGCCTCCACAGAGGCATTTTTTGCTATAAAACCGGCAGGGCACGTGTGATGATAATAAAACCCTGAGCACAGTACTCCAAGAAAGCTGAATATTTTCAGTCAATTTTTTATGCGGTGGAAGAGAGTGTTTATTAATATGTGAAAGAAATACTGCATCATTACACATAGCCAAGTTAATGGCAGTACACATAGATATGGCAAAGGCTGAGACAAACAGGTAGGTGTTCAGCCACTTTTTTCATTATACAAGAAATCAGGGGATTTTGTTGTGTCAGTCGGTGACATGCTATACATGCTATGTTTGACATGCTATACATGCTGTACATGCTATACAGTTTTGGACGCACGAGAACTGAATGCTGAAGTTCGATAACAGATTTGAGGCAGGTCCGAGGAAAGCTGCACGCCCAGAGTATGGCGGGACGCTGGTTTGACTGGATGAATCACCCGAGGAGTAAATGAGCCAGAGACAGGTGCGTGCTGGAGTAAAAGAATGGGGGACCTCAAAGCGAAGGAAAGGAATTTCGAGTCGGCACACCGTGCGATCGTGAGCCATCAGGGTAGGACAGCAACAAGTGGCGTTATGCCACACTTGTGAAATTCGCCACAGGCAAGCTGACACATCTGCAGATTGTTTCGCTAGCCGTAAGCTTATTCTTGCAATGACCGGAAGAACAATATTACCGAGTCGTGAGTTACAAAATAAATTTAAAACGGCATGTCAAAGAAAGTACACATATCTGTTCGCCTATGGTATCCTTGACTGGAAAGTCAAATGTGTGCTATCTTAAATAGATGAAAGTCTATTTTGCTACAACGATAACAGTATTACGGGCACTAAGACCTGAAATTGGTGAGTTTAAAAAGCCCTGGCGGTATTAAAAAATGTGTGGATAAGATTAGTAGACTCAAATTTTGCCAGTAGAAACAACTGTAAGTAGGCAGACTTGACTGTGAATAACGTCTAGTCATTTATCTAAAGGTATTGTAGAACAAGGTAACCAGATACCACGGAGAGACTTTCGTAGGACGTGTTGGCTGAACCAATTTTGAGTGTTAGGCTATCGAATTACTGAAAAAACTGCCTTACCAATTAATGTTAAGCTGTTTTTCATCATTAAAATTTGAGAAATTATGCAGCCATTGAAATGCGAATCCTGACAATTCAACTTTCAAGGGAAGTGACAATTTGAGGTGCTACAAAGCGCGATCAATACACCAGAAGTGCGCCATCTGTAAAGAAATGGTAGCCCACTTTTTCTTGACTAGACAAGAAGTGGGAGTATACAAGTGTGAAAAAAGATAATGGCCTGGTAAAAATCTTTGGGGTGACCCATACTCTAAAGGGTTTATTCGATTACCGTTAGCCGAATAGGCTCTATAATTTCCTACAGAGAGCAAGGGCCTTAAGCACTGCTGCACTGTGCTAGTGATGTCCGGGCAGGCTGACAGATGCTCCAGTTATACTTGCAGATCATTGCTTTGAATACTGACGATCAAGACAGACTTGATGATAAATGACGCATAAAGCTACATGTCGTCCGGTGAAACTAACAGAGAGCCTCTGCATAAGTCGAAATTCTTCCTGACGATAACTATGCGGTGGCGACGACAGCATGGCGATTCATTGAGGAGTTAATAGATCAAAGCCCAGGCCAAATTATACTTTATTGCCTCGGTCAGATGAGCTATGTATCTATGCGAGGTGTCTTTGGTTCGAATCCTGTGGTGGGCTATCCTGTATTGCTGCTCCAAGCGGCGACGGCAGTCTTTAAGGCTCTTCTGCCGCTATGCAAAGTAGGCTGTTAAATCATTTAGTATTTGTTATGCATACGTTCGTCAAAATCAGGTGCTCTGTATACCCGTCTCTATGCTAGGAGTAAAGGTTAAAGGTTAATCGATTTCACGGCCTCGTTGACATGATGACAGAAAGGCCATGAGGGCTATCTCTTTAGCCTTCAGTGGACCATGCAGAATTGCAAGCTGCAGAACTCATACCCACGACCTCGGTCGGATAGTGACGGCACCTTACACCTTGACGTTTGATAGGTTTGAACCTGAGTCGGCTGAAAGCCGGAAGCGCAGTCTCGTGGAGTTTCTAGAGAATAAAAGCAGGCATGCACTAACTCACTTGTCTGTCAACATGCTCCCAAGTTTAAATTAAACATCTATACGTATTCGTCAGTCGAGAAACCTCAGAGCACTTCTGATAATCCCGGACCCAGCGTCCGGTTACGCCCAACGTCCTGCGCCAGTACCAAAAACACGCACTAGCGTCTATTTAAAGGAGGTCAATTCAACCAGCAGTCTTGGATACACACAGACTAAGGAGTTATAAAATAGACTATGAGATATTCATTAAATTACCTCGGTGGCATTTCGATAAACAATAATTCCGAAGAGAAAGACAGCGGCTGCGAGTTAATGGCTGCATGCGATTCCAAAACCTCCGTCGGGGGCCCGCGATGTCACGGCCCCCTCGGCGATTGTGCGATAGCTGCTGATGTAGGAAAAGGATTATCAGAGATAAACCAACCATTTTTATTTGTATATAGATATCATTTAGGAATGTTCCCCCGTGCGAGCTCTACTGACCAGCAGTCTGGCAGCAAGGTTAGCTGGAGGCCTCAACTGCCCTTCTGACTCGGCTTCCCACTTCTCACTTTCTCTTTGTCGCGGGAGGTGAAGTCTGTTGGCTACCGAATGCGTACCGAAAGCCGCTTGGGCTGTGAGCTCGCTATAGAAATTGTTCCTGCGTAACACCCGCGTAATCTGTGTGGCTTTGTGGACTTACAGGCAGAGATACATTACAGTACATTGCAAAGGTAGCCGAGCACCTGTTTACCTAAGGCCGCCCGAATGCAGCGGCTACTACGGAGAGTAGCCGGCTAGATAAGACTGCAGCTCACCGGAACAGTTTTTGTCTGGATCGTAGCAGATCTTTTGACACTGGCCCTCCTGCCCTTATTAACATTTCCTTACTGGCCGCCGTTGCGTCCACATCCGGGCGGCGGCGTGCCGTAAACCATCCAATACACCGTCTTGCTTCTATGGGCGTAGTGCCCATAGTTAAGCGTTCATCGTTTGACACTGGTGCTATATGCCCATAGCAAAAAATTCGCTGACTGCAGTGTCTGCCCTGTCTCCAGCGAATATTTAGTGTCGTGTGCGCCTGCTGTTTCTGCGGGTGTAACGGTGAGCCGTGATGGCACACTAGGTAAGGCGGTTGCATTTCACGACCTCTGTACCGAGGTCATGGGTTCGAATCCTGCGGTGGGCGATCCTTTATCGCCGCTGCAAGCGGTGGTGATAGCCGTAAAACCTCTTCTGTCGCCATACAAAAGAGGCTGTTAAATCAGTTAGTAATTAGCGCAGCGCCTGGTCACTAATGTATGCCTCACCTGCGGCCAATAGTTACGCCATTGACGCAGCGAAGCCTACTCCTCGCCTGTGGCCAATAGTTAAGCGATTGACGCAGCGCAGCGTCGGGCTATTACTGTACGTTATATTTCCCAACTTAACTGTTGTGATTCGTCGAGCTCTCATATATGTACGCATTGAGAGAAATAAAGATAGAGTCTCGTTTACCGCTTACGTCCGGCCGTGTCTCCGCGAGACTCCGCGAGAATTGAACCGCCGCCGCCATAGCAGCCACGGGAATACAACAACAGTACCCCGTAAAGGGTGGAAATCCTTTCAAGAGGCGGACGAAAGCATGCTTCAAAATCTTTTTTTGATAAAGACGTCCACGCGAGACAGCGCATATTTTGCTTTGGGCGTAGTGCCCTCGGGGCCCGTAGTGCCCGTGTGCCTTTGGGCGTAGTGCCCATAGCAAACGATGAACGCTTGCTATGGGCACCATGCCTATAGCAGCTGCTATGGGCATAGCACGACCTCGCCAACCTGCACTGGCTACCAGTCAAGCAACGTATCGACGTCGAGGTTTTGTCGCTCACTTTTAGGTCCCTTCATTCCTTGGCTCCAGCCTGTCTCTCAGATCTACTCCCCACACGGCCAAGCATCGTGCGACCCGCTTTTCGGAATCCAACAGTCTACAAATACCTCGTACAAACCTTAAATCCTTTGGAGACCGTGCATTTAGTTCGTATGCTCCCAAAGCCTGGAATTCCCTCCCGACTTGCGTCAGAACATCCCCTGACCTGACCACGTTTAAAAAGAACTTAAAAACACACCTATTAGGACAGCATTTAGTGGTCCCTGTAATTCGTCATTCATGTGCTTACGCGTGCTGAAACTGTGCATGCTGCCACCAACCACACCTGCATGCTAACCCTGTGCATGTCACCCATAACCACGTTATTCACGCTGTTTATCAAGCATAATATTACTCACCATTCAATCGCGTATCCCTTTGCAGCAAACGTAAAGCGCCTAGAAAGAGATTGAGTTCCCTGAGGGCGCTTTATCAAGTGCATTATTATTGTTATTGTTACCATTATTATTATAGCGCCCAAAGCAGGACGGCGTGTGAGCTGCGCCCGAAGGCTTAAAGAGCCACCGCACGCTGACGGCTCGTTCGGTTAGCGCCCGACGGCTTCACGAAGCCGCCGCACGTCGCGCGGCGGCCCTGCTCCGCATTACGACCTAGATCATTGCATCCGCGAAAAGTAATTCGGAGGTTCCTTAATTAAGACTATTGCGATCCCGACGAACGCGTCGCAATCTATGGCTTAGGTCTTACGGAAGGACTTCTAGCGTGGTCCTCAATCTGTTCACGACCCATCTACCAGCTGAGTAGTTCCTTTTCGCGAACGAAGAAAAAGCCAGACAAGGGCTAACTAGCGCTGCTCTTGCCACGTAACGCGTCAGTCCTTGCAGATTAGTCACATCCGGCGAAGCTAGCGCCTCGATGCGAGGCTAGAGAGAGTCGTGGACGCTGCATCGCCTCGCGCTGGTATGCCGACGGTATGAGCGACCGAAATAATGGATACCCATAGCTTAATTTAACAATTAATGCGTTCTTAAAACGTACTGCAGTATATTCCATGGCCACGGAGGGCTACATGGGCATAGCACCAGCTAAAAAGGTCATGAATTACCATAATTAGGAACTGACAGTTTAACCTTCGCTTGCTAGTGCGCGGCTACCGGAGCATTCATTCATATCGGTCACAGTGAGAGGGTTTGGGTATTGCTTGGATATTATTTGGTAATAAAAAAGCGTATAATTCATTACTACATCTAGCTATCGGACTAGCGTCATAATATTAATGAGCCTCCATCTAGATGCTTCACGTACGCCACAGGGCTTGAGCCCACGACCTTGGGACTCCAAAGTCAAGGATCTTGACCTCAGCAGATAGTGATGGACATTTGAGCGGCGGCGTAAAGCTAAACCGTTTGGTCTAGCGGTTAAGGTGCTCGCCCCGACCAAGGTCTGACTGAGGTCGTGGGCTCGAGCCCCGAGGCCTATTTGAAGCGCCTGAATAGAGATTAAGTTCTCTCGGGGCGCTATATAAATGAATTATATATTAATTATATATAAACTAACACACCTATTTAGGACAGCATTTAGTGGGTCCCTGTGATTCGTCCTTCATGTGCTTATGCGTGCTGACACTGTGCATGCTGCCACTAACCACATTTGCATGCTGACCCTGTGCATGTCACCCCTAACCATATTATTCATTTCGTTTGTTTTTCAAGCATGATTTTACTTACGATTCAATTGCATTTCACTTTACAGCAAATTTAAAGCGCCTAGAGAGAGATTAAGTTCTCTGAGGGCGCTTTATCAAGTGAATTATTATTATTATTATTACTATATAAACCAGAGCGGCGGCGTACGGCCGGTTACTGCACTTTGGACATCTGACACAAATAATTTAGAAATGGCGCTTACACTTGTAAATTAAAAAGCCTTTAATAATAATTTCAGGCGAGACAGAATACGAATTTTGTTTTAATTCGTCTGCCTCGGATGCTGGCACATGCCCGGAGGCGCGTAAGTAGCGCGGAAGTGGGACGCCGGCAAGGTAGAATAGCAGACCCACTTCAATTCTTTCCGGTATACGCACAGCATGGTTGCTAAAAAGCCTGTTCCGGTCGCTAAGGTTGCAAAAGCCAAAGCTGGCCCCGGCAGTGTAAAAAGGAAGAAGAAAAGGTAGGAAACAGAATCACGAATTTCTTTTATTCAAGTCATTTCCAGCTTATCGATTTAATTCCGAGTACCCTCTGCTATTTGTGTAGCAAGACACCGCTGGAGAGCATGGACATGGATGAGTTTATGAGAGCTGCCGGTAGCGATAGCAGTGGCGACGATGTCGAAGAACCTTCCGGAACTCCACAGCAAGATCCGGACGAAGGCGACCAGAGGTATGCGTTGCCGCTGATTTGGTTAGAATCCGTGAGAACTGTATGTGGTAGTGCCGTTTCTCATTAGCGATCGGTAGCCTTGTTTGTGATTGCCGATTGACGCACAATTAAAGAAGACGCTCGGCGTGGTAGTTTACTTCCTTTTTTCTGAAAATTCTGCATGCTATCTGACGTTTTTTAGCCTGTAAGGAATGCAGTATATTCCACAACGATTGGGAGTCTCAAATAAGGTTTTCGTCACGAACCACGCAGTAGTCTGCATATGTTAAGTAAACTACTGATAAGACTTTCGGCTGAATATGTGAGTTGAATATTTAATTGTTTTTTAGTTTAAATTATATTGGCAAAGACCAGCGGGAAAGCCGACATGTGGCATACATTTCGTTTTCATGAATACGATGGTCGGCTCCAGTATAGTATCGTAGTCCATCATAGTATCAGTGTCCATCATAGTATCAATGTCCATCATTACCACCTACTAATGTATTAGCTCTGCTCGATTTGGTTCTCGGATGTGGCGCTATATGTATTGGTACTCGGTCATGCTGCTGCTGCTACTACTGGTTATACTCGATCATGTTTGCTCCCCCTGCAACCGCTATGTATGTTAACAGACCCACTTGCGAGTTTTTTCAAACAGTTGAATTCAAACAGTTGAAAAACAGTAAGATTTATCCCCATTATAGTTCTTCCTTGTGAGGTCGTCTTAGAGTGTCCATTACTACTGTGTCATTGCTGCCCCGGGCCCCCAGATTTGTACGACATCGATCAGGATCTCTTTCTAGCATCTCAGCCAGCAAACACAAGCAAGCCTTGGCACGGCTAAGAAAGAAAGACCCCGAGTTCTACAAGTTCCTCGAGCAGGAGGATAAAGAGCTTCTGCAGTTCGATGTTTCTGATGAAGAGGACCAGGTATGGGATGTGTGGTCCGAGCACTTGCATGTACTTTGCTTGCTTACATGTCAATTTATCGCAAGTTATTTTTTGCCATTAATCAATGATCGACTGCAGCTGTGTCTCTCTCACTTTGGTGTCTCGAATGTTGGCATTAACTTGTACCTCCACTCACAATTCGTATAGTACTGGGGCTCTCATCATTATGCCTGAATAAAATTACTCCCAGTGCTGTATTGTCAATGGTCCAATATATCAACAATTCTAGTATCGACATTGTTTAGGCCATATTAATCTTAATCAACACTGAAGCTGTGTAAGTCCGTGTTCGACAGTAATCCTGTTTGCTGTCTGTACTTGCCACGGGTCTGCCCGAAGTTTCAGAGATTGCATCCGGACAGCCCACGGTTAGGTAGCAATGCTATGATAGTAACGTGCATTGGTCAGCCACCTTATTGGGTGCTCGACCAACTGTTTGGAGCCACAGTAACTTCTGAGAAACGAGTAGTATTACCATCTGAGCACAACTTAGCATTTTAGTCATGAACCAGGCACAGGCTTCCTCGTACTCTCTTTTCTGAGTGTATGTTTGACTCTCTCTCTCTCTCTCTCTCCGTGCGTGGGTGCGTGCCTGCGCTCGTGTGTGTGTGTGTGTGTGTGTGTATGTGCGTGCGTGTGTGATTGTGAGTCCCTCTATACCTGCCTTCCCCCCCCCCAGCTGGCATGCACTCAATGTTTGGGGTTCTTGGTTGCATCCTTGCCGGCTTCCCACTGTGCTTTTACTAGTCTGTGCACTGTCTTATTGTGAAGCTAGTCATTACCTTGCAGCCATGTTCATCACCAGCTGCACTGGCCTAGTGGCTTTCTTTGGTAGCCCTGCCAAAAGGGAGTTACGATCATCTAGCCGAGACAGAACCGTGGAGCTAGTGGTTACATTTTTTGCAAGCTGCAAGGCTAGTTAAGAAATCCCAAGAGGTTTGACCACGTGTCTCCTTTGCTGGCGGAGGAGCTTCGGTGGAGATTAAGTCTATTGGCTACCGAAAGCCGCTCAGGCTTAGAGTGCTCTATAGAAAGCTCTCCAGTGTAACACTCAGTCTTGGTGGCTTTGTAAAGTTACAGACACAGATGCATTACATTACGGTTTGGCCCAGGCTTCAAGGTGCTTGCTTTTAACGACCAAGGTCGAGGTGAATGATGACCTAGGTCGGGGGCTCGAGCCCTGCGGCATGTGTGAAGCACCTGGGTTAGCTCTCTGTGGGAGTACGTTTTCTGTGGGCAGTATACAAATGATGATGAAGATATATATATATATATATTTTTTAATATATCACATTGCCCATTCCCAGGCTGAATCCACAGGTGAAGTAGACGCCAGTGACGAGCAGGACGAACTTGGCTCGGGTGACGAGGCCTCTGTCGGTCTAGATGGTGACAACGACGGTGACAACGATGGCAGCAGTGTCGTCAGCAAAAGCAAGCGCCATGGCCGTCGTGGCGGTCGTCTTGTGACGCCAGCCATGGTCCGCCGCTGGGCCAGTGCTTTGAAGGTAGTGCTGTTCTAGCAGCTGTGGCAAGGTGCTATGGGATGGGTGGTGTTGAGCTGTGGATTTGTAGTGACTTCATTGGCATTAGTTTCACGGCCATCGTTTATGACACTGGCTCTCGGTTTTTTCTGATTTGCGTAGGAAAGCAGCACTGACGTCCTGATACAAACCGTGATTGCTGCCTTCAAAGCAGCCGTGGAGCAGAACGGCAGCTCCGAGGATGACGACAAGGATGCAGCAGCCTCAGAGGCGGCAGCCGGTGACGGCTCCACCTCGAAGCCAGCTTACGTGGTGGAAGGCTCGGCAGGTGTGCTTTCAGCTGTGGCCGCCGTGCAGTGGCTATTCACCTGCCGCTGCTGCCCTGACTAACCGCTGCTATGCCGGAGCAATAGGGCAGCCATGTTCTTGCTGCCGTGTAGGGCGATTCGCGATTTTTATTTTCATTATGGGTGATATTTATGATTTTACATGTGCTGGCATTCAGCCTCGGCTGTCGTTCGGACCTGTCACTGTTGCCGAGCGAGGTCACGTGCAGCCGCCGGTCGTTAGGGCGTGGTTAGTCGAGTGGCGGCTAGCCACGTGAGCATTCAGCCACTGCCTGGAGCTTGTAACCCTCCGCCCCCTACTGCTAGCTTGCTGCCAGCTCTGGCGAGATCGTGCCCCGCCTCCGAGCAGCTGCTGTCTCGTCGCCTTGTGCGCCACGTCAACAGGTAGAGAGCAAAGAGCCGCTCGTTTGGCTGGTGGCAACGTACACTGACCTTGGGCCGTATGCAGCCCTCTCGGCCTGTGTGTGTGTGTGTGTGTGTGTGTGTGTGTGTGTGTGTGTGTGTGTGTGTGTGTGTGTGTGTGTGTGTGTGTGTGTGTGTGTGTGTGTGTGTGTGTGTGTGTGTGTGTGTGTGTGTGTGTGTGTGTGTGTGTGTGTGTGTGTGTGCAAACGTGTGTGTGTGTGCAAACGTGTGTGTGTGTGTGCAAACGTGTGTGTGTGTGTGTGCAAACGTGTGTGTGTGTGTGTGTGTGTGTGCAAACGTGTGTGTGTGTGCAAGTGTGTGTGTGTGTGCAAGCGTGTGTGGGAGGTGTGATGGTCATCGCATGGGGGAGGGCAGTCGCTGCTTAGCGCGAGCTAACCTGCAGCTATCAAATTTTGCCGGGCAGCTCGCGAGCCGTCTCGCGAGCTGTGTGTGGAGTAGAGCTATAATAATAATAATAATAATAATAATAATAATAATAATAGTAATAATAATAATAATACATTTGTTATAGTACCGTCAGAGAACTCTATCTCTTTCTAGGCACTTTACATTTGCTGCAAAGGAATCACGATCGAATGGTTAGTGGTAGCATGCTCAATAAACAACAAGAATAGCATGGGTGACTTTCACAGGGTCAGCATGCAAGTATTGTTAGTGGCAGCACCCCCATAAGCGCACAACGGGCGAATTCCGTTAACCCACTAAATGCTATAATAAATAGATGCGATTTCAGTTTCTTTTTAAATGTGGTCACGTCAGGGGATGTCGTTACGCAAGTCGCAAGTGAGTTCCAGGCTCAATCTTGCTGCCCATCAACCGCCGGCTTGCGTTTCAGTCTTCAATGCCATCGTGAGGCTGTGTCTGACTCAGCTGCTGCCGGCGCTTGCCTCCAGCCTGGCGCTGCCCACAGCAGCTGAGGAGGGCGGCAGTGGCAAACCGATGCAGCCTTCGAGCAGCAAGCGTTGGGCGAGGCTGAAGGTCCACATCAAATCGTACCTCCAGGATCTCGTCAGGGTGAGTTGCTTTTCTGACGTAATCTGGCCTCCGCCAGGCCCCCACGGCAGCCTGCTGGAGATAAACAAATACATAAAAGTAAAACATAATTAATTTGTATAGTGCCCTAAGAGAACTTAACTCTCTATTCACCACGTGCTCGAAATTTAGGTGTCATTTTCGACAGCTGCCTTAATTTCAAAAGCTTCATTCGGAAGACTGCTTCTACAGCTAGCCATTACGTCTGATCCCTATCCAAGATTAGGAGCTGTCTTCCACAGTGGCTTGCAAAAATTTAACTAGCTCCTCAGTTCTGTCTCGGCTTGATTATTGTAATTCCCTTTTGGCTGGGCTACCAAAGAAAGCAACTAGGCCACTGCAGCTGGCTATGAATATGGCTGCAAGACTAGTCTTCAAGTCCCAGAAGTTTGAGCACGTGTCTCCTTTGCTAAAAGAGGTAGGATGGGCTGCCGGTTGATCCACTGATACATAGCAAAGTTCTTACGCTGACCCACAAGGCCCACCACGGCTTGGCTCCTTCGTACCTAGCTGAACTACTGCACCAGTTTCAGCTTCTTCGCGCCGCGCCCTCAGGTCCTGTATGGACAATAAATTGGCTGTTCCATTCCTCTGCTTAAAGAACGTTGGCGACAGAAGCTTTAGCTCTGCAGGTCCTAGACTGTGGAACTGCTTCCACAATTCTTACGCAACGACAACTACTCTCCTGCTGCCGACTATGGCTCATCCTTTTCAGAGGTCCTGAGCTGCTACTTCCATGCTACTTACTACCTCTACTGCTCTCCTGACTCTGCAGTGCTTCCCACTTTCTCTTTGTCTCGTGAGGTGAAGTCTGTTGGCTACCGAAAGCCGCTTAGGCTGTGAGTGCGTTACACAAAACTCTCCTGCGTGAAACCCACATAGCCTTTATGGCTTTGTGGAGTTACAGACGGAGATACATTGCATACATTCAGGTGCTTCACAGATGTCACGGGGCTCGAGCCCACAACCTGGGCCATCAAAGATTCACCTCTGTCAGGGCGAGTACCTTAACCACTGTGCAAAACTAGCCAGGCATGTGCACACCTTTCGTGCCGGGCCCCTAAAAAAATGCCTAATTCATTTCTATAGCGCCATTAGAAAAACCTAATCTTTCTCTCTTTTTTTCTCTCTCTAGGTGCTTCACATATGCCACGGGGCTAGAGCCCACGACCTCGGCCATAAAATACGTTCACCTTGATCTCAGTCGTCAAAGGTGCATCCATTGTTTCCTACCCGGCAGTCATTGCATCCTACCGACATCCCGTTACCCGACCTCAAGCCTGCACTCGCTGTTTGGGGGCGCAGCAGCAGAGCGCGCGCACTCTGGCCACCGAAGTGCCTGGCAGAGCAGGCATTGCTCTTCCGCTCGGCCTGATGCAGCTTGCTGCCAGCTGTTCGGCATTAGCTGCTGAGCGCCCGAAGTCGCTCAAACTCGCTTTTCTGTTTCTGCTTCCGCACATTCTTCAGCTCGTCGCAGCCTTGCCCAAGTCGCACAGTCTGAATCCGGTCCTCAAGCACGTCAGCCAGCTCGTGCCCTTCTATGCCTGCTTCCCCAAGCTCAGCAAGACGCTGGTCAAGGTGAGGAGGGCATAGCGTCGCGCTGCGCTGGCCTCGCGTTGCTGCCGTCTGATGAAGCAGCGCTGTCATGGCCGCTTCGGCGGCGGCGTGTCCTGCTGGTGCCATCTCGGACTGTTCCTTCCGTTCGTCTTGCAGAGGCTCACGGATGTATGGAGCGCCGGCGAGGAGACGCCGCGCGTGCTCGCCTTCCTCTCAATTATCAAGCTCGTACGCCTGCAGCAGCAAGCTCTGCTGGAGCCCGCCGTGAAGGTGAATGCCACGTGGAAGCGGTGGCTGAAACGAAGGACCGGCGCCAGTGGACGCGTGTGCCATCGCTTGCGCTGGCAGTTATCTCCCCTTCTTCCCCGGTTTGGTGCCCTTCGTTTCTTCACCACTCAATTAGCCTGCTCGATTGTTCTAGCACGGTCGAGCAGCTGAGCTGACGTGCCATTTTCCGTGTAGGGAAGAGCGTACTGGCGCCGCTCTCGCACTCTGTCTAAGCACCGAGATGGACGTCGTGCTGCGTGCAGTGGGTTGGCCTGGACTGCGTTTCAGCTTCGAACGATCTTTGCCCCAAACTCAAGCTATCACTGTAAAAGTGCATCCTGCATGCTAAAGGCAATAATTTCTCGTATGATCATAGTAGGCCCGACGAGACTTTGCTGGTGCGCACAAAACCATCTATATTCCTCATCTAGCTGCAAATGTGATCTTCTTAGTCCTGCACCCAACTCGCTTAGCTGAAACGCAATGCTTGCGCACAGTGGATGCCAAAAGCAGCAGCTCAAAAGTGAGTTGACCCCTCCCACTCCAGTCACGTGCCCTCGTCCGACCAAGCCATTTTGGCTTTGGGTAGCACCTGCAAGCATGGCAATCTGCACATTCGAGAAAGCTCTTTGCTTCAATTATCAGGTTTCCTCGTGATAGGCCAATTAGCAGCAAGCGGTTTGTTATGGGCATTCTTTTACTTGACTGACCTCTTAAGTGACCTAGGACCCACCTAGTGGACTGGTCAGCGATTGTCGATCAAAACCTTTACTTAGAAAACCTGCTGCCATTGAAGTCGTTAGGTATTTAGGGTCTATAGGTGGTGGTAAGTAAGCCTAGATGCAGTGAAGTATATAGATGGATCTGCCCTAGCTGCCTTGGTCTGCTGACCTTTTGTATGCTCTGCCGATCAATCGTTTAGTAGACTGCTGAGGGCGCTGCAAGAATAACAGTGCTTGGTTCTCTGAATCTATGAGTAGTGAAGTATGCGTCTATCTGTCTGCCAGCTTTCCTGATATTGTGCAGTTTTTTGTCTCGAGATAGGCTGCCAGCTACAAATTAGCTATTTTTATTTCAAAGAGCTGCTTTTGTTGAATGTTTTTGCTTGGCAGATCAAAAGATTTGTGACTCTCTTCTATAGTGTCAGCTGCTCCATAGGTTGCTATGGAGCAGCTTCTCTTCACCGCTACTTCCTTCCGTTGCTACTTCCTTCCAGAGAGGCTTGCTCCTGTTAGTTTGCATTAAAGCCTTATGTGTGCACTGTTCTAAAAATGTAGTAAATGTTGCTCATCATGATACGATATATATATATATATATATATATATATATATATATTTATTTATTTATTTATTTATTTATATTTATATATACATACATATATATCATATATAAAGTCTTTCTGGGTTGGTAGTGTCAGTGATAAAGGTACAATTTATGAGTGTGCATAATTGGTAAAAGTTAATTGGCAAATTGTCCGATTTTGTAAAACTAATTTAAGTCTGCATTCTGTTCGGCTAAACCGATTGTCATTTGTGGCATAAGTAAATAACCGACCGCAAACCTCCATGCTTAGCACCTTTTGTTCCCGCACAAGTCTGTTCCCGCTGCCACGACGTGCTTCTTTTATCACGCAGAAATTCGGTGTTGTCATCCTTTTTTTTGCGCAAGTCGTCGACATTCTTATTGCTGCCCGGACTTCGACCCATTACAGATTATGTACCTGGCTTACGTGAGGAACACCAAGTTTACGTCGCCTTCCACGCTGGCGCTGATTGCGTTCATGCAGCGCTCGCTGGTTGAGCTGCTAGCGCTGGACCACGATCTGGCTTATCAGCATGCATTCGTGTACATTCGACAGCTTGCCATACACCTTCGCAACGCCGTTGTCACCAAGAAGAAGGTAAATGAAGCTTGAGGCGATTCTGACTTGCTTGCACACACTTATCGCCAGAATTGTGTGGGCGTGTGCGCGCCCACACCTGTTGGCTACCGAATGCGTACCGAAAGCCGCTTTGGCTGCGAGTGCGCTATACAAAACTCTCCTTCGTAACACCCACATGGTCTTTATGACTTTGTGCGGAGTTACAGACGGAGATACATTACATTACATCACACACTCAAGGTGTATGTGTGTTTGTTTGCACTGCATGTGTGCATGTACGCGTATGAGTGTGTGAATGAATTTTCAATGGCGTGAGACCAAAGTCGTCTAGCACACATTGGACTGCCGACAGATGTAGTAGCCACCTGGTCACATCTTGAAAGACCGTGTATTGCTTTAGACGGCTGCTTTGTTGCATTTCGCCATATTTGCATCTACTGGGCCCGTGGTACCCGAGGTAGCCACCATGACATTCTGTTTGCAATCTGTTTGCCGAGCTGGTTTGGCCCAGTGGTTAGAGTGCTCGGTTTGACCAAGGTTTAGCCGAGGTCGTGGGCTCGAGCCCTGTGGCATATGTGAAGCTCCTCAATAGAGATTAAGTTTGTGTGACTATGCGGTAGCCATGATTTTGGAGCTGCATTTTGCCGAGTCCTCCGGTGGATTTGAAGTAGGGTCAGCGGACCATGGTCTGACCCTCGAGGAGTGTGTTGCGCAGGTTGGCCGTCAAAACACGCTCGTCCAGCCTTCTTTTGATTGGAAGCGTCTGACAAGGTCAAGGCGTGTCCCCATCCTCAGCTTAATCGTGGCTACACTCGTTCAGTCCTGCTGCCCTTACCTCGTCGAGCCTTGTCCGTCCCAGCTCGCATTGCTTGTGGTTGCTGCCGTCGCAGGAGGCACACCAGACTGTGTACAGCTGGCAGTTCGTGCACAGTCTCGGACTGTGGACGCGCCTGGTGAGCGCAGTGCAGCCGAGTGAGGCCCTGAAGCAGCTCATCTACCCACTGGTGCAGCTTATCATCGGCACGGCGAGGTGAGTACCGGCTGCTGCTGCTGCTGCTGCTGCTGCTGCTGCTGCTGCTGCTGCTGCTGCTGATTGTGCTGCCACTGTCGGTGCGTGCCGCCGCTCTGATATGCTCCCTCTCCAATATGTAGCAGGGGACATTCTGCGTGTTGTCGTACTCGCGGAGAACTGCCTACTGAGACTCTTTGACACGGACCCACCCACCCACGCTTCAACTCGGTCACACGGACGCACGCACGTGCAGATTTACAGTCGCGCGCACACATACATTTCTGCCTATGTTGCACATTGCTCGTCCCCTTTTCCTCGCCTGCCTACTCTGGTATTCTCCTTGCATCCTTCAAAGAGGCTGTCGTCGAACCACTTGTTAAGATGTCGATGCTAGATCAGGAGAGCCTTGATTAGCTTCCGCGCTGTCTCCCCTTGGTCTCGTTCTGCTGCAGCTGCTTACTGGCTATCCTCGCTGTCGCAGGCTCATCCCCACTGCCAAGTTCTACCCGTTGCGTTTCCACTGTGTGCGACTGCTGAACATGGTTTCGGCCAAGACGAGGACCTACATTCCTGCGTTGCCGCTGCTGCTGGAGGTGAGCGTAGCTCGTGCGCACGGCCTGCTCTCGCCTCCGTCGGCAAACGAAGCTGAGCTCTGTCTCTCGCTCTGCGAGCTCGCTGTGAGCCAGCTGCAGCCGAATTCGAGATCTCTGTCGGCTCGTTGAACAGAGCTTCGATGTGGGAGGCAGAGAGGTCGGGGAGTCGGGAGATGGAATTTGAGGAGTTGACTGGCCGAGCAGTCCAGAGATGGCCTCAAAATCGCTGGATCGCTGGCGGCTGGCCGTGGACCCGCATCGCGAGTGCTCAGCTCCAGAGTCCGTCGCCGAGCACGGTCGCGCTCCGCTGCAGGTTCTCCAGGCGACCGACTTCAGCAAGAAGTTTAGCCGAGCGAGCGTGAAGCCGTTTGACTTCTCGTGCATGCTCAAGCTATCCAAGGCGCAGCTGCAGGACAGGGCGTTCAAGGTGAGGAGGAGGGGGAGGAGAAGAAGAGCGGCGGAATGGCGTCCGTGCCCGTGCTGCCCGTTCGCTCGTGCCGCGCAGGCGTCCGCCGCCTCTCCCCTCCCCCTCGCACTCGGCGTCTGCTCGGCGTCCTGTGCGTGTGCGTCGCCCTGTGACAACTTGAGCTCATCTGTCACTGCAGGACGGCACCGTGGAGCAGCTGTACGAGCTCATTCTCGATCATATGAACGTCCACGCCCACTGCATCGGGTTCCCTGAGCTGATCCTGCCCGTCGTGATCCAGGTATGGAGCGATGGCGCCGCCACCGGCGCTTGCAGGGTGGGGTAGCCCCCTTGCGCTTAGTCACTACATCGGATCGGTGCGTAAGCAGTGGTGGCGTAAGCAGAGCTGACTGTGTGCGCACCGATTAGAATGGCTAGCCCCTGAGCGATCTGTTAATGTCCTGAACCGTTGCCGTGGAACAACGACCGGGCATTGTTGCCTTGTGGCAGTCTTGTAATGTGCTAGCAGTGGTTCATTTTTAAGCGCCCTCTGAGAGCTAGATATTTTCCTAGGTCTTTCGTAAGCTAGAAGCATGTCAACTGGGTAGAGATAAGGCTAACGTGAAGGACCATTCGCATGAGGAGACCACATTTTGTGTGGAATGAGAGTTTGTGTAGCTTAGCTGAAGAGTTCTGAACCATTTGCAATGTCCAGAAGTTTCTGCCCGCATGCAACCAGCACATTATTTCACTCACAATGCACAACGTTTAGCATTGATCTGACTGGGTAGCAGTTTTTATTATGCAGAAAAACAAGCAAACCTATAATTACATGTAATACATTGAATTCAATCAATAACTAGTAGAGGTGCCGTGATTTTTAAAACTTACCATAATCGCCTCTGCTTTGACTTCACCAGGCACCGGCATGCTTCTATAGAAATCGATGCCCAGCAATCCCTCAGAACCTCAAAGAACTCGGGTTTTGCTCAAAAGGAGAACTCTGACCATTTAGAGTGAGGTTGACTTTGTCCCAAAGATGTTCAATGGGTTCAAGCTTCGGCTTGGCCACTGCATGACCTCAAACGGCTCGCAGCCAATTTGAGTATGTGAAAAACCGCCACAGCAGTATGTTTTGTAAGGCTGTCATTCTGTGTGCAGATATTGAGCCCTTGAAGAGCATAAGCTGATGGCAAGCCTACATTCTGGACAATGTCTAGGTAGACATTCTGATTCGTGACTCCTTGGATCCTGTACAGCCGCTTAACACCGGAAGTTGAGAAGCAGCCCCTAACAATTACACCACGAAATTACACTGTCTTTTGCAAGCAACCACATGCTTCTGCTTTACCTTTTTGCCAGCAAACGTACTTCGTGCACTTATTTCAGCCATAGAGATTGAATTTAGACTCGTCGGTCCACAGCATTCTGCCCCGCTGTGCAACTGCAGTCCGGCGCTTTTATTAGCAAGCAGATTCCAGCAGATTGCTTTTTATTTTTTTTTGCCCCGCACAATCAACAAGTTGGCTTTCACTCGGCGCCTTCAATCCTTGTTTGTTAAGCATTCTGCTCACGATGCTTCACACGGCGTTTGTACGGCTCAAATGCCTTCGTCTTTTCAGCTGGTTTGGTCTAGCAGTTAAGGTGCTCGCCCCGACCAAGGTCTGACTGAGGTCGTGGCCTCGAGCCCCGAGGCATATGTGAAGCACCTGAATAGAGATTAAGTTCTCTTGGGGCGCTATATAAATGAATTATATATGTGTGTATATGTATATGTATTTATATATATATATATATATTATATATATATATATATATTGTATATAGATCATGGGAGCAATAGTTAAGTAAGGCAGAGCAGGATGGACTGTAAATGTATGAGGGGGAGACCACCCCCTTCCCGAGTGCAGGAGTACCCAGGGATGGGGGAGGGAGGGAGTAGGCTGCGGAGCTTACACCAGTCTGTGCTGCCTGTTTGTTTGTTGGCTCTCCGTAAGCCACCCACCCATCAGCTGTAGATATCAGGCGTAGTGAGATGTACTTGAGCATCTGAATTTGGCCTGAGTGGCTTGTCAGGGTTTTTCAATGGTTTTGGCCAGTGCCTGTCAGTGGTTGTTGAATAACAAGGAATCCTAAGACCTGAAAGTTATGCAGTCAATGCTGCATGGGTATTGTAGCACCATTATTTAGTGATTGTAAGAGCTCAAGTGTCAGCAAATGCGTCCGAAAGGACCGAGAGAGCCTGCAAGCAGAAGTATAGAGCCTGACTGGTGCAGAGCTGAAGCAGAACTGGATTGATGCTGTATGAACTCTTCAAATATTGTGTGCCAGTGCCGCCGTTCGTGGTGACAGTTGACAGCTCGTTTGTCGTAGCTCGAAATGACGTGCGTAGCAGCACTTGTATTTATCGTCGATATACTAATGCGATAGGTGTGCGTATCTCCTTCTATTACTCCACAAAGCTCAAGTAGATGTTACGCAGGAGTTTTGTATAGGGTACTCGCAGCCTAAGCAGCTCTCGGTACGCATTCAGTAACCAACAGACTTCATCTCATGCAACAAATAAAAATTGGGAAGCATAGCAGTGTCAGGAGAGCAGCTGAGGTAGTGAATAGCGTGGAAGTAGCAGCTCAGGACAGCTGGAAAGGATTAGCCGTAGTTGGCAGCAGTAGAGTAGTTGTCGTTGCGTAAGAATTGTGGAAGCGAGTTCCTACAAGTCTAGGACCTGCAGAGCTAAAGCTTCTGTCGCCAACTATCTTTGAGCTGAGGAATGGAACAACTAATTTATTGTCCACACAGGACCTGAGGGCGCGGCGCGAAGAAGCTGAAACTGGTGCAGCAGTTCAGCTAGGTACGAAGGAGCCAAGCCGTGGCGGGCCTTGCGGGTCAGCGTAAGAACTTTGCTCTGTATCCTTTGCTCAACCGGCAACCATCCTAGCTCTTTCAGCAAGGGGACACGTGCTCAAACCGCTGGGACTTGAAGACTAGCCTTGCAGCCATATTCATAGTCATCTGTAGTGGCATTATAGCCGAGACAGAACTAAAGAGCTAGTTAAATTTTTTACAAGCCACTGTGGGAGACAGCTCCTAATCTTGGATAGGGATCGGATGTGATAGCTATCTGTAGAAGCAGACTTCTGAATGAAGCTTTTGAAATTGAGGCAGCTGTCGAAAACGACACCTAAATTTCGAGCGAGTGGTGATGGTCGCACAACAGCATCACCTATTAGAAGAGCAAAGCCTTTTAATCCAGCCACGGCTTAGGGTGTCCTATGAGCAGTAGTTTGGTTTCGTCGTCATTTAGTTTCAGGAAGTTTTCCAACATCCAGGATCTAATATCGGCAAGGCAAGCATTTAATTTTTCAGTTTCTGCAGCAGATTCCGAAGGTTTGAATGACAAGTACAACTGAGTATCGTCAGCATAAAAGTGATATCCTATTCCATGGGCCTTAATCACTTTTCCCGGAGGTTTTGTATAAATGGAGAACAGCAAGGGACCGAGTACAGACCCTTGAGAGACTCCACAGGTGACCCATCTCGTGTCTGAGACCTGACCCCCACACGACACGGATTGAACACGATCAGACAAGTACGATTTAAACCAAGCCAGTGCTTCGTCTGCCAGACCGATCGTTGTTCTCAATCGTTCAAGTAGAACATCGTGATCAATGGTGTCGAAGGCAGCGGACAGATCTGGCAGAGCTAGGGCAGTGACATTCCCGTCGTCGTTGCCACGTAGAATGTCATTGTTAACACAGAGAAGAGCAGTTTCAGTAGAGTGCTGCCTCTTGAATCCTGATTGAAATGTTTCTTACATTCCATTATTTTGCCTTCAGTCGTGATAGCAGATTCGTTATGAAAATTGAAGGCAGCAGACTCCTATCAATGAATGATGTTCCATTTGCTTTTGAAATAGTCGGCAACTTCGAAGTAAAACTTGAAAAGTCATCTTGTTGAGTGCATACATGATTATGTGCATGGGCTGTGTATGTGCACGCGTTTGTGTGGTTGTGGGTAATGTTTCTAATATTAGCACGATCGTTTGACTCTTATTGTGATAGGTAGTACAGTCCTGTACACAGTTTAAGAACCAATAGGGCTAGGCATCCTCTGACGTAAAAGCTCCAGCAGCAAGCAGGTGTAGGACACAAAATGCAGCTTTATCTTTGCAGCTTTCGTACGTTGTCTTGTGATGTGCTGACGTTTTCTGTGACCTTTTACGGTTCAGCGCACACAACCAGCCCGGTCGATGTGCATCTTAATCACGTCCAAGCACCATCATCGTACTGTGTCGTTTGATGTGGGGCTTGTGAGCTATGCAGTTCCAGATTATAGAAAGGTCTCAATTGGTTGTATACGTGTGTGTGTGTGTGTGTGTGTGTTTGTGTGTGTGTTTGCCTCTGTGTGTGTGTGTGTGTGTTTGCTTCTGTGTGTGTGTGTGCGTGCATGTGCCTGCTCACGTTTGAGTGTGCTCCCAGTGTCTATGCTTGTCTGTTTGAATGCGATTGTTTATGATCGTGTTTGTGTGTTTCTGTATGTCAATAAGTCTGTCTGTGACTATGCCTGGGCCTGCTTGTGCATGTGCATAAAAGCATATATGTGGCCGTGTGTGCTTGTGTGTGTCCATATAAGCTTTTTTGTATATGCATGCATTTGTACATGTCTGCTTTGCGTTTTTGCCTATTTGTCTGTTTCTGTTTGTGTGCACCAGTGTGTGTATATGTTGTGTTTGTTGTGCGTGTGCAGGTCTTTGCATGCATACGTATTTAGGTATGGGGCCTAATTGTGCGTGTGCCTATGTGCTTGAATGTGTGGAAACGTGTATATGTGTAAATGCCTATCCATGTGTGCCTATGTATGAATGTATACATGTGTGAATGTTACTATTACGCGTATGTGTGTGCCTATTTGTTTGTTTATGTGTGCCTATTTGTTTGTTTGTGTCTGCCTGTTTATCCTGTATGGGTTTGTTGTGGTCAGCTGGAACACCATTACCAAAACCAACCCAAGCGCTAACCCACACTTGTGGATACAGCTGTGCCTCGACTTCAGAAGCTAAAGCGCACCTGTTTCTCGCAA
The DNA here is from genome assembly GCA_009760855.2 of Cristatella mucedo. Classification (NCBI taxonomy): domain Eukaryota; kingdom Metazoa; phylum Bryozoa; class Phylactolaemata; family Cristatellidae; genus Cristatella; species Cristatella mucedo. The sequence goes on from WPIO01000059.1 coordinate 758,379, forward strand.
CATTTGGTGAATCCTTATGGTTTGTCCTTTGTGAACTTATCCATATTGACACTGTGCAGTCTATCACTAACCATGTTTTGCATGTCGACACTGTGCTTGTCACATCTAACCCTGTTATTTTTGTCGCCGCTGCAGATGCGCGCATTCACGAAGAAGTGCAAGGTGGCCGCCTATTGCAAGCAGATTAAGCTGCTGATTGAGAAGGCAGAAGAGACGTGCCGCGTCATCAACCAGCGCCGCTCGACGGCCAGCTTCAGCCTTGCCGACACCAGCGCTGCGGTAGGAGCAGAGCCGAAAGTTTGCTTCGGCCACTGAAGCCGCCGTTTCTGCTGGCGACGCCTTCACCCATGACGTGTGTGCCCCTCCCCTTTCCCCCCCCCCCCGTGGTGGCATTGACATTGCTGCTCGTGTCTGAATGTCTGAATGTGAGAGCAGGACGCGTGGGAGGCACGAAGCAAAGACGAAGGCACGCCCGTCAGCAAATACTGGTTGCAGTGGCAGAGAGTGCGCGCCCGTGAGACTGCAGCCCAGCGAGCCAGCACGGCCGTGAGCAGTGACGGTGCCAAGGTGAGCCGAGCGCGCGCGGCGCGCCGCGCACGCTCGGCCTATAATAAGGGCTCAGTGACAGCGCGGAGAGAGCCGTGCCCAGTCCATTCGGTCCTTCCTAGTCAGACTCGGTCCTTTCGGGTAGGTGGCTCCTGCCGTCCGCCCAGTCAGGTGCTGCGCCACCATCCGGGAGGTTGGGATGCAGGGCGCTTGTTTGCGTGCGAGCGAGCGTGCGCTCCTGGCGAGCGAGATGAGAGCGCTCTTGAGCCCTCTCATCTCGCCTGGGCATCACTGGCACTGCTCTGCAGTGGTTCAGGTCCTATCTCAATGGGAGTATTGACGTGAATGGACAAAGATCATCTGAAGTACCTCCGAGATATGGAGTACCTCAGGGCTCCGTGCTAGGTCCGGTTCTTTTCACGGTTTATACTCTCCCTCTTGCTGATGTGATTGCTAAGCACAATCTAGGCTTTCACTTCTATGCGGATGACAGTTGTACCTTTGCTTTGATCCCTCCCAGCCTTCGAGCACCTCAAATTCTCTCAACTCACTTGCTGCATGCATTGATGACATCCGATCATGGATGGCAGCAAATTTTCTAAAACTAAACGATGATAAAACTAACTTACTAGTTATGGGCAAACCTAGTGTTATTCAGAAATTGGAAAGGCTGACGCTCAAAATTGGCTCTGCCAGCATATCTCCAGTTGCATCAGCTCGAAATCTAGGTGTCATATTCCAAAGCGACCTCTCGTTAGACGACCACATCAGCTCCACAGTCAAATCAGCCTATTTTCAGCTTCATAACATTGCTAAAATTCGGGCCTGTTTAGATAAAGATACCACGTCCAAGTTGGTCCATGCATTCGTGACATATCGTCTCGACTTCTGCAACTCACTACCAGCATGTGCAATCAGGCGATTGCAGCTGGTGCAAAACTCTGCAGCTAGGCTTGTCTGTCGTGAGCGTCGCAGTTGCCACATTACTCCACTTCTCGCCGACCTGCACTTGCTACCAGTCAAGCAACGGATCGACTTCAAGGTTTTGTCTCTCACTTTTAGGTTCCTTCATTCTATGGCTCCAGCCTATCTCTCAGATATACTACCCCATCAGGCCAAGCATCGTACCACCCACTTTTCGGAATCCAACAGTCTAGAAATACCTCGTACAAACCTCAGATCCTTTGGAGACGGTGCATTTAGTTCGTATGCTCCCAAAGCCTGGAACTGCCTCCCGACCTGCGTCAGAACATCCCCTGACCTGACCACATCTAAAAGGAACTTAAAAACACACCTATTTAGGGCAGCATTTAGTGGGTCCCTGTGATTCGTCCTTCATGTGCTTATGCGTGCTGACACTAACTGCATTTGTACGCTGACCCTGTGCATGTCCCCCTAACCATGTTATTCATTTTGTTTGTTTTTGAAGCATGATTTTACTTACCATTTAATTGCACTTTCCTTTGCAGGAAATGTAAAGCGCCTAGAAAGAGATTAAGTTCTCTGAGGGCGCTTTATCAAGTGTATTATTATTATTATTATTATCAAGTACATTGTTATTACTGTACAGCCTGTCTTTATTCGCCAAAAAAGTAGAGAATAAAAATTGACCTCTGATCGTGATATAGCTTTTTTGACCAAAAGAAGACGATTGAGCCTATAACAAGGTGTAATATTATTACATACATGCGAGGTCTACTATCCCCAACGTTATAGGTTTTTCGAGACCCGGGTCCCTCCCTGCCAATAGGTTTATATGTAAACAGATGGTGCTATACAAAAGAATTGTATATATATTTACTTATTTAATTTATGCCCAGCACCCCTAGGGAACTTGGTCTCTATTCAGTCGCTTGACATATGCCACGGGGCTCGAGCCCATATCTTCGGCTAGACCTTGGTTGGGGTTAACCTCAACCACTGGGCCAAGCCAGCTGCGCAGAGAGAGAGAGAGAGAGAGAGAGAGACTTTCACGCAACGCATCCGCACGCGCACACGTATCCCCGGTCGATGAAAGAAACGAACAGAGTGAGAGCACATGAGCTAATCCTATAGTGGGAGAACAACCCGGAAGGGGGGGCCATGAGTGCCTAAGAGTTATAAGTATATTTCTCTTGGCATGTTATGCAAAGGTTTTTAATGATTTATGATACACAGCAGCAGAATAGATGTAGAAGCCGGTTTCAGCAGCTTAAAGTCGGGACCAGTCACTCCTTACTAGTGATCCAAGCAGCCTGATTATGCCACTGAAGCACGCAGTTCTGAGGCAGCCAGTCTTTAACCTATTTAACCGCTAGGCACTGAGCTTCAGGCACACTGCCTGGTCAGTCAGGCCCTTTTTGAGATTCAGGCTGTGCTGTGCCCGATCAGAGCGCTATCAATCACTAACGAAATCATTTCGACTTGCTGGTGGTTACAGTGTTTGACTTACTTCGGTGAGCAGCGTACTTCAAAAGTTTATCGGCTCCGCAATATTACTGCTGAGATGCCACAGAACCTAACGTCCACATCTGTGTCGATGGAGAATGCATAGTAACAAACCACACGATGAGCAAAGTCTTGCTAAACTCACCCTTATCGATAACGAACATCTGCCGTAGAGGCAGCGGCCGTGCTGCTGGTTCTCTTTTGCTACCGAATTTACATATCGTGCCACCTAGTAGCTTAAGTTGTGATAAAGCTTGATGTGACCCACCTTAGTCTTAGCTTTTGGTGAGCAGTTGATGTATTTTGTCACTCATCATGTTACATTTAGCATCTTTGAGTTGCCTGCACCTACCTTGTCGCTCTTTCGTCGGGGCACTGAATTGTCTCACCGAGGAATCTTTTTTCATATTTCAGTCTGCTGGAAAGAGGAGCAGTGAGAGCAGGTGAGAGTGTAATCCTTTTCTCAGTTTAAACTGTTTCTGATTTTGACTTACTTTGCATCGTTTTTAATTCTCTGGTGCAATTGTGGGGTGTGGTGCGGTGGTTTTTGTGCCTGTCTTTGGCTGTTGCGGTTGTACCAAGTCCCGATGACTGGCGCTACCTCGTTCTCGTGTAGGGAAGAACCGGCCAGCAAGAAGCAGAAGACCCTTGCCGGCGCCAGCGATTCTGAGAGTGATTATAGGTGCGCCTTGATGCTTCTGCTGCGGCTGCTGCCATAGCGCTGGTGCTTGGTACGCTTGCCTCGTCGTATCATGGAAGTGTTAGCATAGCTATGCTTGACTCGTTGCTTGCCGTGGTTTGATCCGCGGCTGTCGCAGATTTTCCTTATACATATCGAGGTGCTTTATATTTTCGTCGGCAGCGATCTAGACAGTGACGAGCTGGAGGAACTAGCAAAGTCTGCCGAGGAAGACAGCGAAGAGGAAGAGGATGAAACATCAAATCAAGATGATGCTGCAGCTGATGACAACGCAACCTCCAGGAGTGCCAAAGACAGTTCGCGCAAAGGGCAGCAGCAGCCAGCTTCAGCAGCTGCTTCTGATGACGATGACGACGATGATGCTGGAGACGTGGTTGAGGATTTCGCCTGGTCGGACTCAGATGGCGAATCGTCTGGCTGACGTTTCGTAACTAACCCCTGCCAGTCTGCCAGTCGAACTGTTCAGGTATATTGGCTGGAGTGTATGCACACTAGTTTACATGTAGTGCATGCACATTGCGGGTGTGCGTGCGAGTGCATAGGTATGCGTCGGTGGTTGCATGGGTGTGGTATGTCGGTGTGTGTGCATGCATGTCCCAAAGAAGTCTCTGAGTCTATGCACAGTTCTGCCAGTTCTGGGCTAACACAATCTTCTCAGGTGTCCCAACCGTTCGGGCGGTACTAAATGGCATCTAATTTAATAACCTCACTAATATGGCAGCTCAAGAGCTGCTCTCACTCACCCACCCACCCACTCCCCTTTGTAGTACACAACAGTGAATTGCTTGCTGCACGACTGCAACCCACGACTTAGGTCATGGTGTGCAGCATGTCACCCCTAGGCCCGAGGGCAAACATTTGTCAAACGTTTGTTCTCTGCTATTCCTGCTAGAAGGGAATCCTGGAAAATCGTCGGTCTCTTGCCGACAGGATGTGCCCGCCGTGCACATTAGCCGCTGGCCATCAAGTGCCTCTTTTTTATTGCATTGCAATCTCTCTTCTCGTGACCGCCCGCATGCTGCCAAACGCTTTTCGACTTGTGCACCGTGCAATGGCACGCAGGTACAGTCGACTGAGTCGGATTCTCGCGTTGCAGACGTGTCACGTGAGCTAAGCAGTGAGCTGCCGGCGCTTGGCTCTCTTCGCTCAGACGTATGCCAGACAGCTGCCGCCCCAGTGCAGCACTTCTTCCTGGGTACAATGTCGATCTTGCTTCCGGTTTTCTCGTTTTTCGACAGGCACTTGGCCACGAAGCGATCGTCAAGCATCAGCTGTTAGCCAGAGAAGCACCATGTCCGTCGTGCGAGAGCGAGCGGCCTGTGCAGCTGGTGCTGACCTGCCAGCAGCTTGGCTGCCTGGGCCAGACACGCTGCTGCTTCCGGTGGCTGTGGCCCGATTCGCGTGCACTACTACGTAAAGCACTCGGCGATCGCAGCCACCTTCGCGGCCAGCAGGGAATTGAGCTTCGTGCACGCTACCCTGCACCCTCTTGTCCCTTACTTGAAAGGCTTGTGTGTACGCTGTCCCTGCCGTTAATAATAAAGCTCGCGTGCGACTGATTGTGTCTGTTAAGCTTCGACTTGGTGAACTTGTCCGAGGCACTTTCTCCCATGCCGTCTTCAAAAATGAAAGCAGGAGCTTAATCTCATTAGCTTCCTTGATCTCGGCCTTCCTTGATCTCGGTCATTCCCACCGGATAGCTAGCTCGTGTGCTCTGCTCGTATAAGCCAGATCTGCCTATATAGCCAATGCTGGCAATCATTGGCTTTGACTTAAAGCTCTGCCCATCACGACTATTTCAGGGCTGCCGGCATGTTTAACTGAACCTTGTGCAGCATGGTGGCAGCAGTAGCTGGATATTGGGAATCCCGAGAGCCTCGCATGCTGCTTACTCGTGCCACTAAAGATGAAACTTATTTTCTAGCCATCCTCCACTAGTGCTATGTTTCTTTCTTGTCTTGCCGACTTATTTTCCTACTCTGGCAGTGCTATTCACTTCTGCTGGTTTGTGAGATGTACATTGCACATCCAAAGTGACTTAGGCTTAGACTACAGTAGAATACTCACCATCTGGTACACTCAAAAATAAGTCAGCATGGCTGCCGGGGGGGGGGGATGAAGTCGCAGATGGGTTTGCTTGTATTTCAAGTGAACCACATAAAAAGGCTTTGTGCCGAGCTGGGTTGGTCCAGCTGTTAAGGTGCTCGCCCCGGCTGAGGTCGTGGGCTCGAGTCCCGAGGCATATGTGAAGCGCCTGAATAGAGATTTAGTTCTCTTGGGGCGCTATACAAATGAATTATATTTATTTATATTTATATATCTATAATGAACCTTTTTGTTAGATGACACGTCCAAAAAATATCAAACGAAGCTTGGAGATCGTGCCGTACGTAGGGAGGCATGTAGCAAGGCTCACTAGGAGGCATGCAGCAAGTACATCAGTTGACCACTGAGCTGTCTCTCTCTCACTCTCAAGGCAAAACTGAAATGTGGCATGAAATAGGTGCTACTAAATCCAACGATTGTTGTTGCTTGGAGCTGTCTCCCACAGTGGCTTGTAAAAAATTTAGCTAGCACTTTAGTTCTGTCTCGGCTTGATTATTGTAATTCCCTTTTGGCTGGGCTGCCAAAGAAAACTATTAGGCCACTACAGCGGACTATGGACATGGCTGCAAGGCTGGTCTTCAAGTCCCAGCGGTTTGAGCACGTGTCTCCTTTGCTGAAAGAGTTAGGATGGTTGCCGGTTGAGCAAAGCATACAGAGCAAAGTTCTTACGCTGACCCACAAGGCCCACCACGGCTTGGCTCCTTCGTACCTAGCTGAACTGCTGCATCAGTTTCAGCCTGTTCGGGCCCTCAGGTCCTGTGTGGACAATAAATTAGCTGTCCCATTCCTCCGCTTAAAGACAGTTGGCGACAGAAGCTTTAGCTCTGCAGGTCCTAGACTGTGGGAATCGCTTCCACAATTCTTTCGCAACGACAACTACTTTCCTACTTGCGACTGCGGCACATCCTTTTCAGCGGTCCTGAGCTGCTACTTCTATGCTACCCACTACCTCAACTGCTCTCCTGACTCTGCTATGCTTCCCACTTTGTCTTTGTCGCGTGAGACGAAGTCTTTTGGCTACCGAATGCGTACCGAAAGCCGTTTAGGCTGTGAGTGCGCCATACAAAGCTCTCCTGCGTAACACTCACGTGGTCTTAATGACTTTGTGGAGCTACAGACTGAGATACATTCATTCATCATGGTCGTACTCGCTGCTGCATAGCAGCCTCCCCCCCCCCCCCCCCCCGTGCTCAGCTCCGGCAGCAGCAGCCCTCGGTCCCCGGCCACAGCGAGCAGTTAATGCCGAGCACGAACAGCTGCCCGGGATGTGACTGCAGCACAGCGACACGTCGGTACTCGAGCCACGTCCCCTGGTCCCCTGCAGCAACAGAGCTGCGTCTGAGAAGCACGACGAGCTGCGAGTGGCGCAGGCCTACAGCCGTCCGTCCGTGCTCAAGAAATCGCACTGCAGTGACCCGTACGTCGTCCTCTCCGTAGCTACGTAGCCTTGCGGGCTTCCAGACGGTTCCGGCGGTTATTCATTGCCAGTGGATAGCTAACTGCAAGGTTCTGCTCGAATCGGCGGTTGCTTTTCACGGCCTCGGCCCCGCGGTGCGTGTGCTCGAATCCTGCGGCGGCGGGTGATCCGTTATTGCTGCAGCCGCAAGCGATAGCGACAGCCTTTAAGGCTGTTCTTCTGTGGTTATGCAAAAAGAGGCCGTTAAATCATCTAGTATTTATTTATTTAATTAAGTCAGCTAGTATTTATTTAAGTCAGCTAGTATTTATTTAAACCAGCTAGTATTTATTTAAACCTAGTATTTATTTATTTAAACCGGCTAGTATTTACATATTTATTTAAATCAGCTAGTATGTGTCTGTACAGCGGTGCTACAGCTACCTGAGGCTTTAACCGCAAGTTCGGCCACTCGACGTGAGCCTTAAGGTGCTGGCAGTCGAAGCCTTGACCTTCGGTTGATGCGCCGAGTGCATATGACACGTGACCTGTGTAGTGCTGTCTAGCCGTGTATGAAGTGATGTGGGTGTTTGGTGAGTCTTGCCCTTTGGTTGGCGATTGCACTATGCTGGCCTTGCTGCTATCAGTCGAAGCCAGTAGCCGTTTCATCACCCCTCAACCGACTGACTGGGCAATACTGCCATGGTGTTCGCCAGCATTTAGAGCACAGTCGGGGGGGGGCTGAGGACACCTGATTTACTTAAGTTGCTCTAAGTGTACCAGCATGGCGAAAAAGATGCTGGTCGATGGGCTTTTGGGTAGCAGGGTATCTAATGACGAGCCGGCAGAATGATTTTCTGATGATGCCAACCGATATTATTCCTCGGCTGAGGTGAGCGAGGGACACGAGATGTGAGCCCATTTAATACCCAGACTCCAGCCTTTGGTTGCTGCCAGTCAATCGCTAAAAAGCTCGACCGAAATTTGTTAAAATTTCCGTGACTTTAATTCAGAGGTTGCATCTTAGTAACGCATTCAAGCAACTTTTCGGGAGAGAGAGAGAGAGAGTCTGCTATTCTAAGTGCTTCTGTACAGTCACGTAGGAGTTGTCTCGCCTGTACCACTCTTTCCAGCTTCCTGGCTTGGCGGCTAGGCGAGAGCCGTCGAAGTTACAGCTTCACTTTCGCAGATGATTGAAGACGAGTAATCTAATTTAACAACCTCGCTTATACAGCGGCAAAAGAGCCTTCACGGCTGTCCCCACTGCTTGCACTGCGGTCAGTAAAGAGTCTATCACTGCAGGACTTACGATCCGGGTTGTTAAGAGCCAACCCCTTACCCCTTGGCTAAGACCCGAGGATAAAGGAGAACGGAACAAAAGAAATGAGGCTTTTTGTTGAAGGACTCTGTTCTTGGTGGCATAGCCGAGAAAGTAAGATGCTCACTCTTTGAAACACAGGTCATGTGTTCGAGTCCTCCAGTGAGCAATCCTTTATTGTCGATTGCAAGTGATAGCCGTGAAAGCTCTTCTGTCGCTATTTATAAATGCGGCTGCTAAATCAGCTTATTTTCATTTTAAAATTTAAGGGCTGTGCGGCTTGTGTGAGACTGTAGCTACTGTTAAAATTGTGTCCACTCGGGGATATAAGACTTCAGTTGGGAGTGAGTCGCAGGCCTTGAGAACATGCGAACTTAAAGCGCAGTCTCCAAAGGATTCGAGTCAAGTTCGAGGCTCAGGAAAACGGCGAGTCAGAAAAGCTGACAGAACGATGCTCAGCCTGAGTTGAGAATTTTTACGTATAATTAGGGCGGAGCATGAGAATGAAAAGACCTAAAAGTGAGGGAAAAAATTGTGAAGTATGCTGCAACTGCTGACGCTCACGACTAACTGTAGTCTGAATTATCGTCGCGAACGGCACAGAACACTAGCCGACGAGCAACACCACCAGTTTATTCCACCTCCACACGGAGCAGAGCGAAGCACAACTCTCCTCGCCCCTCTCGCCCACCAGAGTTCCCCTGACTCCCTTGTCAAAACAACCACTAATAGCCCGGCCCGGCTGCTTACCACATCGAGTGTCACAGCCCACTCGTACAGCGATCAGGGGCAGTGTCATCAATTAAATAAAAGCACACTAACAAACCTAGCGGCTGAGTTTGGCTTCTACAGTAAGTTTCGTTGCCCTGGTTCAAGGACATGCACGTAGTGAGTTTCACAATGTCTGTCACTGATGCATGGACCAACTCGGATATACTATCCCTGTCAAAGAAGGTCCGCATTTTTGCGACGTTACTATACGTAACTGGAAGTAGCCAGGCTTGACTGTGAAACCGATCATTTTTGCGACGTTACTATACGTAACTGGAAGTAGCCAGGCTTGACTGTGAAACCGATGTGGTCGTCTAGAGAAACATCATTTTGGAGCAGGACATCCAGATTTCGTACAGATGTGCCATACATTAGATGTGGCATGCAGATGCTTCAGGATACGCGCTGGTCGAGCTCATTTCGACGGTGAGGTTTTCCCATTTCTGAGTAACCCTTGGTTTGCCCATTACTAGTAAGCTGGGGCAGCTTCACAGCGAGTCCACTTCCTCTGGGTCGAGCTCAAGCATCTAACTAGAGCCAGACAGACGTCGCCGACTTGTTAGTTCGGCGGCGAACTAGTACGTTCGTAGACGCTAGATAGTTGATCGGCCGACTGCTATCGGGGGCTGCGGGCCTTGCTGGAGCCATTACGTAGATGGAGTCGATGATGGCGGCGCGTCCTCGTTTCCCTCCTCGAGTCGTACGAGATCTGCGAAGGGATCTGCAAAGGTTCTCCGTGCTCGGCGATCGAGTGAAGCAATCGGATGGCCACAGAGGTGATCCGCCAAAGCACGCCGTTGAGAGACGACGCTCCGACGGCGGCCGTATGCGGCGGCGGATGACTTTTCTCCAGATAGATGCTCTTTCCTTCGCCATCGCTCTGGGCGCCATAGAAAGTCGATTAATGCCTTCGCCGCGAAATCGAGGCTGACAGCCAGCCACGGGCGAACCTCTCGTAGATCCCGAGTACGATCTACGCCCGAGCTAACTGCGACGGCGGTACGGGATGTCTCGTCGCGTGAGGATATATGGCCAGCCCTCGGCTCGCACATTTCGCCTGCAACCGACACCATTACTCTCCAAGCCATTACACTGTCGGTTTCCTAGGGTACCCGCGACACATTTCACTCGAAAGCGTTCGAAGGCGGTATGCGAGCGTGTCGCTTCCGGGTACAACTTCACTCGGGTTCCCCGAGGAACTGCTGCCGAGCAGGGCAGCTCAGAGGACTCTGTCCTTCAGCGCAGCAGCCGCCAAATCCCTAGGGGTGAAGCAGCCCACCCGACCGCGACCGCCATTACCGCCGATTAGCGACTGCGCGGAAGTCGTTTTTCGGCTTACGTCCGTACCTCGTGCGCAATAAATCGATGGTCGCTTCCACTCGCTGCTGCAGATTTGCCTGAGTGAGATGACCACCGACTCCCCGCTCAGCGGCTGCAGTCCCTTGCGCGCCTGGGCAGGCGTACTTCGTGCCGGCGGCTCGTCCGACTCGTTCGAGTGTTGGATAGAGGACAGTATCAAAGCGAAACGATTCGAGGACCACTACGTCCTTGGGAAAGAAATCGGAACGTATGTACGCGATCTCGGTGCAGTACACCCGCTGGCGGACGCATCGTTGATGCGTAGTCGTCAAGCTGGGACACTTTGGCTTTGAACGTGGGATTGATTGTAAACGCAGCAGTTGCCGTGGGGGAGCGGGCTTCCTCTGGGCTCGGGTTCTTAATAGAACGTAGGGTTTGCAGGTCACCCGTTCGCTTGCTTAACCGGCTCTAGGTAGCGAGCATCCGGTATGCAAGCATAGACAGCTCGTTCATTATTACCGGGTCCTTAGTAGCGGGCTCGTCTTCTCTCGGCTCGGCTGCTTCGGCTTTATCGAAGTCGGTACTTTGCTGCCCACGTGCCGAGATGCCGAGCAGGCATCTTCGCCGTCGAAACACCTTGAGTAGCTTGCAAGCTCCTTTTCTCAGCTCCTACCTCGGCCTTTCCCCCAGAGGCATCCAGAAGCTGCTTTCAGCTCTTGCGAGCGGATGCGTGCGTTCAGCCTTTCACCCTGGTATGTGGTCCAGAGAGCAGCCGCTACCGGCGCTCCATCGGGCTTTCATTTATCAGCTCTCCCGTCTCTTGCAGCGGTGCAACATCTCTTGTCTGCGAGTGTCGGCACAGAGCCACCGGAGAGTATTGGGCGGTAAAGATCATTCATAAGCAGGTAGCATTGGCTGGCGCCACTCTGACCGCCGAATTTGCTTACTCTGAGCGGCGCTATGGTGCATAGAATTATTCTGCTTGGTCCCATCATGCTTGATACTACTTGTGTCGGTGCCACGTTTCCTGGCTGCGAGATCAGTCCCATTCTGCCTCGCTCCTGGAGCTATTCTGCTCGTCGCTACACTGCTCTGAGCTACACTGCTCTGAGCTACATTGCTCTGAGCTACACTGCTCTGAGTTACACTGCTCTGAGCTACACTGCTCTGCGCCACTCTGCTCGTCGCTGAACTGCTCATCGTTGCTGTGCTCTGAGGTACTCTGCTCCAAGCCTCTCAGCTCCACGCCGCTCTGCTCCGTGCATGTCTGATTGTTGCAACTCTGCTCCGTGCATCATTGCGTCACGCGACTCTGCTCCTTGCTACTCTACTCTTCGCTATTCTGCTCTGCGCTACTCTTCTCCTTGCTACTCTGCTCCGTGCTCTTCTGCTCTGTACTACTCTATGCTGCTATGCCAACAGTCGATCAGATCAAGCATGGGCATACGTTGTATAAAGCATATATGAATAATAACCACATCGGGTAATGAAATTTTTCATTGTCGTTTGTAAATTTTTTATTTATATTTTAAATGGCGGCAGAAGAGTTTTAGTAGCCATCGGCCTGCTCTCAGTGGGCAATAAACGACTGCCAGCTGCCGGACTCGACCCCACAACTTGGTCGTGAAGTGTAAACATCTAATCCCTCGGCTAAGACTCGGGGCAAAGTTGAGGTTCGACCGAGATGCGAACTCGGGTAGCTGGATTTAAAGTCCACAGTGCTAACCATTACCTCAACGTTTTTGTCTACGTCGAGAAAATAAACTACGTTCGTTCCCCAATAATCTACACAAGTTGCTGCATTCTCACAGGTTGTCAGTAATCCTTTGTAAAACTTGTGCTGCCTATCATTTCAAAAAATCACTCTCTCGCTGATGCTGCGTTCGTTCTCGCTGCAAAGCTATTTCGCATTTATATCATGCAACGAATAGCTCTCTAGCGCCAACTAGCACCTTGAACTTCGTGGATACTGACAAATTTCAAAAACCTATCACTGACGCCGGCCTTCATGCTCTGCAGCCTGGCTCCGCCGACAGTCTCGATAGCTTCACTGATGCAGGAGACTCGAAACTCGAAGCGCACTCGACGAGCATGCTCCAGTTCATTCTCTCCGTCTGCACAGTCGCCGAAGATTCCTTTCAAATTTAACGAGCAACTTTAAAATTTGCGCCGTGTAGAGCGCAGGCTTCAAAGCCGCTACAAGGGTTCTGGGTCTGACGACGATTCAGCCGATTTCGAAACCGACTTCCTCCTTGAATGACACTTGTGGACCTGAACACTTACAAAAGCCACGACGTCTGCACACTCTCGCAAACTGGAGTCCTGCCAGTTAGAGCCAAAACAAATTTAAAAGAACGCGAATTTTTTGCTTGCCAACTCTGAGATGTCTCACTCACTTCCCGGATGATCATGGAGCCGCGGCCAAGTTTTCAACCTCCGTAGTTGAAAGCGGAACGATTACTCATATTCGTGCCATCATAAAGCTCCCTCCGGCTAAAGCAATTGTTAAGTCGCAAGATGTGACTTTCCTAAGAAACTTTCAGAGGTCTGTGCGTATGAAGTGGCTACCTTAATAAAGTCTAGTAAAAAGCGCTTGTCTTCCAAAGACCCTATACCATCCCCTATATGATCTTAAGTGACAAATAAACTTAGTCCAGCGATAACTTAAGTTGTAATGCTTAACAAGATAACGGAAGTGTTCCAGATTCTTTCAAATCGGCCGTCTTTCGACCAATACTTAAAAAGACTGGACTGCATTCAGGTGTCCTAGCAAACTATTGCACAGTTTGTCATCCGTTTTTGTCAAATTCTCTGACAGATTGTCGCTAAAGCTTGTAGAACGCATTGAAATAAATATTTAGAAAAATTTCAGTCGGGATTCAAGCGACACCACTCCACTGAAACTGTTCTCCACCAATGACATCCTTTGCAGCAACGGTGACAATAATGTCAAGGCCCTTGGCACTGTCGGATATATCACATGCCTTCGACGCTATTGATCACGATATTCTACTAAATAGATTCCTAATGACAATCGGTCTGGCAGCAGACGAGGCACTAGCGTGGTTGCAATCGCTCTTGTCCGATCGTGTTCTGTTCATGTCGTGTGGTGATCAAGTCTCATCCGCCAGACCAGTCACCTGTACAGCCCCATAAGGATTTTTTATCGATGCTTTGCTGTTCTCCATTTAAACCGAACTTCTGGGTTAAGTGATTCGTGCCCAAGAGATCGGTTGTCGCTGCTATGCTGGCGAAACGCAGCTGTATTTGTCGTGTTAACCCTCAGAATCTGCTGCAGCGAGTGATAACCTGAATGTGCGCATTGCAGACATTCGACCCTGGAACTAAACGAGGATAAAACCTTACTCCTACTCATAGGACACCCTAAACGTGCGGCTTACCTGGGATACTTTACTTTTCTAATAAGCAAGTCTGTTTCGCGACAGTCCACGTGTGATCGGAATTTACGTGTCCTTGTTGACAACTGCTTGTATGCTGAAAGTTTCATTAGGAAACAGCTAGCCGTCACGCCCGATACTCGTCTAAGATTAGGGACTGCCTCCCGCGGTGGCTTGCAAAAGATTTAAATAGCTCTCTGGTTCTGCCTAGGCTGGATTACTGCAATTCCATTTTGGCTATGCTACTGAGAAAAAAAACAATTAGGCCTCTGCAACTCGTGGTTGTGATGGCAGCAGGGTTAGTCAACAAATCCCAGAGGTTCAGCCACGCGCTTCCTTTGCTGAAGTAGCTTCGATAACTCAATGATCAATCAATTGATCAATCAACAGATAAAGAAGCTAAAAACGCATCTATTTATCACAGCATTTAGTGGGTCCGTGTGGTTTGTTCTTTTTTATGCTTATGCGGGCCGACACTGTGCATGCTGCCACTAAACATAATTGTAAGCTGACCCTGTGCACTTAACCTCCAACCCTGTTATGCTTGTTGACATTGAGCATGCTACCACTAACCATTCGATTAACCTTTCTTTCCAGCAGATGTCAAGTGCTTAGAAAGAGATTAACTTTCTGATGGCGCTATGCACATGTATTATTATTATTATTATTATTATTATTATTACAGAGCAACACATTCTTACTCTGACCCATAATGCCCTTCATGGCTTGCCTCCTTCATACCTAACAGAACTGCTACACTAGTTTCAGCCTCCTTGTGCCCTCAGGTCTTGTATGGACAGTCAGTGAGATGTTCCATTCCTACGCTTAAAGAGACCGGACGTTGGCGACAGAAGCTTTTGCATGCAGATCCTAAACTCATTTCCAAAATTCTTACGCAAAGACATCTATTCTCTTTCTGCTGACCCCGACATATCCTTTTCAGCCGTCCTGAGCTGCGACTTCCATACTACTCACTTCCTCTGAGACTGGCCTCCTGGCACTACTATACTTCTCTCTTTTCTGCGTGTGATGAAATATGTTGGTTTCCATACATGCACAGTTAGCCGCTTGGGCCGTGAGTGAGTTGTTGTCGAGACTTTCCAGCGTAACACCCACATAATCATTTTGGCTTCGCGGAGTTACAGTTACGTGGAGTTACATACATTACGGCAATGTACATTACAGTAATTTGCCAACCGCGTCATTAAACCTCGGTGCGGGTAGCAAGAAACTTAACCACAAGGGCCCTTTGCCGAAGAAGCTTCGGTGACTTCCTGCGGGTCGGTGTGGCGATAGAAGCAAATATACTCACTCGGATATATATAATCCATCTCACAGTTGCTTGTTCATCGCGTTGCATGTTTTTTATGTTTTTACTTTATTTTCTCGCTTCCTCCAATCAATATTTTTCACTCCTCGAAAGGTGCCGAAGCGGTCTCCAAGCTCACGACGATGCCGAAATGCGGATGCGGCTGCCGCCGATCGCCAGGCCTTGACCTTGTGAATGCCGATTAGTAATTCATCGGCTGCATACTGCAAGCGGCGCTCCAGTGTCGCACGCGGTGCTCAAACGTCGGGTTGCGCGTTGACGGCAGTCGATCCACGGATGTGGCTGTGTTGAGCCGCCTGCGTTACTTCGCTGGACGTTACAGGTCGACAAGAAGGTGGTGAAGGCCGAGTGCGGCGTTCTTCTCAAAATACAGCACAAGCACATTGTAAGTTCCTGAACCTGCGCTGCGGCGAAGCGACCCCGTCCGCTGCGCAGGTTCAGCCGGCGAGTCAAGCTTTGGGAGCATACGAGCTAAATGCATGGTCTCCAAAGGATTTGAGGTTCGTACGAGGTATTTGTAGACTGTTGGATTCCGAAAAGCGGGTGGTACGATGCTTGGCCTGATGGGGGAGTGTGTCGGAGAGATAGGCTGGAGCCATAGAATGAAGGGACCTAAAAGTGAGCGACATAACCTTGAAGTCGATCCGTTGCTTGACTGGTAGCCAGTGCAGGTCGGCGAGAAGTGGTGTGAAGTGGCAACTGCGACGCTCACGACAGACAAGCCTAGCTGCAGAATTTTGCACCAGCTGCAATCGCCTGATCGCACATGCTGTTGGGCTAGTAAGCAGTGAGTTGCAGAAGTCGAGACAAATTGTCACGAATGCATGGACCAACTTGGACGTGGTATCCTTATCTAAACAAGCCCGAATTTTAGCAATGTTATGAAGCTGAAAATAGGCAGATTTGACTGCGGAGCTGATATGGTCGTCTAACGAGAGGTCGCTTTGGAATATGACACCTAGATTTCGAGCTGATGCAACAGGAGATATGCTGGCAGAGCCAATTTTGAGAGTCAGCCTTTCCTATCTCTGAATCACATTGGGTTTGCCCATAACTAGTAAGTTAGTTTTGTCATCGTTTAGTTTTAGAAAATTTGCTGCCATCTATGTG
Organism: Cristatella mucedo; assembly: GCA_009760855.2. NCBI lineage: Eukaryota > Metazoa > Bryozoa > Phylactolaemata > Cristatellidae > Cristatella > Cristatella mucedo. The sequence goes on from WPIO01000059.1 coordinate 774,780, forward strand.
CGGATGTCATCAATGCATGCAGCAAGTGAGTTTAGAGAATTTGAGGTGCTCGAAGGCTGGGAGGGATCAAAGCAAAGGTACAACTGAGTGTCATCCGCATAGAAGTGAAAGCCTAGATTGTGCTTGGCAATCACATTAGCAAGAGGGAGAGTATAAACCGTGAAAAGAACCGGACCTAGCACGGAGCCCTGAGGTACTCCATATTTCAGTGGTTCTTCAGATGATCTTTGTCCATTCACGTCAGTACTCTGATGTAAGCCGCGCGTGTGCACTTATTCGGGCTCGTAGCCTCGGGGGGGGGAGGTGAGGCGCTCGTATCCAGGCTCTTAGCCTGTGGGTGAGGCATGCATTGCACCCGGCGCTTGATAACCCAGATCGTTGGTTCGAGTCACGCAGCGGACAATACTTTTTCGCCCGCCGCGAGCGGGATCGGCCGCTCAGCTGACCTTCACCTTTGCTGTTACTGTCGCAGTGACGGTGACCAGGCGTGACCGTCGCCTTATCATTGCAGATACGCCTGAAGGACATCTACGAGACAGTCAACCAGATCTACATCGTACTGGAGCTCGTGACCGGTGGCGAGCTATTCGACAGGTGAGACAGGCTCGTCGCCGCTGTGAAGCGCGGGTCAGCTCAGCGCTCGCCGACCGTCTAAAGCGGAGGGAGAGTGGTGGTGGAGGCGGGGCACGAGCTCATAACAATAATACAAATTTTATATATTTGAATTTAAAATGTGTATACATTAAAATACACTTGCATAGCAAGCTGCGAGAACTACTACTCTTTCTAGGCACTTTGCATATGCTGTGAAGCAAGCACGATCGTCTTTGCTTCCGGTGACGCACAGTGTTAGTCTCCGAAAGGCTTGTCTATTTTTTAAGGAAAAAAGCTAAACATGCCTGCAGAGAAGAAAATCTATAGTTACAGAATCTATAGTAGGAGAACCGTATCCATATCATTAAGAGTTTAAATGCTTTCATCACGACCGCTGTATCGCAACTTGCAGAGCAAACACTCAATCGAGGAAGCCGTCTTTATGCTAGCGTAGTTCTGTATACGGTGCACTATTTTCATCTCAACCTTCTCTTCCTCCCAGTTATGACGGCTGCTAGCAAGATGGCTGTCGTAGGGCTTGTGCCAGAGAAACGACCGTTTGATTAATCTCTTAAACGCATGCACCAACAATAACAGGGTGACGAAACAATACTACCTTGAACTCTGGGTACATCGGGTGTACAGGGGGACGCTGAATACAAACGGATTTAAGTGCTTACGAAATCGGAAATTTGAGCGTTCGGCTGAAGCAGTCCTGACGGCGACCGGCGGCGTAATCCCGGATTACCAGAAAATTAGTATTGCACCCGAATGAGAACTAAATCTCTTGCTAGGCAGTTCGCATGTGCTGAAAATAAAAGAGGTCGGTCGGTCGGTCTACAAAGGTGGCTGACTTAGCTTCGTACTAGCTACCTGGTTCTGTCTAGGTTGGGCCACTGTAATTCTGTTTTGGCTTCGCTATCGAAAAAGAGCCATCGAGCCTCTGTCTCTCCTGATAAACATGGCTGCGAGGTGAAATAGATATCCAGGGGGTCGGTCACGTGTCTCTCCTTGGCTGCCATGCTGCCGACTGTAGCACATCCTCTCTAGCCGTCTCGATCTGCGACTTCCAAGCTACCCACGTCCTTCCTTGAATGCCTTCGTGACTAAGCTATGCTTTTCACTGTCGCTTTGCTGCGTGCGATGAAACCTGTTGGCTACCGTATACACACCGCAAGCCGCTTGGGCCGTGAGTGCAATATTGGAGATTTTCCAGCGTAACACCCACTTAATCACTTTGGCTTCGTGGAGTTACAGCTACGTGGATTTACAGCTACGTAGAGTTACAGCTACGTAGAGTTACAGCTACGCGGAATTACAGCTACGTGGAGTTACAGCTACGTGGAGTTACAGCTACGTGGAGTTACAGCTACGTAAGGGTTACAGCTACGCGAAGAGAATGCATAGATTCATAAATAATTTACACACACGTCCACTTGTCCCAATATCAGCTCTATAATACGCACGAGCTCAAAGATGCTTTGTGGCGCTTACTTTACGTAGGACAAGAGCCTTAAAAGTATCGTCAGCTGTAGCTTCTTAGCAAAATTAGCCGGAAAATGTATCCAATGGCCCCGATATGCTGTCGATTCCGTTAGGCATACGCTGGTAGTCAATTTCGCTAATGGAGCAGAGTCGCTTTGAATAGCAACTGACCGCCGCAGCCCGTATTCTGCGTTCAGCTTCATACCGCCACTCATTAAATCCCAGCACAAGTCCAGCACACTCTCCAGAATCAAGGGAATTTTCTACTCAATTTGCAAACTACGCTAAAGCAGTCAACATTTAACTCTCATCAGCCTTGCCTTTCTCAATTGTTCAGCGTGTGAACCCTTTCGCCGCTATCTCGCGACCTGGTGACGTAGGCGAAGGCGTACCGAAGGGGGCAGGGGGCATATGCCCCCAGAGGCTGGATCAGTGTCGAGCGCCAAAATGGGCGCCTGATACTGACGGGAAGGGGGCGCCGTCTGTGCAGTTCGTCCCCGGGCGCACAATGCTTTAGGAACGCCACTGGGCTTAGGCTTTTTTGCCATTTACCCCTCTGTCTGTCTGTCTGTCTGCCTGCCTGCCTGCCTCTTCCTCTCTCTCTCTCTCTCTCTCTCTCTCTCTCTCTCTCTCTCTCTCTCTCTCTCTCTCTCTCTCTCTCTCTCTCTCTCTCTCTCTCTCTCTCTCTCTCTCTCTCTCTATTACTCCTGGAAGTAGTCCATCATCGCCGCCATTTTTTCTCACAATCATTTTTGTCCCAATTACGTCCACAGAGTTCGCTTTGCTCGTCCGGCTGGGATTGCGCCATACCTACTGTAGCGTCTGTTAATGTCTGATAAACCGAACGGATATCTTGTAGATAAAATCTAGGTAAGCGCCGCCCGTCGGGTAAAGTGGTTGACGGCGACGGAAATAACCACGTGGTGTTCGAGATGGTTAGCCGCTGTGCTTTGGAGTACTGTTGCTTCGAGTGCAAGGCAGCCCAAAAAGTCGTAAATGACTCGCGGTTCCGAGATGCAAATTCGTTTTTTGAACCGATAAGTTCGTTTTTGAAAAAAATGTATGTAGAAAAGCCGAGACACCGTTTAGTAAGAAAGTATCTTTAGAGCAGATAAAACGGCACATGATTATTAAGGAAGTGAGTATGTTGGGAATAAGTAAGTGCCATTGCCAAGACCGGAAGACAACAATTCGCCCCTTTTTGCAATACCTTCATATATATATATATATATGCGAAAATCGTTGGCACAGTATAATTATATATATATATATATATATATATATATATATATATATATATAAAGTTTATGCCAATGATTTTCGCAGTTTAGGATCTACAGAGCCACACAAGCATTAACTGCCTACAGTCTTGGAATGAACGGGTGGTACAGCAGGTTAGTTAAGACCCAAGAGGTCCTGGGTGGGTGGGCTGGCTAATTATTGTAGGCACGCCGCACAGTGCTCTCACTCTGCGAGGCAAGCCGAACACTGGGCCGATACTGGGAAGCACGGCTCCAACCCGAAGGACTACCCAAAAACACTAATTTATAGGGTTTTTTGAAATTCCCTCACGAAGGAAAAAATAAAAGAAAAAGTTGGCTAAAGCTACTATGGCTTCATTTACATATCTAGCTGCTGGTTTGCATTGGCGGCTATCACGTCCCATTTCGGTGGGCAATAGAGGATTGGCTCAAGCAGGAAGCAAGCCCACAACTTGGAATGACAAGTGCTACCACTGTATGCGAGGACGAAGTTTGCAGCGAAGACTTCATTCTCTAGCATTCTTGCATCGACGACATGCGCATTTGGCCACTGACTTCCTGACTTCCTTCCGCCGCTGACTTCCTGACTTCCTTCCGCCATCGACTTCCTGAAGCTTTGAACGAGGGTTTTACTAACCTAATAGCTGTACGAAATGCTAGCGTCAGCCCTCAATTTGAAAGACTTCACCTTCAATATTTGTTTATCTACCATCACTCCCGTGACGTCTGTCCGTAATTATGTATTGCTATCCCAAAACGACGTCATTTGATCAGCACATTGTCTCCACCTGTCAAGTCGGCTCACTCTCAGCTGACGGAACATTGCCTAAATCAAGGCTTGCTTAGACACGAGTATGACGGCTAAACTAGTTTGCTCGTTTGTCAACTTGGATATGCATCGCCGAAATTCCCTTTATTCAGGCCTCCTGGTATGCGCCATTAATCCTCTGAAACTGGTGAAAAAACCAGCCCCTCATCTCAAGTCTATTGTCAAGGGCTTCCACATCGCACTTCCACTTCTGTGTGCGCTTTTCATTGTCTCCCTATCATGTATTGAATCTAGTTTAAGATCCTCTATCTCTGACCTTCAGTTTGCCTTCACCAGCTTATTTATTTTACATCTTCTCGCATTTCAGAAGATCTCCCGTACCAACCGCTTTTCGGTTTCAGATCCTCGCACTAAATTGAAATCTTTTGATGATCCGTACGGATCTGACGCGTCTGCATGTTGTCAGATCCATGTTGTGCTCTGTTCAGTCCGTCATATTGGGATCCGCCATGTTGCTGGTTCCGCGCGCTCGCTCCGAGTAAGGCCCTTTACTGTTGATCTCGACTCGTCATGCAGTCACTCGGGTTTTTGCTTGCAGGATAGTCGCCAGAGGATTTTATGGTGAACGAGATGCTGCCAAGTGCGTCGAGGAGATGCTGCAGGCAATCGAGGTAGGCGTCCGTGGTAACTGGATTTGAGCTGCAGGCTCTGCCTTCGAGAAAGCCACGAACGGAGTTTACGTTAGATCTGCGGGCATTTGCTGGCCGCGGATATTTTCAAAAATTGGCCGCAAATATCGATACGGATATTTGTATGTCTATGTTTTAATACGTCTTTACCGGCTGGCCTGAAGGGAAAACTGGAAAAAATATGATTCACGTGTATTGCGGCCTAAGAAAACTTAATCTCTATCCAGGCTGCGAATTTAAAAATTGCATTATAATATTAAATTCAAATTCAAGCTCCGTTTCAGTGAGAAAAATAGTTATCAGGGGTTGGTATTCATATTTACGTACTCCAAGCATGTGGAAATGCAACCGCGTGTGCGACTACACTTTTAATTGAAAAATATCCTTCGCAAAAATATCATCTATAATCAAGCAAGGGTAAGCATTTCTGAGCGAGCTTAAATTATAGAGCTTTCTAAAGCCTCTGGAGTATGGATTGCTTTTCAATTGCGTGCGTCCCTGAAAAACCCGTCTCTTCTTCGTTTCCCAGCACCCGACTCGATGACCTTCTGACATACTGACCTTCTGACCCGCCGTTCTGCTTCACTTCGTTTCAGTGTCTTCATGAGAACGGCATCGTTCACAGGGACTTGAAGGTAGGCTGCCGCCAGTTCACGACCGTGTTGCGGCATCGCGCTATCGATCACGCTTCCTTTTCGGCAAATGTAAAGTGCCTAGAAAGAGATTGAGTTATCTGAGGGCCCGCTTTAAAAAATGTATTATTATTATTTCATAAAAAAGTAGTTGGGGCTAGGCTGCAGCCGTAAAAGGCGCGATCTTTTTCTACCCTCACGGGCCTCAGGCGCTCTGTTCTACAGAACTGTTATGAGGGAATTTCGCAAAGCAAACTACGGGTCTGTAAGTCTCGCTTAGCGCACCGTGGGCGCCTCGATTGTTTCGTTACAACTGCGCCACTTTTACCACCGCCACTTCCGCTGCGTCTGAACGGGGTGACGCGCTATTCGCGCTTTGCAGATTATTCTAATTATTCAGATTATTATATTATTATTTCTTATTATTTGGCTTTGAGACGATAGAGCCGCATGGCAGAATCTGTATATGTATCTGTGCCGTGAAACTTGCGTCTGACAGTCAGCGGGCAGCGGCGTGCGCGGGGAAGCGCGTCGCTGGTCGAAGGTCGTAGGCAGAGGCGTCTAGAGTTCGCTGAAGAGATAGGGCGCAATGCGTTGGACGCGCAATAGCCAGCCTTTGGCCTTCTGGGCGCTTGGTGTCACGTGCTCCCGACAAACCGGTCGTGCGCATCTTCCCGCGGCTCAGAAGTGGCGGGCCTTGTGGGTCAGCGTAAGAAATTTGCTCTGTGCCCGTCGATCAGCCATCCTAGCTTTTTTGGCAAAGGAGACACTTGGTCAAACCTCTGGGATTTGCAAACTAGCCTTTCAAAAATGCTCATTGCCAGCTGCAGTGGCCGAGTGGCTTTTTTCGTAGCCCAGCCAAAAAAGAGTCACATTAAAAATCTATCCGAGACAAAACCATGGAGCTAGTTAAATTTGGCAGAAAGACGTTAAGTAATTTATTTACCGAAGCTTAGACGCGATGCAACATTTGCATGCGGCATGATCAGCTAAGAAAGCCAGTTTTTAAATTAAATAGGTGGAAGTAGACAGATTTGACAACCTTGACTATGTAGCTGATGCAATTATCGAGGAAAAATTCATTTTGGAACACTATTGAAGAGACCACCGAAATTACTTGCAGAGGCTGTAAGGGCCAGATGCTAGTCGAGCACTGTGTTAATATTCAAGTACCTACGGAGCGTCTCTAATGCTGTCTGTAAGTCTCTAATGCTCGCCAACGCATCGCTCGTCTTCGCTGCTTCTTTGGTGAAAGGAAAAGCTCCAAATGTCACCTTGACCCTTTTTTACGGTCGACATGTTATGCCGTCAAAGACTCAAGCAGGCAGGCAAGCAGTCTGGGAAGAAATCTTGCCTACTGTCGTGAACTTGGTCAGCTTCGCCAGAGTCCGGAGTGTGAGAAATCACATTTTAAAGAGACCTTGTTAATAAATGGGAGAGGGATGTGCGTAGTTCTTCTCTACTGCGAAACTTAACTTCACCGAGCGACCTTCAACTTCGCTGTCTTTCCAGAGGAAACGTCTTGATGCGCTTTATTGATGTTCAATTATTTGATCGAAAACGACTGTCCACTCCCAGAGGTCCACTCCTGGAGGTCCACTCCTGGAGGTCCACTCCTGGAGGTCCACTCCCAGAGGTCCACTCCCAGAGGTCCACTCCCAGAGAAGTTTGACAGATTCATTCACGCCATGATCTTCTGGGCGGATATTTTGGGCCATATAAATGAGATGAATCTTACGATTAAAGTTTGTCGAGTTACCATTATCGATGATGCTTACAGACTGGAGGCTTTTCTAGCTTAACTGCCAATGTGGAATAGGAGGGTGGGGCAGACAGCTACACAGCTTTCCTATGCTAGCGGACATGCTTCTGCATGATGAGCTTGACAACGAGAGAAACCCCCGACAGTTTTTTCTGCTGGTATAATTCTGCGCCCATATCGGCACTGTACGGAACCCTATCACAAGTTACTTCTGCTCAGATGACTGAGAAGTTAAAGCATAGATTGTTAAACCTTTCCGTGCCAAAATAAACGACATCAAGGATGTAGACATTGCTAATTATGACCTCCTTCTCCCGAGTATAAAGTAAATACGGCACAATAAATGTAACTCGATGAGCCTTTGTGAATTCTGGTAGAATTCTGGTTTGCGCTGAAACAAGCCTAGCCTCGTCTGGTACAGCGGTTTCAACGAGCTATTGACTCTCTGATTCTGTTTGCCACTACATATCTTGGTGAGTCAATGTTGTTTGCGTCTGTTTATAAAGTCGAAATCAATTTTCTGTCAAAGCTGACGTACGTGTCACCTTGTCAAAGACCATTTAATAAAGCCAAACTATAGCAAACCTTTCATTAAAATTGACTTTTGTTAAGAAATGAAGTTTTGTTTAATTAAATTGGCATTGATTGTACTTTTTTATGGCGTGGCTATTAATTATTTTACCACAAAAGAGTGAGAAACATTTTTTCAATATTTGCTGTATTCATACTTATTTTTGTTTATGCACTTCCTGTGACAATTCAATAAAAAGAAATATACTTAGAACAATCAAAGTTGCATTTATGTGCTTTTTATACATTTTTATAAGTAACGGTACATATCCTTCATCGGATTTTAGAACGTCTCCCTGACTAAAAAAATATTAATGACTACTCCCGGCGGCCGTGGCGAACGGACTGAGGCGCTACGTACTGCTCATGGGCTCATGGGCTGATGGGGCTGATCGGACGCACAGCTCGCCGCTCTCGCTCGCGCACAGCTCGCCGCTCTCGCAGTGCGTCACCGGACTTGGCCGATTGAGCACGCGCACAGCTGCGCGCCCGCATCTTTCGCTGCGGACCACAACATGTCTTCCGAGCAGTCTTTTCGTCTCGCACTCGGTCATTTTTAAGTCTTACTAGAAAATTGTTGGCTTTTGATATATATATATATATATATATATTCTTAAATATCTTACCAAGACAGGACTTGAAGACTTAGAGTACAAACCCAGTGATGGTCAGGCGAGGTGAATGGTGCTCATGGAGGATAATAATAATAACACACTTGATAAAGCGCCCTCAGAGAACTCAATCTCTCTTTTTCTAGGCGCTTTACATTTGCTGTAAAGGAAACACGATTGGATGGTTAGTGGTAGCATGCTCGATAAGCAACAAGAATAGCATGGTTAGGGGTGACATGCACAGAGTCAGCATGCAAGTGTGGTTAGCGGCAGCGTGCACCGTGTCCGCACGTGTAAGCACATAGAGGACAAATCGCAGGGACTCACTAAATGCTGTGATAAATATGCGCATTTTTAAATTCTTTTTAAATGCGGTCAAGTAAGGGTTTGCCGTGACAGTAGTCGGGAGTGAGCTCCAGGCTTTGGGAGCATACGATTTGGTGGATCGTCGGGATCAAGCACTGCCAAGCGCTACAGCCGAGCAAGCTTAGATACTTATACAAACTGAACTAATTAAGTTATAATAATAATAAAGTTTATTGCAAAATCTGAACGAAAGTATATAACTTGCTTCTAGCTTCTGTCACCACCTGCTTTGATTTTGCATCATTTCAGTCGCAGGCGCATCTGTTCCACTCAGCTTTTCCTGGAGTTATCCCCCCTGAGCCCCTGGGGATTCTCTTATTTTTGTAGTGACCCTGCTTTGCGGGCTTGCCTGTACATGTACATCTTCTTGTCTGCTTTTGCATCCTTGTCTCAGAACTATACTTAAATACATTGCATGCCAATCTGAGCATGAGATCTTGTTTATCAAGCATGATATTACTCACCATTCAATTGCGTTTCCCTTTGCAGCAGATGTAAAGCGCCTAGAAAGAGATTGAGTTCTCTGAGGGCGCTTTATCAAGTGCATTGTTATTATTATTTATATTATATCTTGCGTGCCATTATTTCTTGGTTGTTGCCTCGGGCGCTGTACACAATTGGCATTATTTTTATTGTAACTATGTATCTCTTTTTATAGAGATATATTAAGTAAACTGAATACAAAACTAAGCGCATTAAACGCATTGCATATCCTAAAGCTGTTACGGCAAATTGGCCAAGGTGGGTGAAGCAAACCGGAAGCGGCTAAACTGCCTCCGGCAACGTTTCTGCGTTCAAAATAGAACGGACTGAACATTGCGATAAGTTTATTTCCCAGCTATTCTGTTTTGAGCCGAATATTTCTACGCTACTGCTGCCCTGCATGTTCTGATAATGATGATTCTTCCACGGGTTCAGCTTTCCTGGTGGAATTCGTTCTTTACCAGTCAAGGGGCCCCGGGAGATCCCAAATCTATGCAGCCCATGTGATGATGACATGTGATGACAATGACCACGTGGTGTGATATGGCCACATAATGACATGTGCTGGAAGTGCAGCTTAGTACGTCTCGAATGCGTGATATCTTCTCACATCACGCTGTCCTCCTGTCCAGAATGGCGCCAAAGTGTGCATGGCTTCGCTCTTTGCAGCCCGAGAACTTACTTTATGAGAACAAAAAGGAAGACTCGCCTCTTAAAGTTGGTAAGCGGTCACATCCCAGCCTGCGCTTGCCTGGGCCGCGGTCAAGCGTAGTAGTAGTAGTAAGTAAGCGTAGTAGTCAAAGTAGTAAGCGTAGTAGTCAAAGTAGTAAGCGTAGTAGTCAAAGTAGTGCGGTAGTGCGTAGTGCGGTCAAGGTCAAGTTGGTCCGTTGGTCGATCTACTTGTCCGTCCTCTAGGTGCCGCGCTTACTGCGTGTCGCGCAGAAAAGATAACAATAAGCCTTGAAACTTTCCAGGTCAAGGTCAGTCTCTACCATTGCCTGCCTTGTCTCAGCAAAGCTGCCCGCCCATGTCATGGAGTCGTGCGCGCTAAACTGCTCCAAAGGAAGGACGCGTCGCTCAATAGCGCTGCATCAAGCGGAATAATCTGAATCGTACATATCTTCTCACCCACCTTTCTTCCCGTCAGGAAGCGTCGTAGCGACTTCAAGGTTCCGGTCACTAGCTCTCAGGTCCCTCCGTTCTTTTTCTCCTGCCTTGACCTTTGCCTTGACCTTCTTCTAGGTGTTTCGTCATCCGGCTTCGCATATCGCAACCTGTTCTTCTAACTCAGGTCGCTTATCTGCGCCTCCAACTATTATCAAATCATTTAGAGTCACCCCCCTGACTTTATCGCATTTAAAAAGAAGCTAAAAACCCAGATGCTCCTCACAACATTTGCTGGGTCCGTATGGAATAGACCTCTGTGCCCTTATCCGTGCCGACGCAGTACACGCTACCACTAACCAATCGATATGCTTCCTTGCAAGCAAATTTCAAGTGCCTAGAAAGAGATTTTGTTCTCTTATGGCGGTGGGCAATATTCCTAATGCTATTATTACGATTATCTTACTAGTTTCCGTTTCTGAACGCATTTCCTTCCCATTAGACGGGTATACGTATTTAGGATAGGAGAGTAGAAAGACAGAGATATGTAACTAGGCTATGAGCATAGGAAGACTGGAAGATATGTAGGGAGAATCGGAGGATGGAAAGTTGTAGTTACTGTAATAAGTCTTTTTATATCTCCTACGAGAACCAGATCTTTATTCCGACGGTTTACAACTTTCTGCAATAGAAGCAATAACCAAGAAATGATGACAGACAAGGTACTGTGTATAGTATCTATGCTTAGATGGGCATGCAAAAGCATAAAAGTATGATTCTTAGGCAAAAGTATGCAAAAGCGCACAAGAAGACAGTTGGGCCATGCGGTTGCAAGAAACCCTAGTTAATAAAAATGCACTGAATCGTACACAGTTCAGCGCGAAAATTTACTCACAAAAAGACAAATTCACTGGTATGCACGGAAAGCTGAGCGGAATAGATGCGTCTTCAGCTTTGACTGAAACTATGCAAAGCCAATGCAGGTGTTTACAGACGCTGGAAGCGAGTTCAGGACTTTCGGTGAACAAAACCTTAAGGTCCGATCGCCAAAGGATTTGATTGTAGTGGAAGGGTCAGCGATAAGACTGGAAGCCGATGATCGGGTGGTGCGAGAGCTCGCGAGCAAGGTCGTTTGAACGGACGCGAGGCTGGTGAGAGCTAGTTCGCCAACCTGTAGGCTGGAGAGAGGATCGCGCATCGATTCTAAGACTGAGAGATACGCAGCTAGGATAGAAATTCAGAGGGGTAAATAGATAGGGTAGGAAGTCTGAGAGATACGGAGTTAGGATAGCAAGTCTGAGAGATAAGTAGCTAGGCTGGAAAGTCTGAGAGACACGTAGCCAGGATAGCAAGTCTGAGAGATACATAGCTAGGATAGCAAGTCAGAGCGATACTTAGCGAGGGTTTAGGTTAAGGGCTAATGATAGAAAGTCTGGGAGAGAAATAGCTGGGAATGGAAGAGATACGTAGCTATTCTAGGAAGTCTGAAAAGTACGTAGCTAATCAGTAAGGTTGGAAGATTCATTTGCGAGGGAATCAGATTCTTTGCAGCATTTTGAGATGTTTCGGCGAAGGGTGGGTGCGTCGGTCTGCTTGAATAATTTGACCGGTCCTACCGTACGTAAATGGGCAGCCATCGCTGCGCTGCTTGTACGATGTCGGGTGCATTGGCTGCTTTGAGCTCATTGCGTAGCATTTCATTGATTTGGCTCATTGCGTAGCATTTTATCTTCGGCTTTGAAGCTTGATAGCTGCTGTTAGGAAAAAAGTGCGAACACTCAAATTCGCGACGACGAATTCGCGAAGCTATTGCTTTCGACGGACGCCCGTGCTCAGCGAAGAGGGGATCGGCAGCTCCTGCCACGCGCAGAAAAAGGCGATACGATTGGGCCGAGTTCGCACTGGCCTTGGAGATGCTCGCTTCTTATTCTTGAGAGCGCACATTCATATGCTTTGCTGCTCTGGACTAAAAGGAACTGAGCAGAGCGGTAGTTGAAAGTAATCGGCGCCGAGGCCAGAGGTCGCCATCAGTCAGTGGCCACAGCTCGCCGCCATCAGTTGGAGGTCGGAGGTCATCGCCAGTCAGAGGCCAGAGGTCGCCGTCGGCCAGAGGCCAGAGGTCACCCTCATTCGGAGGCCAGAGGTCACCATCGGCTCAGAGGCCAGAGGTCACCCTCATTCGGAGGCCAGAGGTCACCATCGGCCAGAGGTCACCCTCATTCGGAGGCCAGAGGTCACCATCGGCTCAGAGGTGCCTGCTACTCTCAGGCATCGACGTTAGTAGAAAAAACTAGAATGGACACAATCGTCAGACCGCGGGAAATCCTGTCCTCATCCTGTCCACCCTTGGTCAGATGGGACGGTTGGTAATCCCCGGGTTGAACTAGCAACCGCCCGATGCGCCGCGATCATTTTTCGACAGCGCGATCTGTATCTGTATCTCCGTCTGTAACTCCACAAAGCCGCAAAGACCGTGTGGGTGCTACGCAGGAGAGCTTTGCGTAGCGCACTCACGGCCTAAACGGCTTTCGGTACACATTCGGTAGCCGACAGACTTCGTCTCTCGAAACAAAGAGAAAGTGGGAAGCATAGTAGAGTCAGGAGAGCAGCTGAGGTAGTGAGTAGCATGAGAGTAGCAGCTCAGGACCGCTGGAAAGAATATGCCATAGTGGGCAGCAGGAGAGTAGTTATCATTGCGTAAGAATCGTGGAAGCGAGTTCCACAGTCTCCACCTGCAGAGCTAAAGCTTATGTCGCCAACGATCTTAAAGCGAAGAAATGGAACAGCTAATTGATTGTCCATTCGGAACCTGAGGGCACGAAGAGGCTGAAATGGATGCAGCAGTTCAGCTAGGTATGGAGGAGCCAAGCCGTGGCGGGCCTTGTGGGTCAGAGTAAGAACTTTGCTCTGTATCCGTTGATCAACCGACCGGCATCCATCCTAGCTCTTTTAGCAAAGGAGACACGTGCTAAAACCTATGGGATTTTCAAGCTAGTCTTGCAGCCATGTTCATAGCCATATGCAGTGGCCTAGTTGCTTTTTTCGGTAGCCCAGCCAAAAGAGAATTACAATAATCAAGCCGAGGCAGAACTAAGAAGCTAGTTAAATTTTTTGCAAGCCACCGTGGAAGGCAGCTCCAAATCTTAGATAGGGATCAGACGTGATGGCTAGCTGTGGACGCAGTCTTCTGAATGAAGCTTTTAAAATTTAGGCTGTTGTCGAAAACGACACCTAAATTGTGAGCACGCGGTGTTGGTCGCACAACAACATCGCCTATTAGAAGAGCAAAGCCTTCTAATCCAGCCAAATGCTTAGGGGTGTCCTATGAGCAGTAGCTCAGTTTTATTGTCGTCTAGTTTCAAGAAACTTTTCCGAAATTCAGGATCGAATGTCGGCAAGGCAAGCATTCAGTTTCTCAGTTGCTACAGCAGATTCCGACGGTTGGAATGACTTGTGCTTATGCGTGCTGACACTGTGCATGCTGCCACTAACCACATTTGCATGCTGACCCTGTGCATGTCACCCCTAACCATGTTATTCATGTTGTTTATCAAGCATGATATTACTCACCATTCAATCGCGTTTCCCTTTGCAGCAAATGTAAAGCGTCTAGAAAGAGATTATGTTCTCTGGGGGCGCTTTTTCAAGTACATTATTATTATTATTATTATATGACAAATACAGCTGAGTATTTTCAGCATAAAGTGATATCCTATTCCATGGGCCTTAATCAATTTTCCCAGAGGTTGAGTATAAATTGAGAACAATGGACCGAGGACGGACCCTTGAGGGATTCCACCGGAGACCGTTCTCGTGGGTGAGACCTGACCCCACACTACACGGATTGAACACGATCAGACAAGTACGATTTAAACCACGCCAGTACCTCGTCTGCCAGACCAATCGTTGTTCTCAATCGTTCAAATAGTAGCTGACAGATCAAGCAGAGCTCAGTGTAATAATGAGATGAAAATGAACAGCTACTCAGTAGCGAGAGAATAGAGAATAAGTGCATTTATGCCTGCGTCTGCAGAGACTGCCAAGCGCTTAAGCAAAGATAACGCGATCCTTACTCCTGTGCCAAAGAATTCTGTGTCTGCAGTAGCCGTGTTAGAACAGAAAATGAGATAGTCTAGGGCTATTGAATCGAAACTTGGCAACAAGCGGGAAAATGCAAAGTCACTGCTTCACAACTGTACCGTTCAAACTAATCCGTATAAGCAAATTTATGGTCGCTAGCGGCCACTGATAAAAATTGAACAGTTTCCGAATTACTCTGCTGGTCTCCTCAACTTGTTTACGAGGCAAACGCTAGTAGTCCCAAATATGTCCCATTTCTTTCGCTGATGGTCCCTTTTGCGCAAGGCTCGCAAGCAGTTAAGTTACCGCGAACGGTGTTAAGCGTAAGTTACTGCAGATGGCGTTGAGTTACTCTACGGGTGTTTAGCGGTTACTGTACGTGGCAGGCGGCTCTTTCATTTTGCTTGGCTCTAATCGCACTTGTACGTTCATAAGTTACTACAACTTTTGACGCGTGATCATCGTCATTGCAGCTGATTTTGGACTTGCTAAAATGCTGTCTCCTGAGGTTTTGATGAAGACAGTATGCGGAACGCCCGGATATTGCGGTGAGTCCCAGCAACTTCATCCCCGTTTTCCATTTTTGTCCTATTTGACCCCTGAAGCTGAACATTTCAGCCTGCGTCTGCTCACAGAGTGAGCTCAAGGAAGACGCACTGGCGGTAGGCTCTCATTGCTGCAATTAAAACAGATTAGGTGCACTCTTGTACCAGCTTCACCCGATCACTACGCACGGGCACTCTTGCACCGGCATAACACGGTAGTGACATGCCTTTGAACACTGACTGAGTGGTAATTAATTCTGCTGCTTCCGCCTCGAATCTGCGAGGTGCGGCTATCCAAACGGAAGAGCCTACAGGAATAGATCAAGATAACACAATTTAGGCGCGACCTGGTTGGATGACGTGGGAGAATAATAAGAACAACAATAGTAATAATAACACTTGATAGACCACCCTCAGACAACTCAATCTCTTTCTAGGCGCTTTACATTTGTGTTTGTGTGTGTGTGTGTTTGTGCGTGTGTGTGTGTATGTATATGTGTGTGTGCGCGTGCGTGTGTGTGCGCGCGTGCATTCATATGCGTTCGTGCTCGTGCATGCGTGAGAGAAACCAAACTGAGCTAAGAATCTCGGTAAGCATGGCCTAATGGGAGCGGTCGGCTGACCTCGCGAGATGGCAGAACCCCGCCCCGCCCCCCCCCCGGCCTGGCAAAAAAATGTAATGTATCTCCGTCTGTAACACCACAAAGTCATAAAGACCATGAGGGTGTTACGCAGGAGAGTTTTATGTAGCGTACTCACAGCCTAAGCGGCTTTCGGTACGCATTCGGTAGCCAAAAAACGTCTCATCTCACGCAGCAAAGAGAAACTGGGAAGCATAGCAGAGTCGGGAGAGCAGTTGAGGTAGTGAGTAGCATGGAAGTAGCAGCTCAGGACCGCTAAAAAGGATGAGCCATAGTCGGCACCGGAAGAGTATTTGTTTCGTTGCGTAAGAATTGTGGAGGCGAGTTCCACAATCTAGGACCAGCAGAGCTAAAGCTTCTGTCGCCAACGGTCCTTAAGCGGAGGAGTGGAACAGCTAATTTATTGTCCATTCAGAACCTGAGGGCTCGAAGAGGCTGAAACTGATGCAGCAGTTCAGTTAGGTATGGAGGAGCCAAGCCATGGCGGGCCTTGTGGGTCAGAGTAAGAACTTTGCTCTGTATCCGTTGGCTGTATCCAATCGGCTGACCTCGCGAGATAGGTGAACCCCGCCCCGCCGCCCGGCCTGGCACTGCTGAGACTGCCGTTAATCCACCGATTGGAGCAGCAACCGCCTACTCGGTAATGGCTTGACCTTCTGCCGGCGAGAAGATCAAGCCTTGCTCGGCTGCGCCAATTAATACTGAACTTTTCGCCCTCTCTGCTGCCAATCATGCTTTAATCGCAAAACTTTTCTTTACTTAACTTTAACTTTACTTTAAGAAGGTCCATGTGAAACCTCGCCGGAAGCGAAAGTATAGCGAGAGTAGGGTAAGGAGAGAGGGTGTGTGAGAGATCGCGTGTGCGGTGGAGATCGGGTGGAAGTTAGAGAAGAGATACCGTGAGAGTGGTAGCGATTAGGGTTAGAGTGGTGAGAGACAGCGAGTGGAAGTCAGCCACGAGCGAGTAGAGCGAGAGCGGGCTGCTATCGAGATTTACGTAAGATACCCGAGAGGGTGCTGAGACGTGCACGGCGAGGTAGAAACTGAGAATCGACACGCTCGCTGTTCTCGCGCGAGGGAATAACTCAGGCACTCATGTCCTCGTGCACAATGGCGGCCGCATGCGGCCGCCATTGTGCAGGAGCCGCTCGGGCGGCGAAGTTGTCCGACGACTCCGAGACTTGGATACACCACCACCGATAAGCAGCGTCTCTAAGACGCCACGTCGAAGATGCCGCATTACAGCACTTCTTACCGACCTGACACTGCCGAGTCATCAAGCGGCGTATGGACTTCAAGGCTTTGTCATTCACTTTCAGGTCCCTTACTCCGTCGTACCTATCCAAACTACTTCCCAGTCAGGCTAGGCATCATCCCACCAGTTCGTGTGACTTAAATCGTTTAGCTGTGCCTCGGACCAACCGCAAATCCTCTGGAGACCGTGCCTTTAGTTCGTATACTCCTGAAGCCTGGAACTTACTCTCGACTGACGTCACAACAACCCTTGACTTGACGACATTAAAAAACAGCAGTCGCATACCGGTTCATATAAGCATTTGCTGGGTATATTTGAAGTGCCGTTTGTGTGCTTTCGCTGACGCTGTGCATTTTACAGCATTTACCGTCTTGGCGTCCTTCACTTAGAGCATATGTAAGTGTCCAGAGACACACACACACACACACATAGAGAGAGAGAGAGAGAGAGAGAGAGAGAGAGAGAGATTTATTTCTCCGGGGCTACTGTATAAATTGCCTTGACACTGTATAAATTACCTACTCAAGTCCTCTGGACCCTATTCCCACTGTCCTGCTCCTACTTTGCATTGATCTGCTGCTGCCATGCATAACTAACATAATTAATATGTCATTAGCCTCAGGTCACGTCTCAGCACCTTTCAAAAAAGCTGTAGTCAGGCCACTTCTCAAGAAAGCGTCACTAGACCAAGAGAACTTGAGCAACTACCGCCAAGTCTCTATTCTGCCATTCCTATCAAAGACACTGGAACGGGTCGTGGCGGACCAGCTCAACTCATATATCGAAACTTCAAACCTTGCTAGTAAGTTCCAGTCTGGCTTTAGAGCTAATCACTCCACAGAGTCAGCACTCCTTAGGGTATACAACGACCTACTTAGGAATGCTGACATGGGTAGAGTGTCTCTGCTTGTTTTGCTTGATCTTTCGGCAGCTTTTGATACTATCGATCACAAAGTTCTTCTAGAGCGCCTTTCATCTCGCCTGGGCATCACTGGCACTGCTCTGCAATGGTTCAGGTCCTATCTCAGTGGGAGACCCCAGAGTATTGATGTGAATGGACAAAGATCATCTGAAGTACCTCTGAAATATGGGGTACCTCAGGGCTCCGTGCTAGGTCCGGTTCTTTTCACGGTTTATACTCTCCCTCTTGCTAATGTGATTGCCAAGCACAATCTAGGCTTTCACTTCCATGCGGATGACACTCAGTTGTACCTTTGCTTTGATCCCTCCCAGCCTTCGAGCACCTCAAATTCTCTAAACTCACTTGCCGCATGTATTGAGGACATCCGCACATGGATGGCAGCAAATTTTCTAAAACTAAACGATGACAAAACTAACTTACTAGTTATGGGCAAACCCAGTGTGATTCAGAAACTGGAAAGGCTGACGCTCAAAATTGGCTCTGCCAGCATATCTCCTGTTGAATCAGCTCGAAATCTAGGTGTCATGTTCCAAAGTGACCTCTCGTTAGACGACCACGTCAGCTCCACAATCAAATCTGCCTACTCTCAGCTACATAACATTGCTAAAATTCGGGCTTGTTTAGATAAGGATACCACTTCTAAGTGGGTCCATGCATTCCTGACATCCCGTCTTGACTTCTGCAACTCACTGCTTGCTGGCCTACCGGCATGTGCAATCAGGCGATTGCAGCTGGTGCAAAACTCTGCAGCTAGGCTTGTCTGTCGTGAGCGTCGCAGTTGCCATTTCACACCACTTCTCGCCGACCTGCACTGGCTCCCAGTCAAGCAACGAATTGACTTCAAGGTTTTGTCGCTCACTTTTAGGTCACTTCATTCTTTGGCTCCAGCCTATCTCTTAGATCTACCCCCTCACCAGGCCAAGCATCGTACCACCCGCTTTTCGGAATCCAACAGTCTACCAATACCTCGTACAAACCTCAACTTCTTTGGAGATTGTGCATTTTGTTCGTATGCTCCCAAAGCCTGGAACTCCCTCCCGACTTGTGTCAGAACATCCCCTGACTTGACCACATTTAAAAAGAACTTAAAAACACACCTATTTAGGACAGCATTTAGTGGGTCCCTGTGATCTCGTCCTACTGACCATGTGCATGTCACCCATAAACATATTATTCATTTTTTTTGTTTTTCAAGCATGATTTTACTTACCATTCAATTGCATTTCACTTTGCAGCAAATGTAAAGCGCCTAGAAAAAGATTAAGCTCTCTGAGGGCGCTTTATCAAGTGCATTATTATTATTATTATTACCAATAGGTGCGTAGTTCAGTAGTGGCTGATGAAGACACCGAAGATGCCTGAGATGAGACAGCTAACTCTATGTCTTGCAGAGCCCTCCGGTCCCAGCACAAGCTGCCTAAAAATCTGCCCCTACCTGGACTCTGACCTCCGACTCTGACCTCCGACTCTGACCACCGACTCTGCCCCCGACTCTGACCTCCGACTCTGACCGGTCCAGCAGTATCGACCTTTTGCTGTGCGGGTGGCATCTATAGCAGTCTCTCTTGGGTAACGCCCACTTAGTCTCGGTGGCTCCTAGGAGTAATAGACAAAGATACGCTGCATCTAGTGTCTGAGTTTCTCGTGCTATGCTGTCAGCGGCTGTTGCACTGCACTGCGTTAACCAAGGGCTTATTGCTTTGTAGCACCTGAAATCTTACAAGGCAAAGCTTACGGAGCTGCCGTGGATATGTGGAATACAGGCGTCATAGTTTACATACTGTAAGTCACGTGATTGTGTAATTTAAAATTTTAACAGGAGGCGAAGCAGATTCCTTTATAAAATGCACTCAGATAATATTAAGTTTGACTACTCAGGAATTCAAAATATTGCTAGCCGTGCTGTGCCTTTTTTCGTTCACTACCAGAAAATTCGAGCAGAGTGAGACTCCGAATAAACGGAATACGATTCTCTGGCCTTGCACCGCCACTCAATCTACATTTACCACACTCATCTTCCAGCATACATTGATAGTCGACTAGTGTACATTAATCATCTGCTACGATGCATAGTGCATAGACTGATATACAGTTAACATCTCATAGAATATGTTGATCATTTACTGGGTTAAATTGAATCGTCTAACTGGTTAAAAGCAATAACCCTTGTATAATGCGATTTTAAAATAATTAGCAACTACCACAGTATTGCATTGGCGTAATCGTTATCTTTCTCTTCCTTTCTCTCTCTCTCTCTCTCTCTCTCTCTCTCTCTCTCTCTCTCTTTCTCTCTCTCTCCATCTTCTTAACTCTCTCTCTCTCTCCTCTCTCTCTCTCTCTCTCTCGCTCCCTCTCTCACCCTTTGTACAGTAAATGCTAAATCGCAGGCGCTGCGTGCTTTACGGAGACGATATTTTATTCCCATCGAGGTTATGTGGCTATGAGCCATTTTATGCTGATATGGAGGAGGAGATGGTTATCAAGATTATCAAGTGCGATTATGAGTTTCACGAGCCATGGTGGGACAACATCAGCGCTGAAGCTAAGGTAAAGAGTTGAGCATTGCTGACAAAGAGATGCTCTTTCATATCATAAGCTAAATCCCTAACGTGAATGTACAGTCCCTTACGAAATCTCAACAGCCATATCTCTTCGTACCATTCGAAAGGCAGCTTACAGTAATTGTCTGAAACTGGCTACCTAGCAAAAAAGAGCACGTCTCCTTACACAACGCGATCGCTAGGGAATCTCTCCAAAGTCGCTGGGGCTCAGCAATGCGTCGTCGCTTCGTCGTTTTCGACGTTATTTAATGCCGACCCCCCCCCCCCAAGGACTTCGGATGCAGGCAACCCATTGTGACCTCATAGAACACCGCTCTCAGGTGCTATGCGAGTTCGCGCCAAGTACTGCCCGTAACTGCAACCAATCGTTAATACTGCTGCAGGATTTCATCAGGAGGCTGCTAGTCACGGACCCGACCATGCGACTGACTGCTTCGGAAGCGCTCGCTCATCCTTGGGTCAAGGACGTCGATGCTCGTGTTCATTTGCTTCTGGGCACGGCCCAGTCGAGGCTTAGGCACTTCAACGCCAGACGGAGGCTTCGGGTGAGACTGAAGCCGTACCTGTCAGTGGGCGAGAGCTTTGAGCGTTACAATACGTAAGCTGTGCATCTCTACGTGGCTGGGTTCGTGGTGCACTTCGCTAGAGACATCGCCTTGGATTTCTATATGCGCTTGTTACGTCAGTATTGGAAGGCTTCGATTGAATTTTCTCACGGATCCTAGGGCACGTGCGATTGCACTTAATTTTTGATACCCCGAAATTGAGTCGCCATCTTGCAGAGCTCCGCTCCAATAAAAGGGAAACGTGCTGATGCGGAACGAGCCTGTGTGCTGATGTGTAACTGATTAGCCTCTACGGGGCAGGTGTATTCACTTGCGATCGAATCGGCAGCTCCAAGTGTGAGAAGAAAGAGAGACGATGACGTCTGTACCGGCCGACGGAACGGGCAGAACGTGCAGAACGTGCAGAGCAGGCGATGTCGACGGTCACGTGATACTCGCTTCAATTTCCTGGCCCCTGGCGGCTGAAGTGGGCTGCTACGCTGGCTGGCGTCCAGTGCCAGGCTGGTGACTGCTACGGCTGACGACGTTGGGTAGGAAAGGAAGCCGGCCATGTCGGCCGAATGGAAGCTAGATAAGTAGCAAGGCATAGACGTCGTTGGAAGGGCCGGCTAACGATACGAGCACCGCCGCCGACGTGGATTTGAGCAGCGAGTGCCGATTACAAGCAGGAGTGCCGGGCAGCAGCCAGCGGCTCCGTAGGTCAGGTAGGTCAGGCAGGTCAGCTCGCTCTATTCTAGCTGCTGTCTGCGACTGATGATGGCATACTAGTTAACTCACTAGCTTACTCCTATAAAGGCCATTCGGACGCGAATGAGTCGCGATCGAGTTACGCCTCCTCCAAATGAGGACGACGCGGGCGACGTAAACACCTACTTCTGCCTGGCGCGTACGTTTGCCACTGTGCGCCCCCAATTATTTGACGGCTACGCGGTTACTCGGTCATTTTTAATTTTTCCATTGCGCCACACTTTTGTTGTATCCCCTCGTGTCATCTTCCTTGCAAACTCGGATTTGACAATTGCCTACCTTCAACTGTTACTAAGGTTCCGTTTGTCCATTGCGTACGTGAGGGTGTAACTTGTGCAAACCTCCCACGGGTACAAACTTCAGAGGTTGTTGCATATCGCATCCGAGTGCATGCTTTCATTTCTTTTTAGGCCGCCACAGATTGCGTGATTATGATGAATAAGGTTTATCAGAGCGGAGGAAGGAAGAGCCAGAGCGAAGTCATGACGAAGGCGATTTCGGCAGACTCGCCTGCAAACGATTAGATTATGTGCATAAAGCTCAGCTGTTCATCGTCTACTTGCTGTTCGTGGTCTACAAAGAGTCGAGCTTCGAGCTCGGCAGCTTCGCTCGCTCTAGCGTTCTCATAGGCTGACGTCTACGGTAACGTGTCTAGTAACGGCGTCACACAAACACTCTCGCTGCTGTAAGCCTAAAACCTGGCCACTCTTATAGGCTTTGATATGTTTTTTCATTCAGTTAATAAGACTTATGTCGTGATGCATCTTCGTTTTTGACACCACAAGTACCGCCAACGAAAATTCAGAGTTTAGTGAAGGCCAGCCGAATATAATTTCAGTGTTCAAGGAGACCGGAGGCCATCTGCTATTGTAGGAGTTACTCGAGCGAGTGCGAGTGTTATATGTATGTATGTACATGTGCGAGTGTTGTATGTGGGCATGTACATGTGAGAGTAAGACCACTCAAAGCCTAAGCAGCTTTCGGTACGCATTCGGTAGCCAACAGACTTCGTCTCGTGCAATAACGAGAACGTGGTAAGCATAGCTGAGTCATGAGGGCAGTCGAGGAAGTGAGAATGGAATTGGTAGCTCGAAATGGCTGGCAAGTATGTGCCACAGTCGGATACCCGAGAGTAGATGCCTTTGAGTAAGAATTGTGGGGGCGAGTTCCACAATCTAGTACTTGCAGAGCACAGACTTCTGTCGCCAACGGCCGTCTCTAAGGCACCAAGGGACGGAACAGCTAAATTTATAATCCAAAGAGGACACAAGGGCGCGAGAAAGCTGAAACTTGTGCAACAGCTACTCTTGCTACTAAGGAAACTGTCCTTCTCTGGTCGCTTTCAGGAAATCACACCAAACAGATAACAAAAGTCCCCATTAACTGTTGCACTTCACGTTTCGCTATCGTTAACTTGTCCTGCTAAAGTGTGCATGCAGGTCTTACGACGATGGAGGCGAGGTCTCCTTATAGGCGACTCAGTGAGAACAGAATTGCAAAAAACGCACAAGTGATAGTAGCTTACAACGTTGAGCATGTGCAAGGCAGTTCCCATGTGAGACCAGATACTTTAAACCGTTGACGTCAACGAGGGTACGTTAACAAAGCCCAAATAAGCAACTTCGTAAAATAAGTTAAGCATCCACTAACTGCACGTTTCTAACCACCGAGATCGCTGAGGCCACCGCCGCGTAGTAGTCCTAAGCACAAAGAGCAGACAACTACCATCCACGAAAAGCTTCTACGACCCTCGTAAGCCTCAGCCTCCGGCCACTCCAGCTTCATCGGTGCACAGACAAAAGGGTCAAAAGGGAGGTTCTCCTGAGTCCTAAATATCAGGAAGCAAGACAGCTGTTGCTGAAGGCAAGTGTAG
Organism: Cristatella mucedo; assembly: GCA_009760855.2. Classification (NCBI taxonomy): domain Eukaryota; kingdom Metazoa; phylum Bryozoa; class Phylactolaemata; family Cristatellidae; genus Cristatella; species Cristatella mucedo. The sequence continues at coordinate 798,297 of WPIO01000059.1, forward strand.
ACAGCTAGCTGCGAGTGTGCATCCACCATAATATATGTGGCAGAACTCTTTCATTTTCTCTCTCTCCCTCTCTCTCTCCCTCTCTTTTCTCTCTCTCTCTCTCTCTCTCTCTCTCTCTCTCTCGTGGACACAAAAGTACAAACAAGCGCACTAGTTGGCTGGTCAAGCCATTGTGCAGTTCTCTACTTTGGGCACAAAAGTATTAACGTGCCAGCTGGCTCAGGCATAATGCACTTTTACACTAATTATGAAATACAAAACGCCAGTTACAATACTAGTACTCTGTATTAATCTAGTAAATACAATTCGCCACTCTCCTACTTACATGCCTATCGGTCGAAGTTTGTGTACGGCTACAACGTTAGCCTACGAAAGTTCTACTTTCGAGGCCGACAAGGCTCTTGCCTTCTTCCTTTCTTGCTCAGCGCTCGAACACTATTGGGCTGTGATAGCACATGATATGTTCACTTGCTTTTAAAATTTGCATGTCGTTCAATCAAATTTTTAAACGGTTTCATGCTTACCGATGACTTAAAATCGATTTCCAAGCTGACCGTTGTTTTGACATCATATTGCACGTTTCTCAGAACTCACTCCTTTAACGCTCACCAGCATTAATTCGCAGGAACGATGGTATCATGATAATGGGTCAGAAGTAAGATCTGCACAGTTCTATCAACATGCAAGCCATTGTGTGTTGCTGCAGGCCAGCAAGCAAGCAACACTCGTGACTTTCTGGAGATTTAACTATACAAGGCAAATAGCATAGCTAATGATCACAGCAGCTTCAGCAAAAATGCTATAACAAGAACGAACAAGGCCAAATGACTTCATCAGATGCTCTGAAGAAGCATGGCAGCAGCAAGTTTGGCAATAAGCGTTAAATAGGCCTAGCTTGCCTAGGCAAGTACTGCAGCAGCGGCGGCCATCAAAAAGGATGCGCCGCCATTCGAATGCAACGCAAGCCAGGGGCAGGCATCGGTGTACTATGCAGCTGAAAGCACGAACGTATGACGATCGAGTGCGAAAGTCGTGGCCGACCGACAGTCGTCAGCTTGCACGATCGATGGCTGTGTAGAGCAGCTCGGGAATTTCCTCCGTCCTTTCCTCTATCCCTTTCTCCTGCCATCGATGTTCCGAGTTGGCTGGTGCCACGCTGCCGGCGTCTCGCCATCACCGCCTCATTATCACCGCCTCACCAACACCGCCTCACCAACACCTCCTGACAACGTTTGTCTGTAAGCTGCTGCTGCAGCTTGGGAATGCAACCGCTTAGAGCCCACAGCTGAGTGGACCAGGAAGTGCTGTATAGACTTGTGCACTGTGAGCAGCAGACCCGAGTAATTGACACACGAGCAGCAGCAGCAGCTACTGCTGCTGCTCGATTGGAAGACATTCATCAAAGATGCCAAAACAGCACCACGACCCAACCTCCAAACGCAGCCATCACCATAATCCCGACAATGCAGGCAACCGTCGCCGCTTACGAGGAGGTCGGCGATATCCAGGATCGTCCTCTTCCGACGTTCGACACGTTCGCTGGAAGATTACGGTTCGCCGAACGACACGACGACGAAGGCAGCGGCGCCCTTGCCCCGAGGCTGAGTGCTGGCTACTTCGCTTTCCGGTCGGCATCGGCGCACCCAGTTGGCAGAGGCGACGACGACACGCCGTTTGACTTCGGTGGTGGCCCAGAATTCTCGGATGGCCGCTCAGCCGTCGTCGGCGGTGGTGCCGGTGGAGATACGGACGACGCTCGACTGCTGGCGTCACTGCCGCTCTCATGGGAGCCAACCAGGCTGAGCATGCCAGCCGACCACTGAGAGTGCCACGGTGCTGCCGCCGAAACCGCCTGTTCGCCTAAGCCTCCTGCAGCTGCTCCTGCGGCAGCAGCAGCAGCCGGCGGCGGAGGCGACAGGGTGCAGTGCATCCTGGCTTCTCTCTCGGCGTCGGCTCGCTCGGCATTGCTGCCCAGCAGCAGCTCCGCTGCTGCCGCACCGGCGACGGCAGCGGCCGGACCAGCGTCGTGAGCGCCTGGGCTGCCGGTCGAGGTGCAAACCGGGTCGGAACCGGCGGCCGCCACCGCCGAGCCCGGCAAGCCTACAGCGACTGAGCGTGCGCCGGCCACACCCTCGGCAGCATGCCCCCTCGAGTCGTCGCTCGCACCGGCGGTGGCAGCTTCCCTTGTCGCCGCCGCCGTCGAGTCCAAACAGCACCAGTTCGTACGCCCGTCAGCATGAGCGTCGGCAGTGGCGACCACTGCGACGGCGGCAGCACCTACACACGTGTGAGAGCATCGGACGATCGGAGCGTGCTTGCTTGGCGGTGGTGCGGCCGAGCGCTAGGCGGCGCGCTACCTTGTCGGCTAGCTAGCTAGCTTGGCGGCAGTACCTGCTGCCGACGTCGTCAGGGCGACGTCGCCTGCAATCACCGATGCTTGGCTGCCGTCGGCCGCAGCAGGCCACCTCGTCGACAGGGCAGCTGTGAGCGAGTCCACTCCGAGCGCAGTCACGTAGCTGGCCGTGTCCGACGAATGCATGACCGAGGTGGCGGCGGTGTGGCCGAAACCTCCTTCGGCTGCCGCTTCTCTGCATGCCAATGGCTCTTCCGCCACTGCAGCCGCCATCGCCATGGCCGGGTTGTCAAGTGCCGTCGACGACTCTGCCATCGCAGCGGGCCTCGACACGGCGGCACCGGACGAGACGACCGAGCCTGGCGCTGTGGCCCCAGCCGCAGAGGCCGCCGGAAGCGCCGACTGCGGCGATGCGGAAGGCGGCAGAGGCAGCGAGCCGGCGGCGCACTCTTCTTCGACGATCAGCGGTGCTTCTTCGCCGACAGCAGGCAGCGGCGGCGGGCCGGCGAGACGCGCCGACAGCTTGCTGGCCTTGGCCAGGAGCAGAGACGTGGCACTCTGCTTGCGCCGCTGCTCCTGCCGCAGCTCGGCAGACAGGAGCTTCAGCTCCTGGATGCTCATGCCCGGATGGAGGCGGCTGCCGCTGCCGCCGGCAGCCGCCTCCTTGCATCCGGCGGTCGGCACGGCCTCCGCCGCCCGAGTGCCTGCCTGCAGCTGTGGCCCGTCTGACTCGTCTGCGGCCGTGGCATCAAAAGGCAGCGCGCCGTCAGGAGGCGCCCTCGCAGGGAACTCCTGCACGGCCGTCGCAGCGCTAGCATCGGCGAACACTTCTGCTGCGTCGGTGCCGGTGGCAGCATCCACCGACGGCGACTGCTGCTGATCGACAGCCACTGCTTTAGGCACTTCCTCAGCAACTGGTGGCAGTGGTGCCAAAACGTACTTGGGCTGCACCTACGAGATGCAGATGCTTTTCATTCAGTCTCGTTCAGTGCGAATCGCTGGCCTGGCTCTAAGGAGGGCGGAAAGTGCTGGAAAGCTACGATGATGCACGCGATACACTGCACTATCAGCCGACTTCTAGCCCAGCTCATCGCAGACAGAACGATCACCTTAACTCGTCATGATGCAAACCTCTATGCTACAGGCCTACGCCGATATTCTATAAAAACAGGAAATTCAGACATAAAGGGACGGCCAGCTAACTGTAAGTGATGGAGTGAGACAGTGGGGGGGAAAGAGAGCAAGAGACGTGTGTGTGTGTGAGAGAGAGGAGAGAGAGAGAGAGAGAGAGAGAGAGAGAGAGAGGGAGAGAGAGAGAGAGAGAGAGAGAGAGAGAGAGAGAGAGAGAGAGAGAGAGAGAGAGAGAGAGAGAGAGAGAGAGAGAGAGAGAGAGAGTGTGTGTGTGTCTGTGTGTGTGTGAGAGAGAGAGAGAGGGAGATAGAACGAATAAGAGAGATGTTGTAAGACAGAGAAGAAAAAGAAAAACAGCTAAACATGAGAGATTACAGATGGCGAGGAAGGGGAAAATGCATTTGATGAGAGAGAGAAGAGAGAAAGAGATAGGGGAAGAGACATAGTATGAGAGAGAGAGAGAGAGAGAGAGAGAGAGAGGACGGAAAACAAGATGCAACCGATGATAGACAAGGAGCCCCATCTTTGACTAGCAGGTGGGCAGTCAAAGGTACCACAAGAGCTGCTTCAGTATGAATGAGCGTACCGGAATCTTCAGGAGTGCAGTTGACTGCATACCTCAAATATATTGCTCATGCCACGCACGAATTTCTTTCCAGCACTGATATAGCATAGCCGATAAGTGCCAGGATCTCGCATGGTCGAAGCAGGAAACTTGGCTGTATGAATGGCCACACTGGCTCCTGCAGTGCCTTCATTCTTACCAGTGGCATATACGTATGTAACATATTCATCAAGTGTGAAGAAATCAGCCTAAAAAAAACACTATTAGTACAGCGACAGAAGAGCCTTGGCGGCTATCACCACCGCTTGCAGTGGCGATAAAGGATCACCCACCACAGGATTCGAACCCACGACCTCGGGGCCGAGGTCGTGAAAAGCAACCGTCTTAGCTAGTGAGCCATTACGGCTCACCGACCTTGGAAGATTCTCTCTCTCCCTCTCTCTCTCTCTCTCTCTCTCTCTCTCTCTCTCTCTCTCTCTCTCTCTCTCTCTCTCTCTCTCTCTCTCCCTCTCTCTCCCTCTCTCTCTCTCAGTACAATGAGTTAGTGAAACCAAATGTTTGCATCAGAAAAACAAAAGCGCGCGCACACACACACACACACACACACACAGAGCAGCACATGCTATGTAGGTGTTCGAAGATGCTGGAACTGCTACATTTCACTACTGCTATTGAACATCCACATGCAGCCACTTGAGAAATTTCCTGTGCACGAGCCTTAACGGGGGCAGCAGCCTGTCAGAGTAGCTAGTTGGGGAGAGGGGCGACAGCATACCTTATACAATGCTAAATAGTCCCAGGTTGATGTTGGCATGCCAATGACGCGATACTTCACTGTTGCTTCATTGCCACATTGCCAGCACTGTGGATCCTCAAAAACCACGGCTGGCACTACGTTAAAGGCCTGAAATAGAAAATGTATGTGAATACATGTTCTATACAGATACAAAGGAATTGCACTCACAGCACGTGGCCGCTGGCACAGAGAACGTGAGCCCATATACGCACGTGAACAAATGAATAAATAGTGGACTTGAAATAAAGCCAGACACCAAGAGGCCGTTGAGTGTTTTTACAACCAAGCGCTTAGGCGTGTTAGTTTTTAACAAGGAAGTAAAGAGCCACGGCTGGTCCAATTGCACCATAAACAAACGGTAAGCGTAAACTCTCGAAAAATATAAATGCATAATTAAACTTAAAAAGTAAGCAGTGAAGAACTATGCGTTTAGAGCCACATAGATCTCATAGATAATAAATAATATCATATAATATCTAATAGATTCCTAGATCTAAGCTCCATACACTGACTCGAGCTACTGGTGCTGCAAAAACTATATTTAAAGTTCCACACACACACACACACACACTCATGATAATAAAGTCAGCAGTTTGCTTGTCTGCCTATGCCAACATAATAATAATAATGCACTTGATAAAGTGCCCTCAGAGAACTCAATCTCTTTCAAGTTGCTTTACATTTGCTGCAAAGGAAACAAGGTCGAATGGTGAGTGGTATCATGCTTGATAAACAATATGAATAACATGGTTAGGGGTGACATGCACACGGTCAGCATGCAGGTGTGGTTAGTGGCAGCATGCAACTGTGTCAGCATCCATAACCTCATAAATGACAAATCACAGGGACCCACGAAATGCTGTCATAAATAGGTGCGTTTTTAATTTCTTTTTAAATGTGGTCAAGTCAGGGGATATCGTGACGCAAGTCGGGAGTGGGTTCGAGGCTTTGGAAGCATACGAACTAAATGCGCCGTCTCCAAAGGATTTGAGGTTTGTACGAGGTATTGGTAGACTGTTGGATTCCGAAAAGCGGTTGGTACGATGCTTGGCCTGGTGGGGGAGTAAATCTGAGAGATAGGCTGGAGCGAATAAATGAAGTGACCTAAAAGTGAGCGACAAAACCTTGAAGTCGATCCATTGCTTGACTGGTAGCCAGTGCAGGTCGGCGGGAAGTGGTGTGATGTGGCAACTGTGACGCTCACGACAGACAAGCCTAGCTGCAGATTTTTGCACCAGCCTGTAATTGCCTGATTGCACATGCCGGTAGGCCAGCAAGCAGTGAGTTACAGAAGTCAAGACGGGATTTCACTAATGCACGGACCAACTTAGACGTGGTATCCTTATCTAAACAAGCCCGAATTCTAGCAATGGTATGGCGGACGACTTGACCAGCAAAGTCATCGATGTGCTCCTGGCGAGTCTCTCTGTTTATGGGACACACTGTGCTCGGAGTTTAGAAATCAGATTTAGAGACGGTGAGCGACAAAGGCTATAGCGAGCAGGTTCCATTCAACCGGCAATTGCGTAGCGAAGCTTGGCCGTAGAGAAATGCCATTGCTATCCCATGAACGCTCAGATGGGTGGAGTGAGTAGGAAACCAAACTTGGAGCAAGACTGCAGTCTAAACCTCCTACAAATCGGAAGACTGTAGTAAGGCTCGAGTAGGTAGGAAGCAAGACTAGCTGTCTAAACCAGGCTTAACGGTTCACACTTCTATTCGCACGGCCAGCTCTTCTGGCTTGGGTCGTTTAGCCACGTCTTTATCCAACCACAAATGATTTGGAGATCACGCCTTCATTCGTATATTCCTAAAGCCTGCTACTTGCAAGCAGCTCTCCTAGCACGACATTCCTAACTGTAAGATATATGAGGAGCCCAAACAAATACCTGTTGCTCATATGATTTACTCCTAAAAAATATAATTCATTTGTATAGCGCCCTAAGAGAACTTAATCTTTATTCAGGCGCTTCACATGTGCCACGGGGCTCGAGCCCACGACCTCAGCCAGACCTTGGTCCCCAGGGCTCATTCCACATGAATCGTCCTTTAGGTGCTTGTGATTGATGTAATTGTACACGCTGTTATCTCTAGTAAGTTTGCATGCTCCTTACCCAGCATAAGTGAAGTGCCTAGAAAGACATTAGGTTCTCTCAGGGTCCCATAAAAAATTATAATTATTATAACTATAATTATTATAATTATTTTTACTAGTATCAAATATGCTGCACCTGGTTTCTCCAGCACAAATGGAGTCAGTCCCTCTTCCCTAATAATCACCCCTCCCTAGGAAATATGGAGCCCCCCCCAGCAGTCAGCTAAAGTCAAAGTTACCTTGATAGTGAATTGGCTGACAACAGGCTTATGGTCGCTGGCTTGAAAATCCATGATGCTGGTATAGACCAGCTGTTGAGCATGCAGACGCGGATCGATGCGACCGTTGGCAGTAAGCAGCTGCAAGGTGCTGAGTTCCATGAACGCATCCTCGTGGACCATGTACAGAATTCGATCGCACCAGGCAGGCTTGCGGCACTTCGGCCTGCCAAACGGATGGAGGATGACGATTCATCATCATCATCTGCAGCAGCAGCTGCGCCGGCTGATAGTTGCAATGCAGCGGTGACATACGGTGACGGCGGGTGGCTCAAAGGGCGAGAACGAACAGAAGCAATAACAATCGACTAACGACATAATAGGCATAAAAGCTACGTGTGATGCCGTGCATCTCTGCAACAGCACAAGGCCATACGGTCTGGGTGTGTTTCAAGCTGAAGAGTTTACTTCCTGCTGTTGAGCATACGATAGCAGCAGGCTTCATCGCAGGCAACAAAGAAAAGTAAGAAGTAGATAGCCGAGTCAGATGGCCGGTCGCCGCAGTGAGCAGCACAAGAGTAGCGGCATTAGAAAGCTGAAAACGAGCGTCTTTTACAACAGGTGACCTCTGCACCCGCCGAACCGGGATCGCCTAATAACAGCTAATACTTTAGGCTGTGTGCTTAAAGAAGTTGCTACAGTACCTAAGATTGGCAAGATACCGGGGCTTGAAGAACACCAAAATTAAGGCAACCATGCCAACCGATTTGGTACCTGTGAGTGGGTTGGGCATCCATGAGATTGCTTGACTTTTGGCACACAATCTCAAGCAAGTCCATCCGATACCTCTCCTGATCTAATCTCGATCCCAAACGATAGGTGAACTTATTGCTCAAAGACAACAGGCAGCTCATTCATCCTGCTTCAGTAAGTTCATATGCAGAAACTCTGCCATGACAGATTTGCTGATATATGTATATTATTTTTATTTTAATACTATAAGAGTAGTAGTAAGGATTTTGTATTGAATCCGGCGATTGATAATAGCGAGCCACGTGTCCCCTTTGCTGAATGGGACATGTGACTAGATATGTAAGATTTAAAGAGCAACCTGACAACCATACTTGCAAAATGTTCGAGAGCAATTTTTGGAAGCCCAGCCAATAGCTAGTTGTTAACATTAATAACAGTAATAATAAAAAGAATACATTAGTATGGCACCCTGAGAGAACTGTGTCTCTTTCTGGGCACTATACATGTAGAGGCAATGGAAGCGTGTCAACTTATTATAGGGAATAGTGAGCAAAATTGTAGGAAGCATAAGCATATAAATGGAGAAAATCACACGGACAGAGCAAACGCTATGAGTAACGGGTGGGGCTATATAGCTTTTTATGTTTTAAAAAAGGATGGCATACTATTCGTTGCCAGTAAGTCGCAGACTTTAGGAGCATACGAACTGAAAGCAAGCTCTTCAAAGGCATTTGAGGTTGGTTTGGGTAAGCACTTAACCACCAGAGTCAGATGAGCAGGTCGTGCGAATGGGGAAGCATGAGCAGCAGTATTTCAGGTAGGCAGATAGGTAGGGCAGCAGCAAGAGAATGACGGGACTATCTTTCGACCTGCATCGACGAGATTCACACTAGGAGGGCCATTAACTTTGTAAAGTTTAGGGACGACCTACTTAACAGTTAGAGGCCAGCCTAGCATCGCCTAAGACCTTGCCTTCGCGATTGGTTCACCTAGCATCACTCCAGTGACAGCTGCCCGTATTTCCGGCACCGCTATTCCACAGCGACTTGCCATTGGATTATTATTAAAATCGCGGCACACGAACCATCCCCCTAACGTGTTATGCTTGTTGTTTATTGAGCATGCTGCCACTAACCATTCGATCGTGCTTCCTTTGCAGCAAATATCAAGTGCCTAGAAAGAGATTGAGTTCTCTGAGGGCACTTTATCAAATGCATTCTTATTATTGTTATTGGATGATAGCACAATGCTTTCTCCTATCAAGACGGCCTATATCAGCTGAGGAACATTACCAATGCCAGGGCCCGGTTAGAAGCATACGACAGCAAAACTAGTTCACAACGTTGTGATATTGCATCTAGCTTACCGAAATTCCCACAATGAAGTACTCCTGGCCTGGGCCCTCAATCGTCCTCGATTGGTCCAAAACTCCAAAGTTTATCAGGTTTGTCATCACCTGCATAACTTTAACATCAAACCACTTCTGTCTGAGCTTCACTGGCTCCCTATCAAGCACCGACACGACTTCAAGATTCACTCTCTGCCCTGCCGGTCGCTTGGATCGCTTGCACTCGTGCCAGTCTATCCGACCTCTTCGCTCTAAAAAGTGCGCTCTCGGGCTGCTTACCTGCTCCTCCTCGGCTTCCAGTCGTCCCGGTTCCCAAACCTTTTGATCATCGGGCCATCAGTTCGAACGTACCGAGCGTCTGGAACTCTCTTCCGACTTCTGTCACCAACTGCATTGACTTTGCATCATTTAAGCCTCAGTTAAAAAAAACATCTGTTCGGTTCAGCTTTCCCTGCGCCCCAGTAAAGTTATCTTTTTCTTTGGGCTCGGCTTTGCTTACCTGTGCATGATTAAGTGCATGTTACTAACCTGTAGTCCTACTAACTGATAGCCCTACGTGTCTTCCTGTATACTTGTACATGCTTGTCTAAGCATGATACCTAGCATGCCAATAACCCTGGGCTATTGCTTCCATTGAAGCAAGTTTTAAAGCATCCAGATAGAGATTTAGTTCTCTTAGGGTGATATACAAACGACTTATTAGTATTACTATGTTTCGAAGGCTACTTACTGGTCGAGCAAAGCGAAAGCTGTGATGCTTTTCCATCATTGTCACATGCGATGTCCTTAATACTTGGTCTTAGCTTAGCCTAGGGGTACCGAGCTTGCACTTCGTGACCAAGGACATGGGTTTGGGTGCTGTAGGGTCCTACAGCAGGTAATGCTGCATTGCCTACTGCAAGAGTATAACAAAATTGTTCTCGAATTTGCTGTCTAATAAAATTGGCTGCAACTGCTATTTTTAAGTAAGTCACTGGTGATGCCTGTACAGCCTCAGCAACATTGCCATGCTAAAGCATGCATATCAAAAATAAAAAATAAGGAAAGCGCTTCCGGCAGTCGGCAAATGTTAGTGGCCACTTCAAAAAGAAACTGTCAGAGGACTACAGTCTCTCATCATTCACAGATGCAAAATATGTGTGGCAAACCGAGCAAGCTACCACCTTAATTTGCTTCACACATATGAAATGATCCTGCTTTTGCACTATCTGGAGCCACTTCCGGCTTCCAACATTGTTGCCATTTTCGAAGGATACTATTTTGCAGCACCGTCTGAACATTTCGAAGTATGAGTTACTAGATGCATCAAGTTTCACCCTCTAAAAATGTATCTCAAAAGCCGAATCGAGCATTTCTAAGCGATTGTCAAGGGCTTGAATTGCACTATTTTGAGCATGCACAATCAAACGTCTTACGTGGTTCGAAACTATGCAAGAAATGTATGATGCCGTCAAAAGAAAGACCACCCAACAGCCCTTTCTTATAAACAAGGGATTAGATTACTCTTTTAAACTACCTCTTAATCTCTAAACTCTCGATTTCCATTATACACACTAAATTGAACTACCTCAACTTAATTTCAATGAAAACTTTTAAGGATATGCAAGTAACCGTGATTTTGGCATCTTAGGTTTTTACCAAGACAATCCATCAGTAGAAGAGATATGGAGAAAAGAAACCTAATGGATAATAGAGCAGTCTGGCATATGAGTACAAGTCCTTCCTAAAGCTGTGCTTGCAATCCTATTGATGGACAGTGGGAAATAGTGCTCTTACAAGCAGCTCGATAGCACCAAGGTCATAGCACCAAGGTCATAGCACCAAGGTCGTAGCACCAAGGTCATAGCACCAAGGTCATAGCACCAAGGTAAGCACTGTAATAATAATAATAATAATAATAATAATAGTAACAGTAGTAATATATTTGTTATAGCACCCCCAGAGCACTCAATCTCTTTCTAAGCACTTTACATTTGCTGCAAAGGAAGCACGATCGAATGGTTAGTGGTAGCATGTTCAACGGCAACAAGCATAACATGGTTAGAGCTGACATGCACAGGGTCAGAATGCAAGTATGGTTAGTGGCAGCATGCACAGTGTCAGAACGCATAAGCGCAGAAAGGACGAATCACAGGGACCCGCTAAATGCTGTGATAAATAGATAGGTTATTAGCTTATTTTTAAATTTGGTCAAGTCATGGGATGTCGTGACGTAAGCCGGGAGTGAGCTTCAGGCTTTGGAAGCATATTCCTTTGGGAGCTCATTTTCAGGCTACATATAGTCGATACCGTTCGATAAATACAATCGCACTATTGATGCTTACCAGAGTCTGTAGAACGAGAGATGCTAGCAAATCACGGAAGAGACTGCTCTGCTCACTAACTCATGCTTAATTCCTATTTTAACTGGTCTCATATGGGTGCTAAGGTGGGGTGGCCCTCTGGCACTTTGGTAATAGTCATCTCTCCTCTGAGTCATGATTTGTGTTCTGCTACCACCTTTCAAACATCTAGGAAAGATAATCAAAACCAAGATAGCACAAAAAATAATCTTACCTACTCCAAACCTATTGTACAAAATTAAATCACACGGATGTACTGTAAATTTCAAGATCAAATATGAAGTGACCCTATCAAGTGTAGGAAAAACTACTAGCAGAGACTCTACGTCAACTATTGTATCACCTAGCATATCTCACAGTTAGCTGCAGATGCCTACACTTATAATATGCATGGTGGCTAATGCCAAACCAAGCACAGCTGCCTACGGTTCCGCTTGGGCTGAGATTGCTTTGGAGGGCTGATTAGGGATATGATTATCAGCCTGGCTTCCCAGATTTTCTGTGATCTGATCTTATAAAAATATTTAGCCAATTCATGATCCTTTAGCTATCGATCTCGATCAAAAGCCCTGTTAATGGCATGTCTTTTCATGCTAATTCTTTAAATGCAAGAAACAAGTCCCACAACAAGCAAAACAAATAATAAAAACTACACGAACATATTTAGCACGTTAAATCGTATCAAGCATGGCCGAAACATGGGTCAAACGTGGGTCAAACGTGGCTGCTAGCTGACACAAGCAGTCGGACTAAGCTAAACTAAGTAGTACGAGCAACGACCTCCAATGCCTGCTGCAGTGCGCGGGCAGCGGCACGGGCAGGCCTTCAAGCACAGTGCCTTCCAGCTTACCCAGAGTCGTATAAGTTGCTACCAATGTCGAACTTGTACGTGGGAGGAAATCGAATGGTGCCTTCATCGAAATCCACGAATATGAGCTCTTCCTTGCGGGCTTTGCTCAACTGCAATAGAGCTGTACGGTCTGTCGACAAGTAAGGCTTTAAATTTTGTCAGGCCACAGAATGCTGTGCATTGATGCATGTATTCAATGTATTTAACTTTAATGAGTCCTAAACTAAAATGCTCAGATATTAATACGACAAACTGCCAACTATGGCACATTCTTTCCAGCGGTCCTGAGCTGATACTTCCACGCTACTCACTACCTCAACTGCTCTCCTAACTCTGCTATGCTTCCCACTTTCTCTTTGTTGCATGAGACGAAGTCTTTTGGCTACCGAATGCGTACCGAGAACCGCTTAGGCTGTGAGTGCGCTACACAAAACTCTCCTGCGTAACACCCACAGTCTTTGTGGCTTTGTGGAGTTGCAGATAGAGATACATTACATTAATAAATTATTAAATTTAGTCGTATAATGCCAGACACTGCAGGCCGATCCACTGAACCACTTCCCAGCTGTCAAAGTACTCAAAATAGTCATGTTAGCCACATCAAGTTTTCCTTGGAACAATAAGAACTGGATGGTCAGTCAGACTGGAGAAGATTAGTAAACCTCGGTGAAAATCAATACCGACAATTGTACCCCACCAACGCTTATGTGGAGCTGTTAGTGGGCCTGGCACTTTAGCTTTCCGTACCGTAACATTTCTCTCTTGCTTATCAACCTCTATAATTTTGAATTTACGTGACATACATGATTAAGTCCCAATAAAACAAAGTCATCTCTGATTCGCTATAGCCAGCACTGAATACTTGAAAGAATGCCCAAATTTGCATGTATTAATATGAACAGTTGAACCTTAAAATTGAATTCAAAATGCACTCAAAAGCTAGCATTGTTTTTAAGAACAAGTGAAATGCAACGTTCAACAACGAGCATACAGTGCACATTTGCAATTTGTATTTTGTTTTCTTGCCGGCTCTCTTCTCATTGGTCATCAACGGCTAGCGAATCAGCTGTGATTTAAAAAGTACAAACATGTGGATTTAAATTTGCTAGAAAATTGAATTGTTAAAAACTATCTGAATCACTTTTATCTTCCTTCTGTGAAGATTTTGCTACATTGAGCAACAACTGCAAGATTGACTACTAGTAGGGCTGACTCACCAGCTAAGGTCAACGCATACTCGGGATCTCGTTCCAAAGCAAAGTTGGAGTTTCTCCATGATTTTTAATGGTTAATAATAATAATGATGATAACAATGAGTTGTTTTATAGCGCCCTATGAGAACCATATTTCTATTTATGTGCTTTACAAGAAACAATCAGACTGACTGTAATGACAATAACATGCCTTAATATCGTAACCTGCATACGCATATTGAGGGCAATGCACATGGATGGACCATTGATTGAGAAGAACGTGTGGGTTTAAGCTTTGCTTCAATGTCAAGTCATGAGATATAGGGTTTTCAATAGATAGGGAGTTCCAGACATTAGGTGCACAGGAACTGAAGTTGTGGTCTACAAATGGCATATACACATGTGCGGCAGAAATTTGAACGATAAAGGGATAAAAAATGCAGCAGAATTTCATGGCCTTCAATGCAGCTATTTCCAGCAGCCACTGGGAATGTAAGGTATCCATAGGGTAGTACCTGGTCGCTCACAAGAAGGGTTTGGTAGTCCTCTTTTTCAGTCCTCTCGATGACCTCATCACGGGTGAGATCGTCGAGGCGAAAATTGAGATCACCCATCCAGAACACGTAGCTGGAAACATTAGAAAAGCATGTTTCGACAAGCAGTTTCTATAACCTAAAGAAAACAACAGCAAAAACTTGGCAGATAGACTTCAGCTTGCCCAGTATGCCTGCCTGTGGAGAATGAGGTGGGTGTAGGCAAGTGCACCGAGTGCCGACAAAAGAGCTCAACAGCCAGCCAGCATGTCCAGCAGCAGCCATGTACAAATAATCAAGGGCCCTGAAAATTCCAGGTACTGAAATATCCTGACAACAGGCCTAGCAAGGGAATAACCATGTTATTCTTGTTGTTTATTGAGCATGCTACCACTAAACATTCAATCGTGCTTCCTTTGCAGCAAATGTAAAGTCCCTAGAAAGAGATTGAGTTCTCTGACGGTGCTATATCTAACGTATTATTATAATTATTATTATTATTCTTATGACAAAGTTGCCAGCAACAGAGCCGAAAGGAATCCACACCTGCACTCGAGGTCAGAAAGAAGCGTGACCAAGTGACTTAGGCAAAATGGGCCATATACGATATACGTACGTACTCGTGGTCCAGTATATTTTCAACGTACTTGTCTTTGAAAGTCTGTCCCTCGATAATGACATTGTAATTCTGCAAAGGATTTGCATTGAGCCCTGCTGAATGCTGGGTCGTCTTAAATCCTAGCGTGCGAGACAACAGTCATGTTGTGACGACGTACAAACTGACAGGTAACGAAACAGGAGGCCATGGATCTGCGCATGGATTGATCCGATACCCGGTATCAGGCTTGCAGCAAAGTGCACCAGTACTAGTACATCAGCTCAAGCTCGTACCTCAATTCTCTCCGAGAACTTTTCATCGTATGCACAGAGATGGCAGTTGACGATGGCAACGTTCACTCCATATAAGTCTGCTCTGAAGCTAACAGCGCCCTTCGATCCCTGAAATTGCAAATGCATCAGTAAATGATGAATGCTGAAATGCATCCAGGAGTTCCTTGGCATGTTCCCCATAGTTTTTGCCATTTAGACACAACTAAAAACAAAGAGCACTTATGGCACTGTCAATTACAATCGGACGAAGCTTATCTAGACTATCAGTATCTCTCGAGTGAAAATTAAAGATTTGCTGATAAAAGCGCTTGGATCAAAGAGCAGAACGAGAACCACCGGAGGCAACCGTCGCACTGGCATTGGGCAATGAAGGAGTTCCTACTGGAGGACTCAAAATCCGCGCCCTGGGTCGTGAGGTACAAACACCTCACCCCTGGGCAAAGTACTTTCACTGTCACTCTCTATAAAATTCTGGATACAAGGAAGCTCAATCCAAGAGCAATTTCCTACGCTGCAAAAGTTCTTATGAAATCAGGCTGCTGCTTTCATTCGACAGTGCTACGTTAACAGTACGTGAATCATGACTTGAGTTCATTCCTGTATATCGTCCCTCCGCGTGTCTCTGGACTGCTAGTCAGTTAAACAGAAAGCAACTGGTGACAAATATTTGTAATACTGCCCTCACATCACAATTAGTTCAGGCTTCGGACTATCTATCCAATAGCCCTTAACCGACTCAAAAAATGCTTCTGAGTTCGCTTGAACACATTTTGCAATATATTTCCATGATTACGGAAAATAAAGTTCTATGACGTTTGATGATGTATACAGAAAAATGCATCGAACCGAAATCGTAAACTTTTCTAGATTCGGTTAAGACAAGCAGAGATGGACTCGCATTTCAAATATCACTCTGACACGGAATATTAGCCGAGTTATGGATTTATGAGGCACACACCTACACTGGAAATGAAGCTGTGTAAAAGTCACATGAATGCACCTCAACAAGCTTCACGCATGTACCTCGATGTACCAAAGTTCGACAAGTTAGGATACAAATCGCATATGATGCAGAGATCGGTAAATTTTTTATTTGTAGATATGTTGCTTCCGTTTTACATCCGGGTTAGACGTGGTTTGCATATTCATTTTTTCTTTAATGTAAAAGTCGTAAGAGCTTCTGATCCCATTTCTAACATATTTGTTTTTCGAAAGGTACCCTAGACAAATATTCGATTGTCGGACAAATTTTATAAGTATTTTCTAGAAATTTCTTCACATTGCACAGAAAAAATGATTATGCAAACCAAGCCTAACCCGGATGTAAAACGGAAGCAACATATCTACAAATAACAAATTTCCCGATATCTGCATCATATGCGATTTGAATCCCAACTTGTCGAACCTTGGTACATCGAGGTACATGTGTGAAGCTTGTTGAGGTGCATTCATGTGACTTCTACGCAGCTTCATTTCCAGTGTGGGTGTGTGGCTCGTAAATCCATAACTCGGCTAATACTTCACGTATCGGAGTGAAATCTGAATTGAGCGTCCAGCTCTGCTTGCTTTAAACCTCTAGCTCGAAATCTCAGATTCCAACCTGTGCATACCAACAAATTTAATTCCACTGGCTATAAAACTGCGTTGACAGCAGCTCACCAATCTTCGATGGCCTGTCTGAATGAGTCAAAAACGAAAGAAAAAGTGAGCTGTGGCACAAATCAAGGCGCAGAGAGGTACTTACCAGGAGGCCATTGAGGGCCGTGCGTGTGTACTGAGTCTCGACATTGGTAACAAAGGGCAGGTGCTTCCGCAAAACGTAGGTATACAGTATGATACCTTGCATTTGAATGCTTCGCACCTGCAGAAAAAAGGCCAGCTGAAAGCAAGTGGCATGGCCCACATATCATTGTCCAGTTACATGTGCAACCACGATAAAACTAAAACAGCACATTGCCTCAGCAGGGCACATCGATCTGCCTGCCAATTGTCTGTGTTATAAGTATTTGGCGGTAGTGTGCCATCAGCACAATCCATTTGCGGTAAATACTCAGCTAATCTTAACTTTACAAGTAGGTGCCCTTCAATTTATAAATAGAAAAGTGGCCACGTCTGCTTCTTTTCAGTTAGTTCTA
Organism: Cristatella mucedo; assembly: GCA_009760855.2. Classification (NCBI taxonomy): domain Eukaryota; kingdom Metazoa; phylum Bryozoa; class Phylactolaemata; family Cristatellidae; genus Cristatella; species Cristatella mucedo. Next base: position 815,500 of record WPIO01000059.1, read on the forward strand.
GACTGCCCACTGACCTTGAACGTGTTGCACATACACTGATGAGAGTTGACACCCCACTAACTTCCATCGTCTTCATAAACCATCGAACTGGCCACACCCACACTCACTGAGCTGTTGGATTTCGAACTTGCTTTTCATTGTTGGGCACTAAGTACTAAGGCCCAGGGCAACTCAGAGGGTGCTCTTTACTGGCAGAGGTAATAAAGATTCCTACCTTGGTTGGGGCAGAGCAGTTTCGACACTGTCGCAGGGACTTGGCACCTAAAGAAAGAGATTGAGTTCTCTGAGGGTGCTATATCGAATGTATTATTATTATTATTATTATTATTATCATCATTTATGACAGGAACTGGGAGATAAATATCCATCCAAAAATATTTATTCCAGTGCATCTTCTCCATTATTTGTCATCGTCATTGTCAAGGTCATCGGTGACTTCCTTCCGAGTACCTCGTGTATCTCTCTCTCCTCTCTCTCTCTCTCTCTCTCTCTCTCTCTCTCTCTCTCTCTCTCTCTCTCTCTCTCTCTCTCTCTCTCTCGAAGTCGTGGCACAAGTGCTGGCACGATCACGAGTGCATTCTTACCAGGAAAGAGAGACTTGGGTGGGGATATTAGCATGCAGCAGTAGCAGCCACGGCCTGGCATAGCTTTCAAAGACCTTATGGGTTTCCCACAATCATCTGATCCAGAAACTAGTTGACAGATCCCAGCTGCACCTCATCCATCGGTCAGAGCTGCCCGATCACATAATTGTGTCCATTATAGACGACTTACCTGCACAGTGTTATAAAATTTCGGTATACACACGTCACTGGGTCTTAGCCCAGGGTAAGGTGCTTGTTCTTCACGACCAAGGTCGTGGATTTAAATCATACAGTGGGCAATTTTTCTATTGCTTACTGACAGCTGTGGTGATAGTCGTTAAGACTCTTCCTTCTACCACTATATACATGAGCCTTTAGAATCAGCTATCCTTTAACTTCTTAAAACCACAACTTGATAATGCCAGGACTACATGGCAGTAGTCAAAAGCCCTACCATGAAGCATAGCTATTATGCTAATATGCAAAGTACGTAAGTCGATCAGCCAGCATAACTAGTCTATGAATCTTCAGCAGGCTGAGGGCGACAGTGTACTCTACTGGCCACCGATGTGATCGTGCCGATGTGTCCAGTACACACACTAGCATGTGAACAAACCGTTATAATCTCTACTGCTTAACACCCAACTACTTTTGTAGCCAAGCACTACAGCACGCATCATATGGCAGCTTTATAGTTCCCCACAGCCGTTAAGCAGTCCTCATGCTACAGCCAGCCCTTTCTCATACAGTAGCTTCTACTGGGTCCAACATAGTAGCAGTCACCGAGAAAGCATTCAATACATCTTATTTGGGGCTTTCCACATTACAATTTTCCAACAATAAGGATTCCTAATACCTAAAAGCTATGGCTCTACACACTATGCACAAGCTAGTGCTGTCGCCAGGCTGGATGTGCAGCCGTTTGCCACTACGAGCAGCATGAGACACCAGCAAGACTCACGAGGACATAGTCACTTTTAGCCACTTCCTTGGCTAGCTGGCTGCCCCAGTCAGAAGATCTTCGCACTTCCTGCAGGCTGAAAAGAAAAATAGCCATCTCTAATTGGGGTCAGAGGCAGAGTCCAGCAACCAACTCACTGTTAAGAAACTGACCATTCAACGGATCGCCGACGAGGCAAGCAGCCAAGAAATCGCAGCAAAGAGAAGACACTGACCCGATAGCACATATATCAGCAGGGGATGGAGAGTCCAGTTGAATCAGCTTGTTCAGCTGAAGACGTCCTACCGGCGGTGGGCCCTGATCAGCTACATTCCAGGTTGCCAAGTGGACACTGCGACCACAAGAAACGAATGCTCCATTTAGTGCTGACATTTTGCTCGAGCTAAGCAAAATTGCTACAGAATAGGAACAAGAATGATACGAAGTAGTTGACCAGCAGGGAATCGGCTGCACCTTGGCCTAGTAGATACTCTTATGAAAGCCGTCATGGTCAAACAAGTCAGTCAGCACTTCCAACAATAAACTAGTGCACACCATTGGGAGGCTGCAAGTCAGACTTTACATACCAGCTATAAGCAAAAGTTGTCAGTCGATATACCTATCACTGTGCTGCACGGAGTGATTTTGGCCTGCCTCTGTCTTCCTCCCTGCCTAACTCCCTGCCTCTCTCCCTGTCTCTTTCCCTGCCTCTCTCCCTGCCTAACTCCTGGTCTTTCCCTCTGTCTCTTTCCTTGTCTCCCTCTCTCCCTGCCTCTCTCCCTTGCTCTATCTCTCTCTCCATCTTTCTCTCCCTCTTTCTCTCCCTCTCTCTCTTCCGCCCTCTATCCCCTCCCTCTCTCACTCCCTCTCTTTATCACTCTCTATCCCTCTCTCTGCTCTTTCCCTCCCTCTATCCCTCCTTTTCTCCCTCCCTCTCTCTCTCCTCTCTCTCTCCTCTCTCTCTCTCTCTCTCTCTCTCCTCTCTCTCTCCTCTCTCACTCAATCTCTCTTTCTCTCACTCTCACACACTTTCTCTCTCTCTCTCTCTCACTCTCTCTCTCTCTCTCTCTCTCTCTCTCTCACTCCCTCTATATCTCACCATCCCTCTCTCATTATCTCACTCCCTCTCTCATTCTCTCTCCACTCTCTCTCTCTCTCTCTCTCTCTCTCTCTCTCTCTCTCTCTCTCTCTCTCTCTCTCTCTCTCTCTCTCTCTCTCTCTCTCTCTCTCTCTCTCTCCCTTATGGGGGTTAATCACATGTAAGGTACATGGGCAAACTTTGCAAGTAAAATGACGATGGTCATGACAATAGCGCTCCAACGACTAGTTCTGCTGACAAGATTACTCTAACTTAAACGGAATTAAATGAGTGACCAGATTGCAGGAAACCACTACAACCGATACAATAAGTGGTACACGAAAGGGTTGGGCGCATATGTTGACTGAAGGTGAACTCACAGCTTGAGCTGATACGACGTTACGACTACAAAGTCAGATAATATTGCCCCACCACACACACACACACAGCCTGTTTGCTAGTTTGCTTCTTTCTCGTGACTGCTCCAAAACACACACACACACACACACATCAACCGAGCTTGGCATACAGACCCCCGCCCTTTCTGGCTGGCTTGTGGCTAAGGACTGAACTCGCTCTTCCCTAAAAAAGCCCGAGATACAGCGAGCCACTATTCCACACCTGGCTTAGCATACCCTTTGGAGACACCTCTGGGCACAGTACCTACTCGTCAACTCATCCGGTCATGCACGAAGTCATCCTGTCATGAAGGCTCGACAAGCCTTCACGAGTGAGATGACACGGAACTCTTGCAACCTAACAATAATAATAATAGCTCAATTCTACAGCGCCCTACGAAAACCTAACCTTCATCCAGGCACTTCACAACTCGCTGCATGAGAATCAGTACTCAAGAATTCGTGACATGCACGGTATCAGGCATCTAAATTGGTCCGTGGAACTGAGGACACCGTCCTGGAACTCACTACCGACCTGCGTCACGACATCTCCTGACTTTTCTACATTTAAAAAGAAACTAAAACGCACCTATTTATGACAGCATTTCGTGGGTCCCTGTGATTTGTCCTTTAAGAGGTTATGGGTGCTGACACAGTTGCATGCTGCCACTAACCACACTTGCATGCTGACCGTGTGCATGTCACTCCCTAACCAAGTTATTGTTGTTGTTTATTGAGAATGCTACCACCAACCATTCAATCGTGCTTCCTCTGCACCAACTGTAAAGTGCCTAGCGAGAGATTGAGTTCTCTGAGGGTGCTTTATCAAATGTATTATAATTATTATTATTATTAAGCTTGCAAAAGCAAGCACATATCGTGCTTAGGCCAAATGCTATTACCAACAAACGCACGCGAGGCTAACAATAATAAGCAGACGAACGGCGACTATTGTCGGCTTGGCTAGAGGAGTCGATGCAAAAAACACGTAACGTCTGAAGCAAATTAGACTGCAAATAGGTCAGAGCTCGAGTTTCTATGCTCCGGATATGCACGCGACGGCCCACTTAGCATGAGTTCTGACGTCGGCGGGAAATTTCAGCACCAACCGTCAACCACCCAGGGCGCCCAGCGAGGCGGTGGCCTCGGGGCGCCGGCGGGTATCGGTTCCGCACCACCACGAACTGGCCTCCGCAAGACAGTTAGGCGACGCTACGGTTAGGAAGCATTGCAACTGAGGCTATTGGGGGCTCGCCAAAAGCTCAATTGAACTCACAGTAGCTCGTGCGTCATCTACACGCACTCGCTGTCTCAACCCATTTGTAAAGTTTGCTGTTAGCCCACGCCCAGAGTAAGCACACCAGCAGCCCGCAGAGGCCTCCACTTCAACGGAGCGCCTAGCAGTGACGTCAGGACAACCCCCGTCGCTTCCGCTTTCGGGATCTGCATCCGGCCGCCACTCCCGGGACCCGCGCGCTTAACTAAAGCGAATATGCTTGTATTAATTGCGTAGCAAAGCGTGTGCGCGTAAGGCGGGAGGCTTGCTGAATAAAAATTATTTCGAATTTTTAACTTATTTATTATTATTTATTATTAAGTTCGTTCTAAGCTCCTCACGAGAATCGATAAATTCGCTTCCTCCGTACTTACGAGTAATCTTGCGAAGACCATTCGGCGGCTGCAGCCCCAGAAGTCGGTCCATGTCCCTAGCTCGACCACTCGCCTTTTTGGGGAGCGGACAGTTGTCTATCACAACGTCCGTTTCGCCGCAGCGTCCGTTTTCTTCCAGAGACTGCAGCTTCTAATTATCCCCAAGCCAGCCATATTTCAGTAGGACTGTATTTTGTTATACAAATTACAACTAATAAACAAATAGCTTTTATCGACTTAAGCAACGAATTACCTGGATCTTACGGGATTCACTCGAATTTAAGGAATATTTTTACGAACACCGACACCTACCGGCGGATGCCGCAAGTTCCCTGTCAAATTCGTCTATGAACTAAGTCGGAAACCTTACGCAACATTTAAAGCCATGTCCCCATATGCAACGGTTCAATCGAAAAAAGTGGTTCTTGCTCAGCGCCACGCCGGAAATCGGGTCCTCCTCTCAAGCTGCTGCCACGGTGCAGTTCTCCAATGCCATCAGCCAATACCAATACGCGCGTCGCCTGACGACGCAGAGAGACTCGGGGGATGCCGCTGCCTCCGACCGACTGACCAGCTCGCCGCCTACCGACCGCTGGCCGCGGCCAAGCGAGGCTGCTACAGCAGGCAATCTTTTTTCTCGGCAGCCTCTTCATCGCGTTTGTAGCGCGGTTCCGTTCACGCGCTTCAGAGGTGTGCTTCGATGTGCCTTACACGAAGAACGCCCGCACAGAACCAACACCAACAGTTTATTCTACTACCGAGCAGAGGGAGCACGACTTCACTCGCCCCTCTCTCCCCACTGAATTCCCCTCCTCGCCCACGGCTGTTTTTGCCGACCCCGATGGTGAGTCCACCATCTGACTGTGGTTACCGGCCTGTCCAAACCACACCACAGGCGGACCACAGCTATGCACCACCGGTGATGCTCCTGACAGCTGTTTAAGGAAGGAGCGGTACCGGCCTGCATATAAACAGACCACAAGAGGATCTTTTATTGTGTGCACGACCTAAATTTTGTAACTGCTTTCCAGATATCCTACGTCGAGGCTACGATCTATAGCGCCAATATAGCAGCGAGTCATCATCTCTTCTTTTTAACACTCTTCTTCTCTCGCCCAGAAAAAATGCAACGACTCTTTCTCTTCGCTCCCTCGGCTTCCGCTCAGCTTCACTGCGTCGCGTCGCGCTTCCTTCACAGCATAGCTAAAGTGCTTAGAAATAGATTTAGTTTTCTGACGGCGCCACGCAGATTTGTCATCATTAATGCTATTAACACATAAGAAGTGCTTGGGTTAACTTTCTTGCAATTGGACTAATGTAAAGATGGTGTAAAGCACGAGCTCGAGAAGTCGGAATTTTCCCTTTTCCTCTTGCCTGTGCTGTTCAAGCTTTAAAAACATCCTTAGTACTTAATTGAGGTGGTACATGCAAGCAATAGCCCGCATTAGATTGCTGGTGCATTTCGTGGACAACCGATTTGCGCTTTCATCTCATTGACCCCCGTCGGTTGACCTCCCTTAAATCTCTACGGCATTCATTTTTAAACTAAAGAACACGAGAAATATCGTTATAGTTTTAATAGCATTTCGATTTAATTATAAATGATTGTAATATATATTCATTTATAATTATATTTAAATATATATACATTAGTCCTTTGTAATTATATAATTAAATTATAGGGCCCTAAGAGAGCGTAATCTTTATGCAGACGCTTCACAAATGTCGCTGGACTCAAGCCCACTACGTGGGTCACGAATGCATTCACCTTGACTCTTGACCTCTGTCGTCGAAGACAAGGGCCTAATTAAATATTAGCTGATTTAACATCCGCTTTGTTTGTGTAGTGGCAGAACAGCCTTAATGTCTATCACCGCCGCTTGCAGTTGGTAATAAAGGATCGCCCTCTGCCGGACTCGAACATGATCTCGGTTGCGACGAGTGAGCACCTTACCTCCTGGCTGTTACGGCTGCTTAAACCAAGGGCCAAACCAGGATTTCAAGACTTGCTTAGCGAAAATGTTCCTGTCTGTGCGGTTCCTCCTTGTTAACAAGCTGCCAGAGCTGTTACGCCCTAATATTGTAAAGGCTGTAATTGCAGCCGGACGCAGACGAAGCGACTAGGGTCCTAGGGTAGGTACTAGAAGCAGACGACGACAAAAATACCTAGCTGCTGCTTTACTGCTGCAGCAGTTTCAGTCTCCTCGTGGCCTGAAGTCCTGCTTGGAAAATAAATTATCTGTTCCATTCCCACGCTTAAAAAACGTTAGCGACACAATCTTTTGTTCTGCATGTCCCAGTCAGTGGGTGGAACTTACTACCACGATACTTACGCAACGGCTATCCTCCTGCTGCAGAATGGGGCACATCCACACTCGCCGTCCTGAACTGCTACTTCTACGCTACTTACTTTCTCGATTACCCTGCCGACTACGCTATGCTTCTCACATTCTCTTTGTTGCGTGAGATGACGTCTGCTGACTACCGTATGCGTACTGAAAGCCACTTAGGCTTTTAGGTATGCTGCACAAGTCTCCCGCTTAACACCCACTTAATCTTTTTGACTTCGTGGAACTACAGCCGAAGATTCATTCCATTACAATGCATATACGGTAGCTCTGAAACGGCGACGCCAGATATAAGCGGCCAGATTATGTCTGATAATCATTTATCACGATTTTGCGATCATCCATGGCTGAGGAAACATAAAAGTTGGTGCCGTGACATAGGCAGGTAGTTGTGATTCCAAATTCCAAATTCGGCATAGGCGTTTGACCGGATTTAAGCTCTAGGCAACGGAACCGTTTAGTGTACGTCATAGCCGCCGTTGGACTCCTGTTATCCTCTGCTGCTGTCGAATAGACTTGTCAACGTCATAACAATATAATAATAATAATAATACATCTGTATTACGCTCTCGGAGAACTGAATCTCTTTCTAGGCACTTTACAGATGCTGCAATTACTAACCAAGCAACTTGGGTTGCTAAATTTTACCAGTGATCATACGGTCACCATCATCTGCTGGTTTAAGTGCTATGCATGGTAGAGGCAGGGCAACTTTTTATCAATTAGCCCCGATGCTCCCGTATCTTCCTCTATCCTTAACCTTCCGATGAGAAGAATCTTCCTGGAATTTCAAGACTGCAGTGCTGACTGTGGCTTTATTGGCCATACCTAACTAAGGCTTCCCGAAAAATTCTACGGTTTTTGTGAAATTGTTAAAAAAAACCGTGAAATTGATGAAAACAACGGATCCTACATAATAACGCTGCCCGATCGCGCAGAGTAGTACTGTGCATGACGCAAAAACCATCGCTGCTGTCATACAATTTAGACACGGGCAGACCTTGCCATTTTTTGGATGCGACAGATGATTCAGGCGCTGTCTAGACGTCAGATCGCACGGATATCGGAGCTGCGGACTTGTTCTGCTAAGGTTAAGGTTAAGGAGCGCTAAGGTCAAGGAGCGTTAAGTAAGGTTAAGGAGCGCTTTTCGTCACTTTCGTCTTCTACTAGTGTCTCGTGTCGGCATATATGCGCGCATCGGTGCAGCGCCCACGAGTCGCTAGCCGCGGTGCAAGACTTTTAAGATTCAGCCGCCGTCCGCATTCGTCCGGCGGCGGCCGAGACTAGCACCGTTACGAGCGCTGCGTTTGCGGCCTCGTTCCGAGCGGACGTGGAAGCCGCACATCGCGCTTGTAACAGATCTACGGCGTGACGCGTTTTCGCAGGTTTCTTCCTACAGAATGAGCTATCGAGTGGCGAGCGACTCTGGATTCAGACGGGCGGGGGGGGCTGGCTGGCGACTGAGTAAAATGCAATCGCTACACTGGGTGAATAGTGTCGCCGGAAGTTCGTGGAGGCGATAGCCGCGCGCGTTAATTTTGAAGGTATGCTTTTGTCGATTGTTGCCGCGACAGCTGCAATACATTTTTTTCGTTTCTACAGTATAAAAAGCATCCATATCTCCTTCCTTAGTTATTACTATGCTGCTTCTTCCTTTGGCGACCCCCGCCTCCGCAAATAGCCTCTCTCAGGTTTCTTTTCCTTTCCCCCTTGCGGCGGCTCACCGGCCGCTCGGCGACGATCGCGCACCGAGGCGGGAGGCGGACGTTTGCCGCCGCAGCGTTGATTTGTGAACGTTGCGGTGGAAAACTTCTGCTAATCCATCTGCTGCGCCTGTTAAAAGCGGCCAGCAGAGCTAAACGGAAAGCGCCGCTCCGCTAGAATTGCACGCCGCAGCTCTCTGAGCCGCGCTATCATGTTTCGCTCCTCCGTATGGTGAGCTAGAATTCACTCTACGCCCTATCATCCGGTCATCTGTAAAGTCACCCGACGGCTCGAGATCTTTCTTCTCTTCGTCTACTAGGCGACACGATCTTACTGGTAAGATCTACTATTTGATTGAAACTTTCGGGTCACTCAAACTCTTACCTACGCTATACGTGGCCTCATTAATAATAATAGTAACATATTTGTATAGTGCCCTCAAGAACTTAATCTCTTTCTAGGCACTTTACATATGCTTAAAAAGAAGTATGGTCGAATGGTTAGTGGTAGCATGCTCAATGACAACAAGCAAAACGCGGTTAGAGGTGACATGCACCAGGTGTGCATCCGTTTAGCATGACGTCGCCTCACCGCGATTCTGTATGACCTCCCGTATCTACCCAGGCATAGAGGCTGCAAGTGTTGTAGGTGCCTCTTCTGCTGTAGCATTCCACAGAGCCTGAGTTGTAATGAAAAGTTCGGCTACTGAAGTAGAACGACCCCCCCCCCTTACCCCTGCCTCCGCCGTGAGTCGATACTGTGCCATAAGAATTCTTTTTGGGATTGAGATCGGGCGACTGGCTGAGCCGCTACATCAGCACCACGCTGGATTTGTCAAAAAAAAAGTGCTTTGCTGGCTTCTCGCAGTGTTCGCAGTTCTCTTGCTGCCAAATATAGGGACCCCCTGAGCCAAAGAGCCAGTGCTTTGCAGTCCAACTTAGTTGACCACCTGAATGTACACGAGTTAGTCCATAATACCTTAGGTGATTCCGAGCTCTGAAACCTTTTGTGGCAAAGCAGCCCCAAAACCATCATCGACTTGCTTCCAAATTTCAGTCAGCTGAAGGCAGTCATGCTGCTACGCCATATCTTTCCTCTGGCTAACTCATTTGCATGTCTTTCCATTACCAAGTATAGTGAACTTTCACCAGTCCATAAAATAGAATTCCAGTGATATTCCTCTGTCCAGTGGACGTGGTCACGGGCCATGCACTATAAACCGGCTGCTTGATGACAGCTGGTGAGCAGAGGCTTTCGCTTGTTCAGCTGTCAGAAGATTCCTTTTATGATGATGATTTATGATGATTTTTAACCTGTACAAGAGTAGAATCGGCCACATTTTCCTGCGATCAATAGCCCGAAAGAATACAGGTTGACTGATCGCAATTCTTTTTTCAGGACAGACGATCGATCACTGCATTTCCAAAAAAGAATAACACTCCCAAAAAAACTCCTATGCAATACGAAAGTAGTGTGACTAAATGGCTAGCACATGCATATTCACTCTAGGCCTATCCCTCTCCCTCTCGTATGCCACTAACCAAGAACTCGAAGCCGAGAAAGAATAAAAGACAGTTCAGAGCAGCAAAAAGCCTCCGGCTGTGAGCAATTCTACGTGCCAAATCCTACGCACGGGTCAAGAATTACTGCATCCACTTGCAGGGATGCAGGAAGCATCCCATAGCATCCACTTGCAGGGATGCAGGAAGCATCCCATAGCGTTCGTTTAATTTTAACTTGCTCTTTAAACCGTAGCTCTCTCTCTCTCTCTCTCTGCAAGGCTTGAGTGGCCGTATAGAACTACACGTAGGCTGCTGTTCATACTTTGTTGTTATGCAGCAAAAGTATACGTGCTCTGCCGATCGCGTGCGTGTTGTCGTCAGTTGGCTATAGGAGCTTGTTTTTTAGGCTTCTGAGCGATGCAAGATCCCAGTTGTGTCGAAGAGGTCAAGCAGATATGGCGACATGCTGACGCCGTCTGCTTCGACGTCGACTCGACCGTCGTGAAGGAAGAAGGTCTCGATTGCTTAGCTGCTTACCTCGGAAAAGGAGAGCAAGTGGCCGAGCTGTGAGTATCCATTGCCAGATGGCCGAAACCATTGGTGATCAGGCCGGCTACTCGTAGTAGTAGTAGTAGTAGTAGTAGTAGTAGTAGTAGTAGTAGTAGTAGTAGTAGTAGTAGTAGTGCTGCTCGCTCAGGCGCCGCTGGCAGCCCCCTTAAGCTTTAGGGCGGGCACACGTCTATGTCGATCGCCACTCGTTTCATTCCTAGGACGAGGCAAGCGATGGGAGGAAGCCTGTCGTTCAGAGAAGCGCTTTGCACCCGCCTCGACTTGCTGAGACCGCGAGCAGAGCAAGTGAGCTCTTTCGTGAGGGAACACCCGCTCACCATCACAGCTGGCATGAAGTCAGTAGCACTTCGCGCGAAGCGTACGCTGCAACTGCAAGTGGCTGCTGTTGCTGGCCGGCCGTCGCTCTGCTGGCGTTCAGCTCTGGCGGTCGGCGCTGTCGCTCGGGTGGCTTGTATCCGCCTCCATCGCTGCTGCTGCACGTGCACCTCGCGGCGGCACTGTCGTAGCCGTGCTGGCCTCGCGTGGACGAAGCAGCTCTCACGAAGCATTCTGCCGCTGATGCTGCTATTTTGTCTCGCGAGCTGTGTAGCACTTTTGCACTCGTGCACTCAGCACGTGTCCTCCCCAGTGCAGCAGCCCTTGTTTGCTGCTGCAGGGAGCTGGTCGGCGAGCTTCGAGCGCACGGCAAAGCAGTGCACCTCGTTTCCGGAGGATTCACGCAGGTCATCGGGCCTGTGGCGGCTGCCCTCGACATTCCCGAAGCAGACGTGTTTGCTAATCAGCTGCTGTTCGATGAGGCAGGTCGGTGGTCGCATCAGGCAGGTCGCTTGCCCGACCGGCGCCAGGCCAAAACCATGCTGGCACCATGTGCTGCTCACAATGCTTGAGCGAGGTCTTGTGTGCAACTATTTCTTACTCATCTGTGCCATTTGCAGTGGCTTAAGGCCTTAGGTCCGAGGCTTGATAGGTAGGGAGCCCTTGAAGCTCAGACAGGAAGTGGGGTGACATGGGACGACAGACCAGACCAGGCCGCTGAGTTTGGCACCTATTGTTGCAAGGGCAAAGCCCAAGAGTCCTGAATTGTGGTAATTGCAATAATCTACACCCTATATCACAAGCACGTAAACTGCAATAGAACTCTTATGTCGTTAGCCTATGTAAGCGGGCCAAAAATCTGGTGTTGGGAAAGTTCCTTTACTTAGAGTAGGAAATGAGTTTTTTTAATGACAAAAACATTTGGCAGAACTGTGCTTAGACTAGGAGCATATGTTACCACAGTGATGCTAGCCAAACCAATCTTAGGGGTTAGGTAGGTAATGATTATATATATATATATATATATATATATATATATATATATATATATATCGCTATATATATATATATATATATATATATATATATATATATATAATATCGTCGGAGCTATATATATATATATATATATATATATATATATAGCTCCGACGATATTGTAGCTCTACTGATCCTTTGACCCACCTAACCCTTGCACCTCATTTGATACCCTTTCAAGCTTCACTTTATAGTGAGTGGCTAACTTACGCAATCCAAATGCAAATGTCGATGTAGATTGTAAGGGAATCAAATGAGGTGCAAGTCTTAGGGGGGGGTCAAAGGATCGGTAGAACTGGGTCTCATCGGCATAGAAATGAAAGCACTGCTAATGACATTGGGCTGATGTATTTTCACCAAGAGAAGCACCAATACAGCCGTCGAGACCGAGGGACTTTCTTGTGGAGCAATTTGACCTCATGTAAAAAAATCGCTGTGTGCACATGAGCTTTGGTCGGATGGACGCCTTGAATGCTTGCTGCTGGCCATGCTGCCTATGCAGCTGCCCGTAGCGTCTTTGGATTGGACTCCCATCGGCAGCATATGCCAGTTACTAGAATGAGATTACGTTCTCTGAGGGCGCCATGCCAATGTGTATTATTACTATTATTATTAATCCCTTGCTTTTTAACACGTGGCAAGAGATGCACCTTGTTTGTATTTGCGGGGTTGGATGTGCGTGCATGCATTCCTTCAGGGCAACTAGGACGGACGAGAGCTAGAGCTATGACGATGTATAATATAGTCATTTCTACAGAGCCCCAAGAGAACTTAACCTCAATTCAGTCGCCTCACATGTGCCACAGGGCTCGAGCCCACGATCTTGGCCGGACCTTGATGATCGGAGCGAGCACCTTAAGCACTTAAGCCAAACCAGTTCTGCATCAGCCAGCATCACCAGCTAGTGGCAGCCCCCTGCGTGCGAGGCATCCGCCGCTGCAAGGCGGCACGGTGGTGCGCAGCGATGGTGACTGGGTGTAGAGGGCACGTTGGTCACGTGATGGTGGGAGTGACTGGCCGCCGTGCTGCCTATTCCCCGCAGCCCCGGAGGATGTCTTCGAAGACTGGCATTGAAGGGCAGGCCCGAGCAGGCTCGCTGAGAGTGTGTGGATACCTTCTTATGAGGATACCGAACTTGGATAGCTGTGCTGGGAGGGGTACTCACCTATGCGGCTCGGCTGACTATCCTGACTGCTCGGGTTATCCTGCCTCCCCGTACTCCTGCGCTAGGGTTTCGTGAATTCGCTTTGCGAAATTGTTTGTCCTTAGCACTCCGAGCTGTTTTTTTCTGGATCATGGGTCAAGCTCACTTTACTAATATCACCCGTGGCAATGGTAGATCTTGCTTTGCGGTCTGCGTCGTGTCGTCGCGTTGGTTTCTTTTGGAACGCTTTCAGTGGCTGCTGTTTTGCGCTTCGGCCGCGATGAGCTCATCCGCGCGATGCTAGTGCAAGCTTCACTTGCGCATTCGGACGAGCTATGGCTGCCGACTCAGTCGCTGAGAGGGGCAACATTTCCCAGCGCTTGTCCGGCTAGACGGTCGCTCACTAGACGGCCACTCCGGGCACTGTGGCTCGGGCGCAAGAGTCTGCCTACATTTTTCCGCTCTTTGGTTCACTCACTCGCTGGTGGTTTTTCCCGTAATTCGGCTGACTGCCCTCGTATGCACTGCTGCTGCTGCTGCCTCTAGGAAACTACGCCGGGTTCGATGAGAGCTGTCCCACGTCGGAGTCAGGGGGCAAGGGGAGAGTGGCGCAGCTGCTCAAGGACACCCGCGGCTACAGGCGGCTGGTGTTTGTCGGCGACGGCGTGACTGACATGGAAGCTTGTCCGCCGGCGGTGAGTGCGCTGCACGCGAGCTGCTCGTCTGCTGCTGCAATGCCTCCGCCGTGTGCCGCTCGTCTGCTGCAATGCCTCCGCCGTGTGCCGCTCGCAGTCCTCTGCCGTCGACGCTGCCGCCTACGCTCCTGCTCCTCCACCTCCTCCTCCACCTCCACCTCCTCCTCCTCCTGCTTCTCCTCCTCCACCTCGTGCTCCTCCACCTCGTGCTCCTCCTCCTTCTGCTTCTCGTCCTCCACCTCCTGCTCCTCCTCCTCCACCTCCTCCTCCACCTCCTCCTCCACCTCCTCCTGCTTCTCGTCCTCCACCTCCTGCTCCTCCTCCGCCGAGTGACTGCCGCACGCTGACTTCGGGAGCGAGGCTCTGGCGCAGCAGCTTGAGCTCACCCGTGCAGGGGCGTGGCAGCGGCGGCCCTCGCTCAGCTAGGGCTTTTGCTTCTCTCTTCGCGAGATGTAGATTCGTGGGTCGTAGGTTAGAGTCCTGCAGTAGGCGATTCCTTATTGCCAGCTATAAGCAAAGGGGTGTGAAGGGGCCACTAAGGGTCTTCTGCTGCTGCTGCTGCTGCTGCTGCTATATGAGACTGAGGCTGCTAATCAGCAGCTGTCTATTCTACTTCATCTTATTGAGGCCCAGCCGTCCTGACTGAAGAAGCGCGGCCGAGCCGGCGCGCATGGCACTCGTGCTGCTAAACGGCAGAGCAGACGCGCTCAGTGGCAGCTGCTCTCCCAGCCACCCGTGTGCCGGTCACGCGGGACAGCTGTACCTTCGGCTGCGACACGTGCGAGCAGGCAGCAAGGCACCGGCGGAAGCACGAGTGGTTGTGATATGAGTGGCCGTGATATAGCCTAAATGATACCGCCTAAATCGTACCTCCTTAAAAACTATAGATTGTTGGTAGATGATTGAACTCATAGAGATTGCTATATGTGCAGTGAGCCAACTCGCCTAGGCCTTGTGTGCCAGCCAAGTCCCAGCAATCGCTCGGTCACGTGGTCCCGAGTGCTTCCCCCCCCCCGAAGCCTGGATACCCGCCAGCCGTAATCTGTCGACCCGGGCTAGCTGTTTGGAATGACGGCTTGCTTGAGTCCCGTGGTGGTGAAACCTGCCTGCCTGCCTGCCTGCAACCACTGGGCAAAGGGCCGGCAACTGCCTCTAGTGGCTGTCGACCTTTGACCTGCTGTCGACTCAAGGTTACTACCTGCGAATTCCGAGAATGTCCTTCAATCAGCCACGCCTTGCACAATGGACTTCACCTGGATCGCCTCGCAGTTTGCAGGTCGTCCTCATAGTTAGTGCTCGTGCCGCAGGCCGACGCAAAAGCGCTTGCACGACCAGCCCCAGTCTGCGTGCGCCATGCGACGTTTTTCGACGTTTTTCGCGCAATCGGCAGTCCGTACCAACTCGAACTTTGCTAACCCGGTCACTCGGTTGCTGTTGCAGCTGCTCCTCCGTGCGCAGCCACCGACCGTCGGTGGCAATCGTTGCTGCCTGGTGTCGATCGCTTGCCTAGGGCTCCACCTTGCCCGTTCCAGGATGCTTTCATTGGCTTTGGAGGTCACGTGATCAGAGAAAAGGTGAAGGCCGGGGCCGAATGGTTCGTCCTCGACCTCGTCGAACTGAGCAGGGAGCTGAAGCACGCGAGTGCCGGCGGCTGCTGCTGACCCGGCGACCTGAGTGAGCGAGCGAGCCAACGGACCTCGGCGAGGGTTCGCCGGCGCAGGGCGCCGACGTCGATGGCGTCACACTGCTGGCATGCCTGCGGCCTGGCGGCGGTGCGTGACATTGGCGCCGGCCGCGAAGATGCGAACCGCGAGGCGTCCGGTGGTGGCAGCTGGCTCGTCGAGCGCTAGAAGCCCGCTGCTCGTCTGCCGCGCGCTCTCTTCTTCGTCGTCGTCGATGCCTCGGGCACACTGCTCGCTCCTGCGAAGCCTACCCTGGTGGCAGCGGTGCGTCGCTCGCTGCAGTGACCCGCCGATGCAGGCAAGCCGCTCAAGGCTAGCGCAGCCATCCTGATGCGGCACTCTCCCATGCCGACTCGCTCGGCTGGTGGCAGTCGCCTCTTCGCTGCCTCAGCACGAGTGGGCCCGCGTTCGGCGCGCACGGCTGAAATAAAGTCGTACCGGAAAACCACTGCCACCTTCTCGTGTCTTTCTGGGCATCTCCTGGGACGAATCTCGCTGCAATGGGGCCAACCTTTGATCTCGCTTTGGGCAGCCAATCGCAGTACTGAATGGGTGTTCCGGCCGTCTTGCTCAGTGCACCCCCCTTTCGGTTAGGTTCTAAGAGGGTGGGGAGCAAGGGTTTGATTCCCCCGTCCCCCTGGGTAGGCCTTTGAGGGCAGACAGCAAATGCACTGCAACTGACTGTTGTTGCACACATTCCCCTCCTAGCGACAGTGCGGGCAAACGATCCGGCAGCGCCGTGAATCCACCCTCATCTCAGTCAAGATGGGGCCATTGTTATTTCGATGTCACGTGCTGCCACTGATAGCACTGGACGCTGCTCGGAACTGTCAAATCGACCTCCATCGTCAGGGGTCAGCATGCACTCACGGCAGCACCGCAGGCACTCCATGGGTTGCCAAGGGAACACATTTGACCTGGGGTAAGGTGAGCTCGCTCTTCAAGATCCAGGTCACGTGGATCCTTTGCTGCCCACTGCAAGCAGTGGCAATAGCCGTTAAGGCTCATGTATCTCCGTCTGTAACTCCACATAGTCATAAAGACCATGTGGTTGTTACGCAGGAGAGTTTTGTGTAGCGCACTCACAGCCTAAGCGGCTTTCGGTACGCATTCGGTAGCCAACAGACTTCGTCTCACGCAACAAAGAGAAAGTGGGAAGCATATCAGAGTCAGGAGAGCAGTTGAGGTAGTGAGTAGCATAGAAGTAGCAGTTCAGGACCGCTGAAAAAGATGTGCCACAGTCGGCAGTTGGAGAGTAGATGTCGCATCTGCTGCTAAACAAGTGAGGCTGTTGAATCAGCTAATCTTCAACTTTAATACAATGTAATCGTGTACCGAAACGCATCCATATGCTGGTATTTAAAGGCAGCACGGTCCTCGACACATCCGTGACCTCCACGAGGGTACACGGAGATGGCACAGATCTGCCGTAGAGATGGTAAGCAGAGATGGCACGCATCTACAACCTTTAGGTTGGCTGCCCCGCCTACCCCACTTAGCAGGATGGGCGCCCACATCCCCAGCCAGCCACACTGCCGTTCGGCTCTCTGCTGATGCTGCTGCCGCTCAAGCTAAGCTCACAACGAAGTGACCAGCTGCTGCATTTTGCCGAAGCCGACTGTAAGATACTGACGAATTGTATTTCTTATGAAAATAAACCATCTGCTTTTGCAACGTGCCTGCAGGCACATGAGTGCCGGCTTTTGCGACGGCAGAAACTTTTTAACACTCTTAGGCACTTTCGGGCAGGCATAGCCCCCCTCATTCCCCGGTCACTCAAACAAGAAATGTGGCGTGACCTGGGCCAGGTTCAGTAGTGAAAGACCGTTGTAAGATGGATGCCACGCCCGAGAGCCAAAGCCTGCAGAGATTCGCAGGCTGGCCTTCGAGCACTCCGAGGTGCCCACCAATACTGGGTACATGTCACCGGTGAGGCGGCCTGCACTGCCGGAAGCCATTGCGCAACTGGCAGACCTCGCTGGCCGTCGCGACCAATCGCGTGCTTCCGCTGCAGCGCAGCACGGCAGGCCTGTGCAGATCGAGCACACTGCCCGCATCTGTGCACGCTGCTGCAACGGGTCGCGCGACGGCAGCGCGCAAGGCACTCGGTTGGTTGCCATGGCAGCAGTCGGTAAGTAGGCATGCAGTTACATAAGCTATCCCTAGCATTGATGCCCGGAGGCTGCTCGCAGAGACTTCGTTGCACAGCGTTTGTCGGCAGCCCACCAGCACCGGAAGTGCATGCTGGTAGCCTCAAGGGCAAGGCCTGTGCCAGAAAAGATCAAAGCATCTTCTGAAGGCGTAAACTTCGAGCGACGCAGCTGTTCGTTCCCAAACTGGGTCGCACTAGCCGGCATATCAAACAGTACAAATAGCTAAGTAACCCGTCGTCCCCGATAGCAGCAGCTGCTGTAGCAGTTAGAAAAATATAAAGCCGGAACCAGCCTGTGGCCTCTCTCTCCCTTGTCGGCCCCCTCTGCCGTCCGGGCTGCTGGTAGCAAGCTCGGCGTCGGAGGACACGGAGCCGGCCGGAAGTGTGAGGAACGTGATGACTCGGTCGGCGTCGGAGCGTCGCTTGCCACGTGACTGCCACGCGGTGCAGCATAGGCGACACAAACCGATCGGCAAGCGCGCGCACCTCGTCGCGCGAGCACCTCGTCACGCGCACCTCGTCGCGCGAGCACCTCGTCACGCGCGCCACCCGAGTCCAGAGCCACCGTTGCTTTTGCTGAGGCCGGCCTCCAGCTGCCCAGGCCTTGCCGATCGCCCTTGACCTCGCTGCTCGTCATCTGGGCGTCCGGTCTGGATGAATGCCGAACGTCGTCGATTCTGTCACGATTCTGCAGCTGCTGAAGCTGCTGCCTGCACACCTGCAGCTAGTTTTCCGGCGTCCTTTCCGGCCTCGCCTGGTTCGAATTATTCGTGGCTCAAATTCCACGGCAAGTCCCAGCTCAAGCTCAGGCTCGCCAGGCCCTGGGCGGTGTTGCAACGAGCACCGGAAGCGCTGGACAGGCAGGCAGGCGGCGGCCGGAAGAGAGGGTCGACTCGCCGGCTCCGCGCAGCCGTCGGCTTGGCATGCGGTCGGACGAGCCGACGCCGCGCACAGCGGCCTCCTCGGGTATGCTGCTGTTGCCGTGGTGGTGCAGCCGCCACTCGCCGCCTTTGCCCCGGGGCCGCGCCATCCTCGAGCAGCGAGCGGACACGCCGCCTCCTGCGACGGAGGCGCAGGTCACGGAGGAGGAGCAGCGTCCCTCGTCACGGAGTCACGCTGCTGCTGCTGCTGCCCGGGCCGCCGCCGGCCTCTCCGCCGCCGCTTCTCAGAACGGAGTAGACGCTGTCCACCTTGGACAGGCTCTCGAAGAAGGGACAGAGCTCGAGCAGCTCGCTGTCCTCCGCGTCGTCGAACCACGAGTTCACGGGCACCTGCAACGTGGCCGACGCACACACGTGGTTCCCGCTCCGAAGCGGCGGCTGCTGCTGCCGCCGCCGCCTCGAAGTGGCAGCAAGCTGTGAAGAGGTCAAGGTCGCACTGGCAGTCGGGCACCGGGTGGCGCAGCGGGCCGCCCGGCGGCTCGCCGACGACGCAGAGCTCGGACGCCACCGACTGAGGCAGTGAGCTGCCGCCTCGGCGGAGGCCACAGTTCGATCGAGGACAGAGCTACCTGCCGATGCCCCCACCCCTCGTCCTCAATTCGCCTCTCTCGCCGCCGAGCTCTCAACTTTGAGCACCTCCTCCGGCAGTGCTGCCACTGGCCCACTGCACGCAAACCTAGTGTTATTCAGAAATTGGAAAGGCTGACTTTCAAAATTGGCTCTGCCAGCATATCTCCAGTTGCATCAGCTCGAAATCTAGGTGTCATATTCCAAAGCGACCTCTCGTTAGACGACCACATCAGCTCCACAGTCAAATCAGCCTATTTTCAGCTTCATAACATTGCTAAAATTCGGGCTTGTTTAGATAAGGATACCACGTCCAAGTTGGTCCATGCATTCGTGACATCTCGTCTCGACTTCTGCAACTCACTGCTTACTGGCCTACCAGCATGTGCGATCAGGCGATTGCAGCTGGTGCAAAACTCTGCAGCTAGGCTTGTCTGTCGTGAGCGTCGCAGTTGCCACATTACTCCACTTCTCGCCGACCTGCACTGGTTACCAGTCAAGCAACGGATTGACTTCAAGGTTTTGTCGCTCACTTTTAGGTCTCCATTCTATGGCTCCAGCCTATCTTTCAGATATACTACCCCATCAGGCAAAGCATCGTACCACCCACTTTTCGGAATCCAACAGTCTAGAAATACCTCGTACAAACCTTAAATCCTTTGGAGACCGTGCATTTAGTTCGTATGCTCCCACAGCCTGGAACTCCCTCCCGACCTGCATCAGAACATCCCCTGACCTGACCACATTTAAAAGAAACTTAAAAACATACCTATTTAGGACAGCATTTAGTGGGTCCTTGTGATTCGTCCTCGATGTGCTTATGCGTGCTGACACTGTTCATGCTGCCACTAACCACATTTGCATGCTGACCCAGTGCATGTAACCCCTAACCATGTTATTCATTTTGTTTGTTTTTCAAGCATGATTTTACTTACTATTCTATTGCGTATCACTTTGCAGCAAATGTAAAGCGCCTAGAAAGAGATTAAGTTCTCTGAGGGCGCTTTATCAAGTGCAATATTATTATTATTATTATTATTAAAGCCCAGCAGCAGCAGCAGCAGCAGCAGCAGTAGCAGCAGCAGCTGGGCTGGCGGCCTCTCCCCTGTTCGACGCACCGCGTTGTCCGGGTGGAAGATGTACGACGCCGGCGAGTTGTCGATGATGATCACCTGCGACAGGTCGCGCCCCAGGCGGCCGAGGTCCTGCAAACGTCGAAAGCCAACGACTCGAGTGCGGCGGCACTGACTATGGCCGAATTCGCGTGGCGCCACAGCCGAAGTGCCAACGGCGAGTACGAGCGGCCATTGGTTCCGCACGAACGGTGGGAACGAGACGCTTATCGACGCCGACGTCAAAAGCTAACGTCGACGTGTCTCCAAAGTGCGAGTGGAGACGATGCCGATAGGGCGGCCGCGCCCAGACAGTGCACACCCGCCAGAAAGCGGTGCACCACGCAGCGCGCAGAGATCGAGCAAAAGCGATCGACGGCGCCCGGCAGACAGCGAGAGCGAGCGGAGGAGCACTGAGCCACACAGCGCTCGTACCTTAACGTAACTGCCTCGGTGGAATACGCAGGACTCTCGGAATAGGCGTGCACTGAAGACTCCCCACTTGTCGAGCAAGTCGGCCACCGGATCGGCGTACTGTAAAGTGTGCGACAGAGAAGCGACTTTCAAGCGAATACGTGCCACCCCATGGAAAGAGAGACAAAGCGAGAAAGAGAGAGAGAGCGACAGAGAGAGAGAGAGAGAGAGAGAGAGAGCGAGAGAGAGAGAACATGGCGATGATACAGAAGCCGCGGTCACCACCGCACCACTGCGTGCTCTAATTCTGCAACTTCTGGTGCTCACTTTCTTTGAGCAGTTTCTTTTCTTTCATTGACTTTGCCAATTTTCGTTGCTCAAATTGCTCTCCTAATTCTGCTCTGCCTGCAGCTATTTCCTGCTGCGTGAGATAAACGCTGGCCACTGTCGGGTACCGATACGGCACCAAAGGCAGCTTAGGCTTTTGAGTGCACTCTAGAATATATCCTACAGCTTACCTGCAAGGCGGTCAACTGGGTTTTGTTCAGTCTGCCAGATATGCAAGTATTAACTCATCTGTAGCACAGCGATACGTGAGGTAGGCTTAACAGTGCCTGACTCCAAAAAGCTGCGAGCACTGCTGCGCGGTAGTTATGCTGGCGAGCAGTCTATGGCGCACTCACAGTCTGCGCGGCTTTCGACGTGCAACGTGACAGCCAACAGCATCTCTCACACGCAGCAAAGAACAAGCGAGAAGCCTAACTGAACCCGGAAAACAGTCGATAACGTATTCAGCGCAGAAGCAGAAGCAAAGAATGTTGGACGGACGGACGAAAGGAAGCACCGACCACGTGGCAGCGGCGGCGGCGGCAATGGCTGCAGCATGCCGTACCTTGGCGAGGCTGGCCGTGAACAGCACGCACTCGTACAGCTGCCCCATCCGCTGCAGGAACTCGTCCACGTGCGGCCTTTTCAAGACGTACACCTGCTCGCAGCAGTAGCAACGTGACCGGCTCAGCGAGCTAGCTAGCGGGCGGCAGCGGGGCACCGACCGTCCGTCGAAGCCCGGCAGCAAAAGCAGCAGCGCTCCGCACGGGCAGCAGTACCCTGCAGAGGACGCCACGGGTCAGCATTGCTGCGAGCTAGAATGCACAGCAGACAAAGCTTCTGCTGTGCCCATCTGTGTCAGCGCCTCGGTCTGCTGCCCCTTCATCGTCGGGGGGGGGGGGGGACTGGAAGGGGAGGGGCCACGTTAACGGCTGCTCCTACCTGATGGATGGTGCCATCAATTTCGACCGGAACAACGAAGTCGGCATTCTGCACTGGCTGCAACAACACCGTAAATACACTCGCGACTTCAGCAGAGCCGACATGCCGGCCGCCGATGGTGCATCAGGCGCGGTGGCACGGCACGACTCTATCAGTACGAACATTCACCGGAAAGGGCAGAAAGGCACCGAAAAGAAGACGAGTTTTACCGAGCGAACTTTCGGAAAAAGTCGACGGAAACCGAAACCAATTTGAGGCTAGCGCTGCGGCAGGCGCTTGCATAAGAGCTGCGCGCACGGCGGGCGGTGTGCTCGGCGCTGGACTCATGCGATGCAGCATGCGATGCAGCAAGCAAGAGGCGCTCAGCTGAACATCGCTGGCCTATAGGATACGAGAAGCCTCGAGCGGACGACGGTCGGGAAAGGCCGAGAGATGAGGGCACCGCGCTTGCTCGCTTGCGCCCCATTCCCCTGCCAAAAGTTGCGTCCGGCGGTAGAGCAAGCACCGGCTTGACCGCAGACCGGAGCAAGGTGGCGCTGCAGACCGGATTTCCTGGGTCACGTGACTAGCACACGGGTAGGTATGTGGGCGCAGCTGGACTGCAGCCGCACGGACGGACGCAGTGGCCGCAAGCGCAGGCAGACCAGGAAGGCTGGCCCTCGGAGCCTACTAAGAAGTCCTCCGAAGGGGCGGATGAACCGAAGCCATGCACATAGCAGTGGGGCAGTCTGATCTCGCAGCTCAAGCGCAATGCACATGCCCGAGTGAGCGGAGAAACGCTAGCTCCATCGCCATAGCAGCAGCGGCATCACCATAGCAGCAGCGGCATCACCATAGCAGCAGCAGCATCATCACCATAGCTACCATAGCTACGGTCACGGCTGCATCTGGCTGCAGCCGGTGGGCAGCTACAGGAGCAGGCAATACAAGGCGGGCGCCAAAAAAGCACGACCCTTAGCGGCGGCGGCGGCAGACGACGACGAGTGGTGGGCGGACGGTACGGTACGGTGCGTGCGCAACTGTGGACGCCGTACCTTGAATGAGCTGTGAACGAGCGTCTCGTCCAGGTCTATAACTAGGCACTTTTTGCCAGTGTCGCCAGCCTGCAGCACATTTGGCAGCAGGTACCTGGACGGTGTCTGTGCCGTAGAAAAAGAACGAAAACCTTCATTGCGCCGCCGCCGCCGCAGCGGCTGCGCGGCGCTGCTGCTTCCGCTGCTGGCAAAGCAGCAGCGGTCAACAGGCGAAGGCGGAACCACGGCCGAAATGACATGACACGGAAGCTAAAAATAATCGCTTCAGTCCGACTGAGAATGACTGTAGCCACCGTCCTCACAGTAGCAGGCAGAGATGTTCTGATTCTTAGTACAGTAGGGCCAGGCTTCGCTGCTGCATTTTTTTTTAATGAGGTCCAACTGGTCGCTGGTAGAACTTTGCGGCCCTTGTAGAGGCCCTCGGAAAGGAAGAGCTATTAAAAGCAGCTATTAAGCGGCCCATCCAGATGTCAGCAGCATTGTGCTTCAGCATTTTATGGACTGCTAGCCAACCAAGTTTCGCTTAAACATGATTCGCACGAGCTAGGAATATTTGTAACAAATCGTGCACCCTACACCTTGGTTTCCTTCTCAAGTGCAAAAAAACATGCAAAATGACAAAAAGTCTGGGTTTATTTCTAGCTTCCGGCACAGTTGCCATTTTCGAAGGATATAATTGTGTCACGCCAACAGAGCATCTAAGTAAGATCTACTGGATGCATGCGCAAAGTATGCTCCTTTCTAAAATGTGTGTAACGACTGCATCTGGCATTTTCCAACAACCATCATGGCCTGATATGGTTTGAAATAATGAAAGATATCGATAACATGATGGTCTCAAAAAACATCCCAACACCACTTCTTGATAAGCAAGGGATTACAGAATTCCTCCAAATTATTCCCTAGGCCGTAAGTCTCTGGGTGTGCCAAAGGAATGTACTAAACTGAACCATCTTCTCATCATTTCAAAGGAAACATGCTTAAAACATGCAAATCACCACGCGCATTTGTCACCATCTCGAGTAATTGGCAAGAGTTGAGAAGCCGTTTTATACGGCTCTTCCCCAGCTCTTTTTAATCAGCAGAAAACTAAGTTAGCTGATCGATGAAGGCAACGGAAGCAGTAATTAACACTGGCAGTGTATGTACAAAAGAGCATATCACTGAACTGTATTTAGAGTGAACAAGTACCACCACCAAGCCGCTGTCCCTCCAGTTGATTGACTCGCTCTTAGTCGAACACCACTCAAATCATGCGCACGAGGCGTTTTAATATTTTCTATTATCAGAACTAGGGTTATACATGCACTAACGTGTACTCACATCAATAGGAGGTCGGACTGCCCATGATCTTTATGACTTAATGTATATATGCCAGGGCATCGACTCAGTCAGCTTTCTGCAAACATCCAGAGTAATGCAGTCCCACAGATGCTTAAGCCGATCGAAAAGCTGCTTGGGAGAAGACGAGATGCTGTTCTCAGCTTTAAGTGACCACTCTAACCACGTGCTCTAACCATGTGCTCTAACCTCTAACCCCACGGATGCTCGATATAGTTGGGATCGAAAGATTGGCTGTGCCAACTTTGGACTCGGACACCTAAATCGGTGAAGAATTGCTTGGGATCGTTATCCATTTGCCAAACGTGGTCCTCCCTCACGAGAGCTCTGGCACAGGGTATGCCAACACTGTTGACGATGTCTATGAACACGCTGCTGCACATAATCCCGTTGATTCGGTGTAGAGTTCCTACACCGGAAGCCAAAAAACAAGACAAAACCAGCATACTTCCACCTCCTTACTTGAGCGTAGATCGCAAGCAGTTTCGCAAGTTCGGGTGCCGTACTCTTTGCCTTTCCTTCGACTGACGAAATTCCTCCGCTTGCCGTCTCCGTGGACTATGAATTAACTTTCACAAAATACTGCTCCAGTCGGCAGCTATAAAGTGGGAGTGTTTTCGGGCCCACTGCACAGCCATTTCGTTGTCGCTCGTTAATAAACGGCTTGGGTTTACTAACTCCTCTGTATATGCCTTGCTCCGTGAGCCTCCAACGAACCTTAGCAACACTTCCACAACCTTTTTTTTGGTGGTCCCTTTTAAGGTCTCGGAGAGTGAGAGCTCGAAGAGGATGTGCTCTCCTTCGACCCAGTGTGTGCAGCCAGTTCTAGCAGACGGGCCGTCGTCGTCGAACGTGGGCAGCCGTAGTGTGGCAAGACGTCCATTCTACCACCCTGAAAATACTTAAGGTTATACTGGACCGATCCCTCAGACTTAAACCAAGCTTCTGTGCCACCTTCACGTTGCTAAAACCCATCTTGCGATGGGCGACGATTTGACCCTGCATCCCTCTACTTAGCTCCTCTGTCTTTCCCGTGGCAGATAAGCACCGTAGGAGCAGCTCCACACGAGAGTGGTGCAGCAACAGGAAGTGCAAAAACAACTCCCCTCCTGCGCACAAGTGACTGTGCAGAAAAATCGTTAGCCATTTGAGCTGCAAGTAATAATAATAAAAATAATAATAATGCACTTGATAAAGCGCCCTCAGAGAACTTAATCTCCTCTAGGCGCTTTACATTTCCTGCAAAGGGAAATGCAATTAAATGGTGAGTAAAATCATGCTTGAAAAACAAACACAACGAATAACATGGTTAGGGGTGACATGCACAGGGTCAGCATGTAAATGTGGTTAGTGGCAGCATGCACAGTGTCAGCACGCATAAGCACATCAAGGACGAATCATAGGGACCCACTAAATGCTGTCCTAAATAGGTGTGTTTTTAAGTTCCTTTTAAATGTGGTCAGGTCAGGGGATGTTCTGACGCAGGTCGGGAGGGAGTTCCAGGCTTTGGGAGCATACGAACTAAATGCACGGTCTCCAAAGGATTTGAGGTTTGTACGAGGTATTTCTAGACTGTTGGATTCCGAAAAGCGGGTGGCACGATGCTTGGCCTGATGGGGTAGCATATCTGACAGATAGGCTGGAGCCATAGAATGAAGGGACCTAAAAGTGAGCGACGAAACCTTGAAGTCAATCCGTTGCTTGACTGGTAGCCAGTGCAGGTCGGCGAGAAGTGGAGTAATGTGGTAACTGCGACGCTCACGACAGACAAGCCTAGCTGCAGAGTTTTGCACCAGCTGCAATCGCCTGATCGCACATGCTGGTAGGCCAGTAACGATGATCGAACTGTAAGTCAAAACTCGGGTTCCACCATTTTTAAAGGCGATGCATCGTTCAAAGCTGCGTTGATGTTTTTGTTTCTAACAGTTATCGTAGACACGGCCACGGATATTGGGCCCATTTTTTTACGCAAACAATCAGGTTTATGTAAAAGCCGGGCCCACACGGGGCGAGGGACCTCCGAGAGTGAATAGCTATTTAGTAGATGCTGTCTAATGCACCTTGTAAATACTTTTGCTGGTGAGTGTACATATTCACATCTGCACATATTTGTATAAATATATGCATACAGGTGTTTGTACACCCATGTACATGCAGACCACATTTGTACTTACTATGTGTATGTGTGTGAATGTATGTATTATTATTATTATTCTTATGATTATGCTACAATGAAGCGGCAAGGTGGAGAAGACAGGTGCTAAAACGTCGAAACGGCTTTCGATGGACAATCGTTGGAAAACTGCCCTGATGTCATGCAGCGAAAAGAAATTAACCCTGCCGAAGCTAGGAAGACCGTTAAGGAAGTGAGTAGCAGGGTGGCGCTAGCAAGCGAGGAAGACATAGAAAGAAGCTGCCGGAATCTGCAGCACAAGACAATTACAGCAAGTCACTTGAGCTCCACAGTCCAGAGCAAGTGCAGAATAGCAAGCACATCTTACTCCAACAGCTCCTTTGGCTGTAGCCGTGGGCCGAGGAAAGAGGCGGCGGCAAAAGACTCGGTGGCAGCAAGACGGCATGCAGCAGCAGCAGCGAGCGAGAGCGGCAGCGTTAAGCGAGCATACCTGCGAGCAATTGTGATTAGGCTCGGTGCCGCCCACCGATCCCAAGCTGCTGCTGCTGCTGCTGCCGCCACCACGCGCAGCCCTGCTGCTGCTGCTGCTGGCCGTCCTGCCGCCGTCACCGCTGCTTCCGCCTCCGTCACTGCTGCCGCCGCCGCCGTTGGAGATGATGCACTTGACACTCAGGTCCTGAGGGCAGAGCAAGATGGAGGGGGCGGGTAAGAAGAGTGCGCAGCAGCAGATCACCCCCTTCCCAGCCAAGCGATTGCCGCCTCGCTGCTGCCAACGCTGGCGCCTCGATCATTAAGCCGGCGATGGCATAAAGATTTGGATGCATTTCGGGGATGGCAGGCATCGACGACCATTATCGGCACACACACACACACACACCAGCCGGGCACAGCACAGCCGAGAATCAGGCCTCATTAGCTTCCCTCCTCTCGTAGCTAGCCAGAAGCCGATGCAGAACCCTTCTTCCCTGCGCGGGCTGGCGCAGGCGTTTGCTCGGCGCCAGCCAGCCAGCAGCCGGCGAGGCCGGCAGCGGGTGGGCGGACGAGCGAGAAGGCTGGCAGGGAGGGGGGGAGAGCGATTGATGGCCGCCGACGCAGCCGCAACGCGCGGTCGCCGGCTGCACCTTTTCCAGCGTGACGGTGCCATCGCCTTCCGTGTCGCGCCTCCCCTGCCCGGGCGACCTGTCCACCTGGGCTATGACGCCGTCGGTGCTGGCTCCGGACGACGATCGCTCGACCTGAGCGATGAGCGCGCCGATATCCGACAGCAGCGGCGGCGACGGCTGCGACACGTCGGCCTCGGCTTGGGACGTTGCATTGTCGCAACGGTCGCCGTCCGCACCTGGCGCGCTGGAGAGCGGCGGCTGCGACGCAGCCGCCGCCGACGGCGGAACGAATCCTGAGTGGACCTGAGGCCGAGCCGGCTGACTGCCGAAGCAGCACAGCAGAGGTGCGAGAACGCTGCTCCGCCGGCGCTTGACGACGACGCCGCCGCTGCCGCCGCCGCCTCGCGAGCCAGCGGCGGAGGCGGCGCTGCAGCAGCCGCTTCTGCTGCCGGTGCCGCCGGGTCTGAAGAGACCGTTACTCTGTGCCGGAGGCGTTGGATCTGGAAATTGGCACGTGACGTGATCGTGGCCGCGTGAGCGAAACGCAAGAGTGCAAGCAGAAGCTCAGGGCGGGCGAGGGCTGGACAGGCGACAGCTGGCTGCTCGATCGCGCTGTCGTCCGCGTAAGTCAAAGACAAGGACGGCGGCTTCACGCGCACGCTCGCGCAGAAGCCCAGATCGAAGCGCACATCTTCTCTCCAGCCAGCACCCGCTTCCGGGTGCAGGAGCAGCGCTGCTCAGCGGTGCCTGGCTGGCTGGTGGCTCCTAGCTCTGGCAGGGAGCGAGGGCAGAGGGGTCTCCACCTGCGGCCCAGGAAGGCAACAGCTGACCTCGCCCGCCCGGCGACCTGCCCGGCGGCCTGTTAGAGGCGACACCTGCCGGCGGCCTGCCTTGCACGGCTCGATACAGCTTCGGGTGCGCGCTCGAGCCGTCAAGCAGACGAGGCCATACATAACCGGTCCAGGAAATCTGCTGTGTAATAACTGTCGTTAAGGTGCACCACGAAAAGGACGTGAGACATGCATCCAAGTTTGAAGCAGATTGTGCTTGCTGTGGCAAGCTGCAAGGCAGCGACGTTCGTGGCAGGCTTTCAAAGCAGTACAACTAACTGATCGTGCACTGGAGCTCTAAGAATGAGCAGTTTAAACTCACTTTACTCTAAACTCACCATGCTCTAAGGAAGAGTACTTTAAACTCACTTGAGCACTCACACGCCAGCAGCGTGAAGACTTTCCGCTCACCCATAGTGATGGCCGTCAGCTGCTCTGCCGGTACTTCCGGTAAAGATAAATGTAAAGAGCGGTTGGCTGATTCGCCGGCTGTTTCATTTGTGTAGCAGTACACGAGCCCTGGGGCACTTGCTAGAGAACGCCCTGCTGAAGGGCTCGAACCCACGTGACCCAGGTCACGCTTGAAGTGTGAGCGGCACTCTACAGCTTGGTGCTCATGCCCAGAGCTCAGAGGGGTGGTACCAATGCAATGTTCTGGCTTGCCACGCAAGCTTGCAGGCACGCATGCTGCAGCGGCCAAATATCACATATCGGGCACACACATTCCAAGCTCTCGACCACGGCGCAGGACAGACAGCCGGTCGACCAGTGCTGCAGGCTATCTCACGGTGGATGCCGGCACAGCACTGCAGTGGCACATCGAGAGGCGCCGATAGTAAGTGGCAACATCGCATGCCGGCGCCACGCTGGCTGCACTGGACTGGCTGCGATGCTGCTGCTGCTGCTGCTGCGTGGGCCCTGATAGCCCAGGAGGTAATGTGCAAGCTCTTCACGACCGACGCCGCGGGTTCGAATCCTGCAGTGGGCGATCCTTTTATTGCCAACTTCAAGTGGTGGCAATAGCCACTAAGGCTCTTCTGCTGCTATACAAGTGAGGCTGCTTAAATCAGCTAACATTTATTTATAGGCAGGACGGCGAAGGAAGCCAGTGAACCTGAGCGCAGTGAAGGAAGGCTGTCGTCACATGCTCTGCATATAGACATCGACCTCAGCAGAGCTCAGCCAGCTCGCCGTGTGAGGAAAGGCATTACCTCCAGCAGGCAAGAGCTTGCATGTGCCACGCCCTGTACCATCTCTTCCCCCCCCCCCCCCCCCCCCCGTGCCAGCAGCTGGGAGCTTTGAGCAGGCAGCCGGGAGAACGACCAATCAGCATGGGGGGAGCATGTGGGAGCAGCCTGCAGCGGCACAGGAGTAGCTGACGTTGCTGCATGACCTCCCCTGGCTGACGGCAGGTGTCCATTACCACACTCATTGTGTGACCCAATTAATTCCGATGGCGATCGTTAGCAAGGTTAGCAAGCAGCAGCACCTCTTCCGAGCCAACGGCTCGACGAGCCGTTGGCTGCGTCCGGCCACCGAGTTTCTGCACGACGCCTGCCCGAGCACTAGCAATGCAATGGCTGGCTGGCGTCACAGCTGGCCTCAAGCCGTCGGCCATGTTCCGGCTGTGTCGGCATACCAGATGATGAAGTCGGCAGCCAGCTCTACTGCTGCCGAAGCAAGGGAAAGCCGGCTGCCTCCTGAGAGAGTGCTCTCTCAGTGTTCAGTCAAAGGGTTCATTGATGCCTAGCAAAGAGTCTATGAAGGCACACCTTTCAGCCTATTCAGCACGTCACGGCAGTAGACCAAAGACACGTACAATGAGGCCAATGTGTGCCCCTAGTCTGCGCCGGCCGGATAATTAATCTCCAGCAGGAAGTACACGGTTCGGTCACCGGGCATGCAGCAACTGCAGTCAAACTTGCCTATACACGGCACCTGCCGGGCAAAGGTCAAAGGTGGCTCTTACGCTTGCGAGCAGATGATGCTCACATAACAGGCTAGATAAACTATTAAGTAGAGTCGCCTGAACTCTCCCCTTCCCAGCGTGAGAGCACGTCCCCACCGATGAGCTGGCTTCTCTTCGACCCGGCTCGACTGTGTTTTGGGCGATGCGAAGCCCGGCTGACATGCCAAGTAGTCGCGTACGTTTTCGGGCAGGGACTGCCTGCCAGTGGGCTCCTGAGTTGCAAGCATACTCCCTCCCTCCCCCCCCCCGTGAGATGGCATGCCATGGGTTCGAAGGAGGAGAGCAATCTGCAATGGCTTTCGGACTGGGATGAGCTGCAGGCCAGCTCAAGACTGGCTGGCCAGCAGCTGCTACCACGAGCTCGGACGCGAAATGGCTCAGCTCTGCTCTGCATTCAATAGCAGGAGCAGCAGGGCAGCAGGAGCTGCCGGCCGCTGAGCGGCTCCTGCTGCCTGGTGCCACGTGGTGCCTGGGCTCCAGCGGCCCAGAAAATCGATCGATGGCTGCGGCAGCATGCATACACATATATATTTGCTCGAACTCCACGGTCCAGAAAAAACCATTAACCTCGTAATCCGAGGCGAATCTGCAAACCCACCGGTTGCCACATAGCACCTGCGCCTGGCCTGTCGACCTGCTGTCGCTAAATGACACTCCCCTCCCCTCCCCAGGTCACCCTTGCTGGACAGCTGGAGCTGCTGCACGTCCTCGGCTGACTCTGCTGTGCGTCCCACCCATCCAGCCCGAGGCGGGCGGCAGTGCTCTCGTGATCTCTCTCACGGTGCCAGCTAAGCCCTCATGCTCACTCAAGCTCTCTAACAGACGGCTGCCACCACCACCCCTCTTCACCCACTCAACCAC
This sequence comes from Cristatella mucedo, assembly GCA_009760855.2. Classification (NCBI taxonomy): domain Eukaryota; kingdom Metazoa; phylum Bryozoa; class Phylactolaemata; family Cristatellidae; genus Cristatella; species Cristatella mucedo. The sequence goes on from WPIO01000059.1 coordinate 846,875, forward strand.
CCCCCCCCCCCGGCACGGCAGTGACACCGACGTCGCTGCTGCTGCTGCAGCGAGGCTCCCGGAAGGATGCAGCAAGCATCCGGCTAGCTAGCCTCGAGCCGGGGCTTCGATTGCCACTCTCAAGCTCCTCGGTCACTCAAGCCTCAAGCCAAGCAAACGATGCTGCTGCTGCCGCCGCAGCTGCTCTCAAGCGGCCGGCCGCGCACGACCGAGTACCAATCGAGCACTCACAGGCCAAGGTGCATGTCGGCACTCGATAATAACAGCAACAGATTGTGCCGGTGAAAAATTGTGGAGAATTTCGAGTGGCTTCTGCTGCTTGCTCGGTCTCTCCGGGTCCGCTGTTTCCGGCTACGAGCTCGGACCTCTCTTTCAGCTTCTGCGCCCCTAGATCTTAGCCCAGGGGTCAGGGGTCAGGTGCTTGCACTTCACGACGGACGCAGGTCGAGGGCTCGAGTCCTGCAGTGGGCGATCTCGCATGAGCGCTCTCTGCAGGCGGGCGGTGGCGATGGCCGTCAAGGCCCTTCTTCTGCAGCTGTGTGTCAATGAGGCCGAGTGCTGAGTGACCTCAACTGCACTGCTGGATGGGTGGCCAGCGCAGGTCGGAGAGAAGTGGCATAATGAGGCAATTGCAACGTTCACGACAGTCAAGCTGGCTGCTGAGTTCTGAGCCAGCTGCAACATTCGGTGGCCAGCGGCAGGTGGCTCATACAGCCACAAACGGAAGTGAGGCGAGAAGTGAGCAAAGCCGAGGTGGATGGTGGGAAAGAGTGTGGTAAATCGGGAAGTTACGCAGCACAGACCAGCTGCTAGATGCGCGGTGACAAGAGCAGAGCTGCGGGAGCTTCGAGCTCCACGAAAGTCTGTGATTTGCGATGCAAAAGCATCGGCTGAGCATCTCTGAGCAAACTAAAACTACAGCTAAAAGGTAAGTCGAAGTGAAGGAGGAGGCGGCGGCGGCCTAGGCCAGCAGTAAGCGGTTCAGCTGCTACCTCGTCCGCGCGGCGGCTTTGAAGTTTAGCGCACAAGCTGTGTGCTCCTTTGCTTCTCCTCCGCTCAGCCGCCCTCCTCTCAGCCCCGGCTTCGTCGTAAAGCGTTCGGTGGTCAGCGATGAGCTGCCGGACGCCCTGGCAGCACAGGCAGCCTGCCGGTGATGCCGGAAGTGGTTGGCAGTTGACAGCCGACCTCTCGTCCTCAGCTCGGCTCATCCGAGGCTCATCACTCGTGGGCAGGGCACCGCCGGGTCAGTCGGTCAGTCAGCCATCAGCCGGGGGTCGCGGGTCAGCCCCGATGGGTAAGGCATGACGAGCCTCGTGACCAGCGACTGCTGCGATCTGCCGCATCGCAAGGAATCGCTGCTCCGGAAACGGAAGGGCCGAGGACAAGAAAGCCGAGGGAGATGCATGGAGCACTACCTACGTCAGCTCATCTCTAGTCGCCTCAACCTCTCACAGTAGTCGCCGGGCATTGGCTGCTGCCGCCAGCCACTGCTGGCAACAAAGCCTGCAGGTCAGGCTTCGACAAGCCCCAATCTATTGTCTGGTTTCATTTAACTTTCGAAAATATACCGTCTGCCGTGAACAAGGGAAGACCCGCAAAAATGTTCACCTCGAGTGGAGACTGATTGCGCACGACCCGTAGGTTTAGAGCCCACATGCTCTCTCTCTCTCTCTCTCTCTCTCTCTCTCTCTCTCTCTCTCTCTCTCTCTCTCTCTCTCTCTCTCTCTCTCTCTCTCTCTCTCTCTCTCTCTCTCTCTCTCTCTCTCTATCTATCTATCTATTTCTCTCTCCTAATTGAGCTACAGGGACTACCTCTCTACAGGACTCACTGCTCTACAGGACTTGCCATTGTACAGCACAGAGTTTTAATTGGTGTCGTGAGCCGAGCTGCAGAGGTGCAACCCTCACACAATCGGTGATTCACGACGGAGCCACGGACATGAGAGCAGACTTTGAGCCCGGCCAGCAGTTCCGAAGTGAAATCTGCAGCAGCAGCAGCAGCAGCAGCAGCAGCAGGTCTCCCTTCCCAAGCTTCCCCACCAAGCAGCAGCACCTGCTCCAGCAGCTGGCCTCCGAGTACAATAGACATGGACGTGCCTGGCTCAGGGGCAGCCGAGCTCAGGCACCGTGGGCAGCCACATTTATCGGTACCCACCAAGAGCAACTCGTTACTGCTATGGCCGGGCCACACAAATCGAGCTGAGCATTGAAGAGGAGCCTGGCCCTGAACGCGACCTTGGCCGATGGTGAAAACAAGCCTTCTCTCTCTCTCTCTCTCTCTCTCTCTCTCTCTCTCTCTCTCTCTCTCTCTCTCTCTCTCTCTCTCTCTCTCTCTCTCTCTCTCTCTCTCCCTCTCTCTCTCTCTCTCTCTCTCTCCCTCCCTCCCTCCCTCCCTCTCTCTCTCCCTCCCTCCCTCCCTCTGTCTCTCTCTCTTTCTCCCTCTCCCTCCTCTCTCTCGCCCTCTGGTCCCTCTCGCCCTCTCTCTCCCTCCCTCCCTTTGGACTTTTGCTCTCTCCCTCGATCTGTCGGTTAGACTCACATCCACAGCAGCTAGGTACCTCTGATGCACATGAGTACTAGCGAGTCGTTGGAATGCAGGTACAGGGCACACAAGACCTGCACGTGGTACCAGCATGGGTAGAGGTCACGGCACGACTGCTGCTGACATTAGCCATTTACTTAACCATCAGCAGACTCGGCCGAGGGAGCCTTGGGATCCAGGGTTGATCCTCACCCCTGGCATCTACCAGTACCATACACCTACGGCATTTCCCTGGCCAATCTACTACCCCACACCCGTGCACAAGCAACGACACACACTGACTCAAACCAACGTATATGGTGTACCTGTCGCAAAGGTCGTGTGTTCCTAATTGCCACTGACACCGAGCAGCTGCTATCTTGTGCCTCTAGCCCAACGATGCTTGCTCCCAACCCTTGCCTAACAGCAAGGGTCCCACATTACACTTCTCTCTGCAACAAAGTACACCCGACATGAAGACTATTGCCAATTCAAGCTCGGTTCACACTCAGCTCGTACAAGGCCCTGAAAAGTCGAGGTTCCCCAAAGATTATCTAAATTTCCTATCATGGGATATCCAGAAAACATGTGCTAAGTAATGTGATCGTTTTGTCGAGAAATCGCAACTCACTGTGACCCAGAATTGAAGAAAAACCTTATCACCAGCCATGGAGGAGGTAAGCACGGTGCCTCGTGTTCACATATACAAGCCGGCTCTCAATATAACTCGATGCACACGTCTGGACGTCTTGAATCCATTAGCAGCATGCAGCTTTGCTTTGCAGGACCCACAATGCAACACTTCGAAGCAGCCTTCGGATAAAGGTAGCTAACTAGCTTGACTCTGCTAGCTATGTTTTTCACTTTCATCCTCTGCTCAATGCTCTCTCTCTCTCTCTCTCTCTCTCTCTCTCTCTCACTCTCTTACTCTCTCTCTCTTTCTCTCTCTCTCTCTCTCTCTCTCTCTCTCTCTCTCTCTCTCTCTCTCTCTCTCTCTCTCTCTCTCTCTCTCTCTCTCTCTCTCTCTCTCTCTCTCTTTCTTTCTCTCTCTCTCAGCCAAGCCAAAACACAGAGAAGCACACAAGCTCATCAAACTCACTGCGTGGCAATAAACAAATATGAATGCAAGCTGTGCAACATCCGGCCATCCGGTTAATAATAAATTGTATATAGCACCCTCAGAGAACTCAATCTGTTTCTATGCACTTTACATTTGCTGCAAAGGAAGCGCGTTCGAATGGCTAGTGGTAGCATGCTCAATAAATAACAAGAATAACATGGTTAGGAGTGCCACGCACAGGGTCAGCATGAAAGTATGGTGAGCGGTTGCCATGAACTCAAGCTCAGTGATGGGACGACGACAATGAAAGGCCAGAGTTCAAGCGCTTGTTGTGCCATGTGCACACGGGAGCTGGAGTGCGCCGACAGGTCGAGCTCGACAGTTATCTGAAACTTCGTGAAGAACTCGGTCAAAATGCTCCGGTGAACCGCTTACCAGGTTGGTACACAGGAGGGCGATGGTGATATCATGCATTACTTTTTGAATGTTCGAATGTGATTCTCCGGTATGGCAATCCCGAATACAACGAGCACGGCATTATGGAAGATCATTTCCAACAAGCACAATGACTAGTGGTGAGATCGCAATGTCTGTTGGGATACTAACTCTGAGCTAACTCTCAAGAGCTGCCAAGCAGTATTGGATAGGTTGAGTCGTGAACCTCACATGAAACCCTGAGCTGCATCTTAGGAATCTGTGTCGTTGGCTTTAAAGCTTTCACGTACGGTCGAGGTCAAAAAACGAACCAATGCCTCACTGTGATCTCAATCGTCTGCCGGGCCGTGATAGCCCAGGAGTAAGGCGTTCGCACTTTAGGGACTTGTCCTCTCATAGTGGGTGATCCTTTATTGCCAACTGCAAGCACTAGTAATAGCCGTCAAGGCTGTTCTGCTGCTGTAAAAACGAGGCTGTCAAAATAGCCATTATAGTTAAAATAGATTTTTCTTTCTTGTGTCCTTTTGCAAGCTTGTCTAAACACTTGTACTCGTGTGCTACACACAAGGCAGATCATAAGAGGCAGTGGTGGCACTTAAAGCCCCCCCCACACATCGGGGAGCAACCTGGGTCGCTCCAATCGTAACTGGTACCGATGAAAAAATTATGTCTTAATTCCACTCGATGAGCAGCAGCCAGCCACCACACTCCCCGAAGTTCTTGTCGATTAAATACTGTAATTTTGCGCTATAAATTTTCATCAATTGCGAGGGTCTAGCAGCCCACCTGCTTGAAAATCTTTCGGTCCCTTGCCCCTTACATGATATTACTCACCATTCAATTGCATTTCCCTTTGCAGCAAAAACAGAAAAATGTAAAGCGCCTAGAAAGGAATTTAGTTCTCTGAGGGTGCTTTATCAAGTGTATTATTATTATTATTTTTACATAAAAGTCTTGCAGTTCTTGCCCGCACCTAGATGAAAATCTTGGCTCTGCTAACTAGTGCTATGGCATACTTGTCTAAGCATGATGCTTGTGTGTGTGTGTGTGTGTGTGTGTGCGTGCGCGTGCGTGTGTGTGTGTGCGCGTGTGCGCCTTTGCGTACTTCTCTATACATGATATCTTGCTTGTCATTAACTCTGGGTTATTACTTCTTTTGCAGCAAGTTGCAAAGCACCAGGACAAGAACTCGTGAAAATGATCTAGATCTATTGCTTAATCTAGATTTATATTACTGGCACCGAGCCGATGTTGTGGTTGAGGGTAGGAGTCGGCCATGAGCACGAGGATTCTAGCAGCAATCAATGTGACGTGCAGTGGCAGCTGGCTACATTCGTGCAAACTCATGGGATTCACAATCAACTGGGTGTTCGAGTAATCAATTCTTCACGGTTCTTAATTCTAGCTGCCGTTCCTCATCAACTGCACTTAATTGCATCGCCTTACACAGAAGCCTGGCCAATAAAAAGCTACCGAACTTGCCATCACTCAATTTTTTAGCATCTGAGATAATTTGGGAAGACATCACCATCCGAACTTGACCTTCACTAAAATTTGTTTACCATCTTTCATCCAAACGAGGCAGGCAACAGCACCTGAACACAGAGCCACTGCTGCCTCTTATTCAGGAGCAGCTCTAATATAGCAATGGGGTCGGCGACAGTTTCAGTTTCAGCCTCCTCGTGCCGCCTTCGGATCCTCTATGGACAATAAATTAGCTGTTCCACTCTTTCTGCTTTAAAGACCGTTGGCAACAGATGCTCTTGCTCTGCCTGTCCTAGACTGTGGAGCTTGTTTCCATCAATTCTTATGCAACGACATCTAGCCTCCTTCTGCCGACTGTGGCACATCCTGTCCAGCCGTCCGGAGCTGCTACTTCCACACCACTCACTACCCCAACTGCTCTCCTGACTCAGCGGTGCTTCTCAATTTCTCTTTGTTTCGTGAGATGAAGTCTGTTGGCTACCGAATGCATACTGAAAGCCGCATAGGCTTTGAGTGAAAACTCTCCTGTGGAACACCCAATAAGTATTCGAGGCTTCGTGGAGTTAAAGATACTTTACATTTGCAGCAGGCAATAAAGGATTGCCTGCTGCTGCAGGACTCGAAATCATGACCAGCTCGTAAAGTGCAGTCGTAAAGTGCAGCACCCTACGCTTAGGGAGGGAGATGGGAGAGTTATACGAGCGAACGTAATTGCTTGACGATTCCTTGCGAACCAACCAACCATACCCCACTCTGTCAGGCACATTGCCCCTTCGATACCAAACCCACGTTCCAGGCCGAATGAGTCCATTCAGCTGCACAGAGCTTGCATAAATCACCCCTTCACTACACGTACAATGCATTCGTTGTCAGGTGCTCAATGGTGTACGATGAATGCCAGCATTCCTCAAAGCTTTGGTATCCCGGATATGATAAGCTGACTCTGGCAGCCAGTGGCTGGCCCAGTTAGATACACATTGCTAGCCTACTCCTCAGCTACACTGATAAATAGGACTTGAGCGATGGAGAAGGCATGCCCTTGACGGTGCCTAAGATGGGTTGACACATGGATGGTAGATAGACCTTGACGGACAAAACCTGGAGTCCGGCTGGAGTCTGGCTCCTTCGGCAAGAATCGTGCGCGCACCGCGATGCACTAAAAAACCTTAACAGAACAGGACTCGTGCAAGCACTTGATTGGGCCTCGTTGCCAACGAGTAAAAGCGCATACATTCAACACTTAAAACAGTAAATGCCAAAGAGAGTGCGCATAATGTTGGCGAACTCTAACGGAGGCTGGAAAATCTACGCGGTTCCGCAAAACGTGTAGAAGTGCCTGGAAAGAGATTCGGTTGTCTTGTGCTGCTACAAAAAATGGCTTATCACCATTCCTTCGCAACAGCGGGCAGTGCTTAGCCAATTTAAGCACTCGCTGTGAGAGGAAAGCGCCACCTGCTACAATGAGCTCGCTGTCACGACAGCATGCACAGCAGCCAGCCCAGCAGGTGCTTCCGGTCTGAGCCGCCACTGCTCCACTTCAGAGCCGGCGGCCGTGCGCCCCGAGTGAGGGGACGAGAGAATTGCAGCAGTGCCCCCAAATCGACTCGTGAGACAAGCGTTGCTGCTGCTCCTGTGCTCACGCAGCTGCCGTCCTGTCGGCCCGCGCTGCCCGCCCAGCCTTCACACCCCGCACAGCGCCGAGCTCCGATTGAATGATGGCAAGTGCCCCTCCCGACACCAGAAACCCGGGACTGTGGCAAGCTATAGAGTCTCGAGTACAGGCTGACGTAGCTGTAACTCGACCATCGGCCAGGCACAGATCCCGTGAGCAACGGAATCCTGAGACGACTTTGCCAACAGTAAAAAGAAAAAGAAAAAAGCGGAGGCGAGTGCAGATTGCGGCTCCTCGGCGCGAGCACGACAGGTCACGTGCGGCACAGAATGACTCACGAGTTGCCGAGCTATCGGATGACGGGGTCTTGGCGCCCACCGCCGCAAGATTCCAGCGATGACTGCTTGGTCCACGCACGTACGCACACGGTGCGTGCGAGAGCGAGAGCGCTCGCATGCGGGAGACCAGCAAGGAGCATCGACTGGGCAGCGAGCCGCAATCAGCGGACGAGGGCAGGACGGCTGCTCCTTCGCGATTGACAGTCGCGAGTTCAAACCCCCGAAGCAACAGATCCTGTGGAGCGCCTTCTTCCTTCCTTCCCCTTCCACGCTTCGATCGACAGCGAGTGCCGAAGCTGCAGCAGCAGCAGCAGCAGCAGCAGCACTGGTATGAGCAAAGTAAACGCAGGCAGTCGCTCGAGCCACTCTCCATTTATGTCCAATTAGAGTCGGCCGCCTCCTGCCGCAGACGAGCGGCGAGCTGCCGAGCAGACGACGAGCAGACGACTTGCTTCATCAGCTACCAGTCCCCAGCCCATGCGAGCCAAGCGGCAGCAGCAGCAGCAGCAACGGGGCACAGGCGGCAGTGGCAAGGCCCTGGCACTGACAGGAACAAGTGCCGAAAGCCTTCTGTCAGTCCACGGATGCCATGCGCCACGCGACTCGGCATTTGGCAGAGCATTCGACAAAGCTGTCTAAGCTTCGTCTTCGGGCAAAGACCAAGACCTCGATGCTGCATCGCTCACTCCTCGAGCGGAGCGCGAGCACACGCCCATACGCACACACACACTCTCGCGAGCACACGCACGCGCACACACACACACACACACACCAGCTGACACGGCTGCAGAGGCCTTTGAGAGCAGCCTGTGAGGGAGGCATCGCTCTCAGGTCTCTCCTCTGTTCCTCAGTCACGTGGTCTTTTCACGGGCTCCATCGCCCGATCGTAGGCGGCTCATCGGGCTCCTAGGCCGATCGTCCGATGAGGAGTGCACGACGTGGCCACGTGCACAGTTCATTCACGTCGGGGGGGGGGAGGCCGGGCTGTCGCCGTCACGTCGGTCGTCACTCGGTTGTCACCGAAGCCGGCGTAGGGGCGGATCGACCGGCGACTGCGACAGCAGGAGCGCGTCCGAGCCGTCGGCGCGGACGGCCAGCCGCCCTCGGACGCTGGGGAGTCTGGAACGTCTCCGAAGTTTTAGATCCGGTCGGAGGCTCAAGTTCCGAGGCTTCGCCGAGTGACAACCGAGACAGCAACAGCGCTTGTCAGGCGGCGATCACACTCAATACATACAGATGATCAGAGATGACCCTGGCAGCCCTCAGCCGCCCACCGCCGCCGAATCTGCAGCACCCACACGGTCTGGGTACGAACCAGCGATCTCTCCCTTCCCACTCCGAATTTTGGCTAAGTGCCATCGGGGGCCCTGCCTAGGGCCCGGCGGCTGCTCAGGAACACCTGCATGCAGCCATCCTTCCTCCGACGGCAATGTGCCTGGCCACCAAATGACCGTCAGTGAATAGCAACCCTTTGCGGCGGCCGCTCTGCGCGCCCTCCGCCCTCTACCTTCCGCTCGAGCATCCGAAAGCCGACGACTCGACCCCCTCCAGCTACGGGCAGAGGCCACGGCGGCCGGCGCTTTGCCGCGCTTCACCCTTACCTGTCGAAGCGGGTGATGCCAAAATGGTATCCGCACACCTGTCAACATGCGTGACGACGGAGTGCATCCTCCTGGCTAGCAATACTCGAGCGTCTCATTGGAGGGGCCGCTGAGCGAAGACGCACTAGGGCCGAGCAGTTCAGTCCGCCAGCAGCCGCCGCCGCCGCCGCGCCAAGCCAAACATAACCTTTCAAAATGGTGGCCGGTAAATACCGCCTTTAACCTTTCGCCCCAGCGGATTGGTCGCCGCACCGGCGGCCGCTAACGTCCGTCATCGAAAAAATAACTAAAAAGCGCGAATCCCCGAGAGTCTTTCGGCTGAACAGCGAAGCGCGGTGCGCGGTGCGCGAGCGCACTTCTTTCATTTTGCCAACGCGCCGCTGCGGTATTGAAATAGCGGCCCCCCTCCCCACCCACCCAGTACTTAGCAGCCGCTGGCCGGGAACGAGCCGGCTGCCATTCGGCAGCAGCAGCAGCAGCGGCGAGCGAAGACGATCGCAGCGAGTCGAGACATTAAAAAAATAGAGGAGCGATTATCCAATCGACCGCTCCGCGCCTCCGACCGGTTGCCGCCAAAGAGTAGCGGTCACCAAGCAGCCACCGGTCGTTTGCGAACGCTCTTCTCTCTCTCTCTCTCTCTCTCTCTCTCTCTCTCTCTCTCTCTCGCCCTCCCTCTCTCTATCCCTCTCTCTCTCTGCCTCTCTCTCCCTCTCTCTCTCTCTCTCTCTCTCTCTCTCTCTCTCTCTCTCTCTCTCTCTCTCTCTCTCTCTCTCTCTCTCTCTCCCTCTCTCGCCCTCCCTCTCTCTCCCTCTCTCTCTCTCTCTCCCTCTCTCTCGCTGGTAATGGTGGAGTCGGGGCGAGCGGAACGATTAGTGCAGCACTCTACGGTTGCCGCAAACTGTCGTCAGCCTCGGCTGCCCACGAACGAATGCACAAGCGCAGTCGACGTGCGGCCAGGAAACCGGTAACCCTGAGAAGCCGGGCTCGGTAGGGAGAGTCACGTGCTCGAGAGGGCATCGTCCGTGCGGGCGCTTGCCAGCCACAGCAGCTTCGCGTATCTATGAATTCGAGGGGGTTGGAGCTCTTCTGCGCGTCACTCGCTCCCGCAGTGCGTCTCGCTTCAGCTCGCCTCCGGCGGGCGCTGCGCCGGCGACGACCGCGCCTCGGGCGGCCGCGCGGAGGGGCGGCCGCGGAGCTCTCGAGGGCGGCGCCCAGCCCAGCGCAGTGCAGCGCCTGCGCGCCGGCCTCCGATGGGTGCGAGCGGCGCCGCGCTTCGTGCGCGGCAGCAGAAGGCCGAGCTCGGCCGTCTGCTGCCGCGATCGGCGCGCGGCGCCGAGTGCGGATCGCCGAGCCGGAAGCGTCGTAGCGCAGCTCTGCGGCGACTTCCGGCGCTTCCGCGAGCAGGAGACCGCCCCACCCCCCGTCCGCGGGGAATGGACATTCCAAAGCGTCTCAGGTCCGCGGCTCTCAGACCGACCCCGGAAACGGCGACTCGCCGTGACTGTTTCTTACCTCCATCAACCCCCCCCCCGCCGCCGCCTCCCACACCCCAAGGGCTGTGTCAACCGCCGGACCGCAAAGCCGGGTGCTCTGGCGGCTAGCCTTGCCCTTGTCCCGCAGGCCCCCATCCGACGCCTCTGACGTCGCTCAAGCCGACAGCATTGTGCTGTCGGGCACCGCCTCTTCAAGTACGTCCGGTTGACCCACCGCCGGACCGCGCGGTTCAATGGCGGCGTCCGTAACTGTCCGATTATGACTGATATCGCTGGTTTGGCCCAGTGGTTAAGGTGCTCGCCCCGACCCGAAGGTCTGACCGAGGTCGTGGGCTTGAGCCCCGCGTGGCGTACGTGAAGTAGAGATTAAGTTCTCTTAGGGCGTTATATAAATGAATTGTATCTATGTATTTATTATTCGCGTTTCCTGTATTTTAGCGTCTAGGAAACGTATATGCATTACTCTATCTCGGTCAAGACCGCCTAGAATCTTGAGCCATTTCATTGGCTCCGGGCATGCTCCCCTAGTTGACCTTGATACCTTTTAATAATAATAATAATGTACTTGATAAAGCGCCCTCAGAGAACGTAATCTCTTTCTAGGCGCTTTACATTTGCTGCAAAGGGAAATGCAATTAAATGGTAAGTAAAATCATGCTTGAAAAACAAACAAAACGAATAACATGGTTAGGGGTGACATGCACAGGGTCAGACTTCGGCTCCAGTAGTTGACCTTCGTATTCGAGCTGACTTTTACTCCGTGCCGCTGATCCCTACGAGACTCGTCGTTGCAGGCCTTAGAACAATAATATTGTTATTGCATTGTCAATTTCAAAGCCAACGATAAATAAATTAATATTGTCGTGGCAAGCAGTGCAATATACTGTCATTGTAATTGCAAACAATGCAATATATTGTCATTGTCATCGAAACAAAAACTATAAAATTGTGTCGACCAATCACGCTGCACGGACTTACGTAGTCCGCGATCCACACAATCCACGGTCAGACTCAGGACTCGGGAGGTGCTGTTAAAACTTAAAACTTAAAAAACTAAACTGTCCCGTGGGTATTGCAATAACATGGATATTGTTCATCTGGACACTACAATATACAGACATTGTTACGGCATCCAATACAATATATTTTTAAAAATACAATATATCGTTCCATAAATATATATTGCAGAGGCCTGAGTCACTGTACGCCATAGCCGCGGTTGAACGCGTGTAACCCCAGGGTGCTGCCAAATAGACTTGTCTACATTTTGCGTACGGACTTGTTAGGTTAAGTTTAGGAGCACTCTTCGTAGCAGCCGCTACTGCCGGCATAACTGCGTGCATCGGCGCTGGCTGCACCAAGAAGTCGCTAGCCAAGGTTACGAGGTTCAGTGCTTCTCTGAGAGCTCAAAGTCTAGAGATCAACTGACCGACTATTGCTTTCGCTTTTTACGCCGCCTAACCATAGATTCTACCTAACAGGTTGCTAGTCATTGAAACTCACGAACCTCGAATACTATCTTGGTAGGCATAATCTGACTGATGTAACAGCGTGCATGCATGCGTTTCAATACTATCCCGAACGCCTCAGCTGTCTCTCTGTGCGAGCCCCTTCCGTCGCCATTTAAATCGTGGCGGCCTTCAACTCCTTTGAAAAGCAGCAGCTTTCTACCTGGTCTCCGGTTCCTTTTAAATGCAGGTAAGCAAACGTCGAAAGCTTGGGCATTTGTATGGATTGAAACCGGCGTGGCAGCTCACTGCTGGCGAGCGCCACTTGTATACTTTCAACTGATGTGCCTTTCCTTATTCGCGTCGCTGAAGACGCTCACTTTCTCGAGTGCCTCGGGTAGTCCTTGGACAGAAACCTGGACCTCGATCGGTCCGTACACATTTCCTCTATCCTTATATAGAGCGTAGGTCGATTGCGACCAAGACCCAAGCAAAAAGTATGCGAAGTGTTGTATATCGCCGACCAAGTATGCAGGTTGGGTCAGGTCATCGACCCTGTGCGAAGGTCAGATCATCGACCCTGTGCGAAGGTCAGATCATCGACCGCGTGAGTGACCTATAACGAGGAGGGTTCTGACCAGCGTCGCAAAACTGCCCACGGTGAAGTCATAAAATTGAATGTCGGACGTTTCGGCTACCCTCAAATGAAACTTTGCGATCGCCAAATAGAAGAATGGCTCTAACTCGTGGTGACGATAGCTTTTCCTTTACATTTTTAATATTAAACGCTATTATGTAACGGAAACCTACAACAGTGGAGCTTGGACTAGTGAATTACGTGGCCTTAGATCTTTGCCGCGACCCTTGCACTTCTCAGAAACCCGGGTAGACATGCTCGCTCAGCGTAAGGTGCGGAGGATCTGCATTCTTAAATTTAAATCCTAGTTTTTACGTCGAATCTGCACGATGCTCATTCGAGTGTGCTTATTCTCGCTGTGCGAAAGTTCGGCCTGCATTGGTCTAACCACCTGTAACCAACGGTATTTGAACAAGCATTCTTGCAGCAGTCGAGTGTCCGTCCATCAGTCCATCATGAAGGCTACGAAAGATTTTTACTCGAATATTGGTTTGGTCCAGCGATTGAGGTGCTCGCCCCGATTAAGGTCTGGCTAAGGTCGTGGGCTCGAGCCCCGAGGCATATGTGAAGAGCCTGAATAGAGATTAAGTTCTCGCAGGGCGCTACGCAAATGAATTGTATTTATCCTTTTAACGTTTGCTATATAAATTGTATATGTGTATGTGTGTGTGTGTGTGCGTGTGTGTGCGTGCGTGCGTGCGTGCGTGCGTACATATATGTGTATGTATGTTTACCCAAAAAGACGCTTCGTTCTCTGCCAATAGCTTGAGCGGTGTTCAGTTGATCCGGCCTTCACCTACCTAAAATATTTTTGGATCTGATTTTGAGTCTCAGACCGCGCCAGCTCTACTGATTCAAGATCGCCAGCTCTACTGATTCAAGATCGCCAGCTCTACTGATTCAAGCGGCTCAGCTGTGCGCCTAATCGACCTCAAATAAAAAAAATGAAAAAACTTTATAGAGACAGTGGGTTCAGTTCATATGCAAACAAAGCGCGGAGCTCACTCCCGGCTGACGATTTCCTCCGACTGACTGATCTCTGACATCTGACCTGCTCCGCGAGATTTCGTGCTGGTGCAACGCTGAAGCCTCCATGCAGGCAGAGCCTAAGCTTCCCGATTTCTGAGCCACTCTCGGTTTGCGAAGTGCTAGGAAGTTGGTCTTACCGTCATGCAATTCGAGTAAGTTGAGAGAACTTGGACTGGCAGGAGGGACGGCTGGAAGGGAAAAGCTAAGGAGGGATGATAATAATAATAATAAGGAGGGATAAGGAGGAGGATAAGCTGGGAGGGATCAGAGCATAAGCTAAGCCTCGTGTCGTCGGCATATGCCTAGACCCTCTACCCGACACCGTGCGCCGCTGCAAAATTCTCAAGCGAAAGTTAGAAATGTTTGCAAATATCGCAAACAAAAACCGATGTAGCTACGACCTGTGTAAAGCATATCCGTTTGTTGTTTGACAGGAGCGTGTAAGAAATCACATACCAATAGACATCTAAACGCTTTCAGCTTCATGCCCTGTCCCCTGCCCGCAGGTGCCGAGGCCAACCCCGAAACGAGGACTGCAGCTTTAGCTTCTCCGACTGCTAGTAACTTTCCAGTTAGGTACGATCGCGTGTGCCTACGATCGATTCGCTACGATCAATTCCGCCATCATCGCCCCAATGCATTTCTTGCTTCGGTTGCTGCTGCTGCTGCTGCCAGGGTTCGAAAACTGGGAATTGTTTAAAAAAAGGCAGACTCGGAGCCACCGCCGCGGTGGCCGAAACCTACGTGGCCTTATTTGGTTTCTTAAGTATCGTCTTCTGCAGCCCTAAGCGATCTGCCACAAACGCTGCAGTGCATACTCTAGCTTATAACTTATAACTCTAACTCGTAGGTCATGAGGCCAACTGTAACCCCGGTGGCCAATTTTACCACTGGTCTTTGGAATTCGTGCTCAATAAGCAATAAACCCACAATGTTACATGACACGATTAATGATGATATACTTGACCAGTTCGCTTTTACCAAGACCTGACTGAAATGGGCTTACTGCCCGACCATAACCGATAACCCCGACAGGTTGCTCCTTCTTCCATACCCGTTAGATCAAACGAAACCGATGGAAGAGTCACTGTTGTCGTTCGTTCCTCCCTCAATTTCAAGCCGTTGTAGTCCCCTCGAAGCAGTCTTTTGAATCTCTCGTTTTGAGTCCTCCAATACAAGCTGCCGACGGTGGCGGTAATCTATTACCCCCAAGGTATCAAGTCCTCCTTTATCTCAGATTTCGCTGATCTCATTTCGATTCTGTATGCAAGAAGTCGATCTTTCCGAGTTATGGGTGATTTTAATATTAATTTTGATAACTTAACTGACGCCTTAAGTGCTAAATTTCGTGCACTGACAGACCTGTTTAAAGCTGATCTGTTTGTTGTTTGAGCGTAGCGCGCAAGAAATTACTTGCCTATGGACATCCAAACGCTTCGGGCTGCTACGTCTGCCACGCCAGCGGCGTTAGATACGCTGGCGGCTAGTAACGCGCTTGCGAGTTACGATCGCGCGCACCTAACATCGCTTCGTTATCGTCGTTCAAACGCATTCCTAGATGTATCGCTGTTGCTAAGATCCATGAATTATGCGTTCACAAAAATACAGAGCCCCCGAGCGGCCACGGGGGGGGGAGGGGCGCGCAGCTTCGAGCTGAGACGCCGCTCGTTTGGTGGGAGCTTCGAGCTGAGACGCGGCTCGTTTGGTATTCCTAGCATTGTCTCGAATCGCTCAGCGGGCTCTCCCTCAAGCGTTACCGCGAGTTTTACTAGCTTAGTGGTCATCACGCCTGCTATAACTGCGACGGCTCAACTTGACTCTTGTCGCTGGAATCCTCGCTCGCGACGTGAAATGAGCCCCATTGCTATTAATAAGCGATCTTATTTATGTGGAAAAGGTCTCGACCTGCTCGCCTTGACTGAGACTTGGCTAAAATTGGTTAAACTGCCCGACAATTGAAGACGTGAAATGAGCCCCATTGCTATTAATAAGCGATCTTATTTATGTGGAAAAGGTCTCGACCTGCTCGCCTTGACTGAGACTTGGCTAAAATGGGTTAAACTGCCCGGCAATTGAAAGCACAACCCTGCGACTGCTTCTTCCTTCCTTCGCACCCCTTGAACATCAATGAAAACTGGAGGTAGAGTCGCCCTTATCACTCACTCCAATTTCAATTTCAAGCCGTTTGCAATGCCCTCGAAGCAGTCTTTTGAATCGACTGTCTTGATTTCACCCGACATCAAGCTACCAATGGTGGCTGTAGTCTATCGCCCACCAGGTATAAAGTCCTCCTTTTTCTCAGATTTCTCTAATCTCATTTCGATTTTGTGTGCAAGAAATCGATCTTTCCTCATTATGGGTGACTACAACATTCCTTTTTTAAACATATCTGATGCCTTTAGCACTGAATTGTGTTTCTTGTGGCTCATGTGCATGGCCCTACTCACTTCAACAGTCGACCAAATTTTCTCCTACAATTGCACTTTTTCATCACTAATATCACCAAATTCTGCCTATCTGACCACATGCAGATCTCATTCAGTCTACAATGTGTGCCTCCTCCTCCCAATCTAAAATCACCTGTGAATCGCGAAACCTCAAGACATTTGACATCGATGCTGTCCGTGAGAGAATACATGCTTCGCCTCTGATGCTCAGTCCACATTCCGAACTGTCATCGTTGGTAGATAGCTACAACACAACACTAGCGGACATGCTCGACGAGTTTGCACTACTGAATAAGCGCACTGTGCGCCGTCGCCCAGACTGCCCATGGTTTAGCACAGACATTAAATTAGCTAGGTCTAGTAAGTGCAAGGATGAAAAAGTATACATAAGATCAGGACTGACTATCCATCAACAGGCATACGGGATAACTATGGATCGTACCAATCGATCCTAGCAAAGGCCAGGTTTAGCTTCTATAAGAACATTGTTGAATCACAGATGCACAATCCAAAAATGCTGATGTCTTCGATCAACCATCTCCTCAACCGCTCCCAGGTTCGCTCTTTTCCTAATAATCCCTGTGATGATCTAGCTGATTGCTTCTATAGCTTCTTTGTCCAGTAGACAAGATCAGCGAGTCCATCTCTACGATGGCAGCATCCCCCTGGAATGCTGCCCCTCAATTCCTTGCAGCACCTCAATGTCTACATTGAAGGAGGTCACTAGTGACCTCGTCCTGAAGTTCATATCCCAATCGAAGAAGACAACTACTCCTCTGGACCCTATTCCCGCTGTCCTGCTTTAACGATGCACTGATGTGCTAATGTCATGCATAACTAACATCATCAATTTTTCATTAGCCTCAGGTCATGTACCAGCAACTTTCAAAAAGGCTGTAGTCAGGCCACTACTCAAGAAAGTATAACTAAACCAAGAGAACTTACAACTTCGTACAACTTCTGCCCAGTCTCCATTCTACTATTCCTATCAAAGACACTGGAACAAGTCGTGACAGACCAGCTGAACTTATATATATTGAAACTTCAAGCTTTACTAGTTCCAGTCTGGGTTTAGAGCTAAACACTAAACAGAGTCAGCATTGCTTCGGATGTACAACGACCTAGTTAGAAATGCAGGCTTAGGTAGAGTATCTCTAGTTATCTTGCTCGATCTTTCCGCATCTTTTGATACTATAGATCCCCAAGTCCTTCTTGAGCGCCTCTCATCTCGCCTGTGAATCACTGAGTTCCAATTGTTCAGGTCCCATCTCAGTGGGAGACTTCAGAGTAATGATGTGAATGGTCAAAGATCACCCAAGGAACAACTGAAATATGGGGTACCTCAGGAATCTGTGCTTGGTCCCGTTCTTTTCACGGTTTATACCCTTCCACTAGCCGATGCGATTACTAATCAAAATCCAGACTTTCACTTCTATGCAGATGACACTCAGCTGTACCGTTGCTTTGATTCCTCCTAGCCCTCGAGCACTTCGAATTCTCTCATCTCTCTTGCTGCATGTATTAATGACATCCGCACATGGATGGCAGCAAACTTTCTTAAATTCAATGTTGATAAAACCAGCTTACTCGTTATAGGCAAACCACGTGTGATTCAGAAATGGGAAAGGCTAATGCTCCCAATCGGCTTTGCCTGCATTGCTTCCGTTGAATCTGCACGAAATCTGGGTGTCATTTTCCTAAGTGGCCGTTCGTTGGACGACCAGATCAATTCTACAGTCAAGTCTGCCTACTTTCAGCTACATAACATTCTAACATTCGGCCTTGTCTAGACAGAGATATCACATCTAAATTGATCCATCCATTTGTGACATCCCGTCTTGACTTCTATAACTCACAGCTTGCTGGTCTACCGGCCTGTTCAATCAGAGGGTTACAGCTGGTGCAACTCTCTGCAGCTAGGCTTGTCTGTCGTGAGCGGCGAAGTTGCTACATTTCATTGCTTCTTGCCGATCTGCACTGGCTCCCAGTCAAGCAACGCATCGACTTCAAGGTTTTGTCACTAGGTCCCTTCATTCTTCGGCCCCAGCCTACCCATCAGATCTGCTCCCCCACCAGGCCAAGCATCGTACCCCCGCTTTTCGGAATCTAATTGTTTACCTATTCCACCTACAAACCTCCAATTCTTTGGAGTCCATGCCTTTATTTCGTATGCTCTCAAAGCCTGGAACTCACTCCTGACCTGCATAACGACATCTCGTGATTTGTCTACATTTAAAAAGAAACTAAAAACGCATCTATTTATCACAGCATTCAGTGGGTCCGTGATTCGTCGTTTATTTGCTTATGTGTGCTGACATTGTGCATGCTGCCACTAACCATACTTGCATGCTGACCCTGTGCATGTCACCCCTAACCATGTTATTCTTGTTGTTTATTGAGCATGCTGCCTACCACTAACCGTTCGATCGCGCTTTCTTTGCAGCAAATGTAAAGTGCCTAGAAAGAGATTAAGTTCTGTGAGGGTGCCATATCAAATGTGTTATTGTTATTATTACTCATTTTCTATTTTGGCTCATGTGTATGACCCTTCCCACACAAAAGTTCGCACACTCGACTAAATTTTCTCCTACAAGTGATAGATATCACATATAAATACCAATCACACATATAAATCCCAATTATTACCAATATCAGCGCATCTGATCACATGTGGATCTCATTCAGTTATCGGGTTTGCCCTCCTCGGCATCCAGAAATCATCTTTGAAATGTGAAACCTGAAGACCCATGACATCGATGCCGTCCTCGCGAAAATATCTTCTTTGCCTCTGATGTTCAATCTCCTTCCAGCCTGCCATCATTGGTAGAATACTACAAAACGACACTTGCTGACATGCTCGACGAGTTCGAACCTCTAATTAAGCAAAGAAATCACCCGACAAATCACCGGAGTATTGGGTACATCGAAGTCAAGGTACTTTAGGGCTCTTCGCTCGGTCTTTTCACAGTTTATTTTCACGCTGTCTTGTCATTGTTTCACAGTTATCACAGTTCTCCCTCTCTTGCCGATGTTCGCCAAGCGCAATCTAGGCATCCACTTGTATGCAGATGACCTTTGTACCCACAGTTGTACCTTTGCTTTGATCCTTTCCAGCCCTCCAGCACATCAAATTCTCTCAAATCCCTTGCTGCATTTATTGGATGGCAGCAAAATGTATCAAATTAAATGAAGATAAAACCAACTTACTAGTTGTGAGCGAACCGAGTGTGACTCGGAAATTGGAAAGCTTTTCGCTCAAAATCGGCTCTGCAAGCCGTGACCTCCTGTTGCATTTGCACTAAATCTAGACGTACCGTTCGAAAGTGACCTTTCACTATATGGCCATCTCAGCTTCAAAGTCAAGTCTGCCTACTTTCAGCTACATAGCATTGCAAAAACTCAGGGCTTGTTTAGACTGGGACACTGGACATGGTTCCTACTCAGATCGTTGAGCAATACCTCCTGAGAACCTCAAATCCTTTGGAGACCGTGCCTTAAATTCGTATGCTCCTAAAGCCAGGAATTCGCACCCTAATGAAGTCGCGACATCGCCTAACATGACGACATTTAAAAAGAAGCTTAAAACACGCCTGTTTATTACAGGAATTAGTGGGCCCTTGTGATTCGTCCTTTGTGTGCTTATGTGCTGACACTGTGCCTGCTGCTACGAACCATGTCTACATGTTGACCCCTCCTGTCACTTCTGACGATGCTATGCTTGAAGACACTGAGCATTTTACCACTTATCATTGGTCATGCTTTCTTTATAGCATATGTAAAGTGCCAAGAAAGAGATCCAGTTCTCTTACGGTGCTATACAAACGTATAATACTTATGCTTGGCGATCATATCGGCAAAAAAGAAAGTATGAATTGTGAAACTAGACAGACCCAGCAAGGAGGCGTGTGGTATCCTGTACTTTATGGCTTCTTGGAATACTTTTTTGCCCTTTGACATTGATTCTCCAGAGGCTCTCACTGAGATCCAAACCATTGCCGTGTTGTATTAGTGGTGCCCGGGTGATTTGAGAGGCGCTCGAGAAGGACTTGCTGCACAATAGTATCGAACGTCGCTGACAGATCAATAATAATAATAACAATGATAGTAATAATACGCATACGAGTAGCACCTTCAGAGAACTTCATCTATCGAGCAAAACAGGCAGAGAGACTTTACCTAAGTCTGCATTCCTAAGAAGGTCGCTGCATACCGAAAGCAATCCTGACTCTGTAGAGGGATTAGCTCTAGAAACCTTAATGGAACTTACTTGCTAGGTCTGAATTTGAAAATTTAGGAGTTCGACCAGTCAGTCTGCTACTCGTTCCAGTGTCTTTGATAGGAACAGCAGTAGGCAGCAGCAGCCTGGGCCGAAGCTACTGGGGCGGAAGCTACTCACTTGTTTCTCTTTGTCGGGTGTTGCTTTCTTAAGTAGTGGCCTAACAACTGCCTCAGGAATCCGAATCGGGAATCTGAATTTGTGATAGGCGAAGGGACACGCCCTGGTGATAAGGACATATATATATTATGTTGATTAGGCATGGCAGAATTAGATCCTTGCATCGCACAAGTAGGAGAGCAGGAATGGGGTACAGAGGGCTAGTAGCATATTAAACAGTCGTAGTAAGAGATTTAGTTTTCTTGGAAGTTATACACGTGCGTTGTTACTATCATTGTTATCATTAGCGTGTATCCTAAAAACAAATCGCTGTACCACGATGAAGGTATGGTGCTCGCTCTTCACGGCCCAGGTCGTAGGTTCAAATCCTGTGGTGGGCGATCCTATATTGTCCTCTGATAGTGGTGATGAAAGCCGTATTAATGGTGCTGTTTTCAATTTGAAAATTAAAGACCATGCAAATCAGCATATAGCTGCACAAAGTCTCAGCTGCAATGACTCACCGACTGCCAGACAGTCGCTATGCTTGACTTCCGGGTTCGCACCTTTGCAGCATACAACTGAACGTGTCCACAAACTGGCTTAGGAAGACCCATTCCTATTCGGTCAAATGTTGCGAGCGAAAGCAACCGTCACATGTAAACGACCATTAGGTAAGCATTCACATTAAAAAATCAACTGCAGACAACGAGCTGAAAAACCATAAGCAGTGCCTTTTATTCATTAGTGCTAATGTACACATTTTTATACCGAGCTAGTTAAAGAGAGCGTCTTAGATTTTGCACATGTACAAACACAATTAATTAAGTACGTAAGCACACATCTATGCACCATTAACATTAGCAGCTAATGAGTAGCCTCTCGACAGCATTGAATTGGTAGCTTACTTGCTCGGACTCGCTAGGCCGATCTCAGAAAAAAGCCAGACAATGAGTTGAGTGCAGAGGTCTTTTTTTACCGGTCGAGTGACCTTGACCTTCCTCTCTGTGCCCACCTCGGCCTAGAGCCGGTGCAGTTGACCCTAAGAGCTAAGACTGACAATCCCGTTCAGGCTCTTTGCATTCATCCGGTCCACTGAAAGAAACTCTCCGCGGCATTTAAATAAGCAATTGAATAAAGCGCTGAAGCGGTTCCGAATCATTATAATTATGAAACCACTATTAATGGCATTAATAACCTGGATGATGTCACGTGCCCCTAGGCATATTATGTATGTCAACACTGCGCATGTTACCACCAGTAATGCTTTCTTTACAGTATCTGTAAAGTGCCTCAAAAGAGATTATAATAATAATGCATTTCATATAGCGCCCCCAGAGAACTCAATCTCTTTCTAGGCACTTTAAGTTTGCTGCAAAGGAAGCACGATCGAATGGTTAGTGGTTTCGGGATCGATAAACAACAAGATTAAGTTCTCTGAGGGCGCTACATAGTTCTCTGAGGGTGCTACCATTATTAATTTTATTGTTATGACGTTTCACTTACTTACTAAGACCTCGCATTGTGTGCATGCTACATGTGCACAAGTCAGGATCAACCATAAGCTGACTGTTCAGAAAAAGGTCCAAGACTGTCTGCCGTGACTATCTAGCACGGCAGTTACTTTATTTGCAAGAGGCGCATTGGGAAGCGGGCACGTCCCTAAAGCGGATGCACGCACGCAGGCTCGGGGCTACGTCGTGCATTTTCGTTTTCACGTAAGGGAATGTGATATTCTCAATCTCTTCATTCGAACCCGAGCGTGCTCAATTCGGCCATTTTGTCTTTACTAAAAAAGCTTCGGTTTTTAAGCTTAATTTCTGCATCCCTTTATTGCAGCTTACCCTTGGTCCTCCTGATTACTGCATCCGCTTAACGCATTTCAATTGGCAGCCATTTTATGACCAGTATCCGCCTCAGTATCCGCAGCAAGAGCCGGCAGCCGGCAGCAGCAACAGGCTGAAGGCGTCAGTTGATGGGCGCTCGAAGGTCAGATAGGTAGGTCAAGGCTAGCTGAATTTCCTTCCCTTTCGGGTCCTTCGGCTCGGACCTGGGGACCTTTTCTTCTTTCTTCCTTTTCCTCTTTTGCCCGCCTGCGATCCTTTTGCGGCTGGTCCTTTTCTCGAAGCTTCCAGATGCTTCCAACATCTGCTGCCAAAGTACAAGGTCTGCTGCAGGCGACTGCTTTCAGGTTTGCCAGTCGGGACATGGCAGAGCTGATCTGTCGAATTCCATACCAGCGGCTCAAGCGTGCATCGCTCCTCTCGGGGAAACCGACCTTGACCTAGACACCCGCTTAGGCGGAAGTGACATGACAATAGGTGGCAGCAGCTGTCGGCTCTTTTTTCGGGTCTGGTTCCTCTCAGCTAGTCGAGCCGGAAGTGTCATGATGTTTCCGTTTCGTAAGATGTTTCTCACGTGACTTAATTTTATCACTCACTATTCGATCGCGTTTCCTTTACAGCAAATGTAAAGCGTCTAGAAAGAGAGATTGAGTTCTCCGAGGGCGTCTATCAAGTGTATTGTTATTATTCTTATTTTGATTCAATGGCGGCCGTGGGTGGCGAGGCAGTGGCTTGTAGTGAGCGTTTTTTGCTTTAGCCACCCGGAGAAAACGTTAATGTCTCGCTCTTGCACTGCCTCAATCATAAATATGAGGGCAAGTGTTGCACGTCTTTCTAAAATGCTGAAGCACCCAGTCGCCAAGCATTATGGTTGACGCTGCATGCATTTTTGTTTATATGTCAATATGCAGAGTATGTATATACAGGGTTGTATCTGCTGCATATATTCTAAATATATGCATTCATGCAGCGATGACCTCACGAGGCCACGAGGACTAGGCGGATACTACTCTCGGAAGTTTTCCCGAGCGCACTTACAAAGTTCAAAACAGCTTTTGCTTAGCTTATCGGTTGCCTAGAGCTTGCATATGCACAAAGACACGATAGAGAAGCGTAGCGGAGCTAAGGAACTACTCAAGGAATAATAATAATAGTCATCAGATATGTGAGTATCGCTTCGAGAGAACAAAGTCTCCTGCGTTTACATTGATTGGATTGGGCTGGAAGTGCGTCGACTGCGATAGGGGGCAGAGCATGAAGGCCAAAAACATGTGCAGAAATGGATAGCACGAGCAAAAATAACCACGCCCCCCATACAGTACGAATTTCGGACGGCGGCTCAGCGGAGCAATTTCTAGGAATTGCAAATCAAAAGTTGGTTCCCGACCGTCCTTGACAAAATAACGGGATAGCTAATTCATTTTTCCGAGACGACGGCGTGTAGGAAAGCTGGTGCGACTGTAGCAAGTCAGTTAATTGTATCTAGTATTGTATTGAGTTACTGTTAATTGCAGCTCGCACGCTCGGAAGCGCGAGCTGATGAGCGGATGCTCAAGTTCTTCTTCAGAATAAAAGAATAAAAAATTAGTTGGCCATTGAAGGTAACGTCTAGATTGCGAGTACTAGGCGATTGCCTCGCTACCGTCCCGTTGAATAAACTCTCGAAGTTTCTACAAATTTAGCGACGTTTCTTCTGAGCCCACATTCAAACGTATCGTCGCTTTGTCCGAGAAATCTGGCTCTGTTCTGGAACTCACTGTCTGTAAGACAGCGAGCTCAGCTTTTTGGTAGCCAAAACTGACTCCAATGGTCCAAATGACACTAAGAGCTGAATGTGTCATAATAATAATAGTAATAATAATAATGCATTTGTATAGCTCCCTCAGAGAACTTAGTCTCTTTCTAGGCACTTAACATATGCTGCAAAAGAAGCATGGTCGAATAGTCAGTGGTAGAAACACGATATACATACATGATTTATGTTTACACGTGAACGGTATATACAAAGAGCTAGCTGTCATTAAGCGTTTTCGCGGTGTCGTCTGCTTCGACAGTGGCTGTCAAAGCTGCAGCTCTTACTTGCCGGCTCAGGAGGTACTGCGTGCCGGCGGAACAGCCGGGATCGACAATACACGCTCTCCAGGATGGGAGCTCCTTTTAAGATCAGAGCTGATAGTCACTAGAAAAGGCCAGCACTCAGCGAGATAGGAACGATTCGAGAACGTGGCGGACTCGGCCGAGGCCGCCACGTTCTCGCCATCGGCGCTGCGGAATATGCTGTCGTGGGCAAAGCCGCGTCAGTAAAATGAGGTCGCTTAAATCTGGACCGAATTTTGAAAGCTTCATTTCTAGCGTGCTCTAACAGCTGCCTGGAGAGAATATTTTCTATAAAAAAAACGCTACATTATTATTCAACTGAAATAAAAAGGCGCGAAAGGGCGATAACTGGCCGGAACCTCAGATTCTGACGCAGGCGTTTTCATTAGGATTCGAACTAAGCTGGACTTGAGTGACTTCGGTGCAGCACTTTAATTGGACGGGACATTTACAAAACCTGAACAGCAGTAGAGGTAATATTCCGCTAACGGCCGGCAGAAAAGATGAGCTGGACTAGGTCTCCTTTGCAGCAAACGTAAAGCGCCTAAAAAGAGATTGAGTTCTCTGAAGGCGCTCTATCAAGAGTGTTATTATTACTATTCTTATTCTTGTTGTTATAATTGTTATTAGGGTCAAGTGGTTATTGGGAGAGGTGCGTGTTTATCTTCTGTGAAATAGAAAGAGGGGATGGTTGGTGAGGCAAAAATATGTGTGATATTTTGTCAACGAAGCAGTCAGCTCTGTGTTAGAGTAGGAAGTCTTTTAAGTTGCTGGAACAAAACAGCAGCCGCGTAAAGGAGAACGATTTTCGTTGGTATGCACTACTCAAAGGTGAAGGTTATTGAACATTGGCAAGTCGAGCGAGTTCTCTGCCGCAAGAGAAGGATTGAATGGCCCGTATCTACGGGAGATGCTGAGGCGCTGGCGCGTGGCCCTTTAAAAAATAGGCTACACACTCGATTAAAGATTGCGATACATTTTGTTATTCAACGAGCAAAATGCCAGACGACTTCACTAAGAATAGATTCCGGTATGTTCTACGCTACCGAGACGCCCTCCCCCCTTCGGTTTTCGCCGACGTCGGACATTACTTTACCCTGGAATTGTCGTCGCGTAAGTTTTAAATTTTTCCGTTTCGTAAGATGTTTCTCACGTGACTTAATTTTCTCACGTGACTTAACATTCCGTTAGTTTTAAATCGTAATTGCAAGGGATCGTTTCTCTCAATGCACAGGAATGGCCGCAGTCAGGGTCAACGGTGCAGCTATGCAGCATTGGCTCGACACAGTTTTCGTGCGATGCGAAATGGCCAAAAATGGCGGTTTAAGTTTTAATGCACCGCACTTATACGTTTACTAGAGTTCACTGCCTGCGGACTCGCTTC
Organism: Cristatella mucedo; assembly: GCA_009760855.2. Lineage (NCBI taxonomy): Eukaryota > Metazoa > Bryozoa > Phylactolaemata > Cristatellidae > Cristatella > Cristatella mucedo. The sequence goes on from WPIO01000059.1 coordinate 872,681, forward strand.
GCTGAGTCTATACAATAGTATACGTAAATTTGCGCATCTATTACACGAAACTCCCTGAAGTATTGGTCACCATCTTACCTCGAAACGGATGGACGAACTGACTTTCGCGCTTTAATTAATAGGGATAGGAGATTAATCTACTTTCGCATCCGTATGCATGCCCAACTTGCGCATTCGACGCCCGATATTGTGCGACACATCTTATAAAGTCAAGCATGACGTTGCTAAAATTCGGGCTTGTTTAGATAAGGATACCACGTCTAAGTTGCTCCATCTATTCGTGACGTCTCGTCTCGACTTCTGCAACTCTGGTTACTGGCCTTACTGGCCTACCATCATGTGCGATCAGGCGATTGCAGCTGGTGCAAAACTCAGCAGCTAGGCTTGCCTGTCGTGAGCGTCGCAGTTGCCACATTACTCCACTTCTCGCCGACCTGCACTGGCTACCAGTCAAGCAACGGATTGACTTCAAGGTTATGTCGCTCACTTTTAGGTCCCTTCATTCTATGGCTCCAGCCTATCTCTCCGACACACTCCCCCATCAGGCCAAGCATCGTACCACCCGCTTTTCGGAATCCAACAGTCTACAAATACCTCGTACGAACCTCAAATCCTTTGGAGACCATGCATTTAGCTCGTATGCTCCCAAAGCCTGGAACTCCCTCCCGACCTGCGTCAGAACATCCCCTGACTTGACCGCATTTAAAAAGAACTTAAAAACACCTATTTAGGACAGCATTCAGTGGGTCCCTGTGATTCATCCTTCACGTGCTTATGCTTGCTGACACTGTGCATGCTGCCACTAACCACATTTGCATGCTGACCCTGTGCATGTCACCCCTAACCATGTTATTCATTTTGATTGTTTTTCAAGCATGATATTACTTACCATTCAATTGCATTTCCCTTTGCAGCAAATGTAAAGCGCCTAGAAAGAGATTAAGTTCTCTGAGGGCGCTTTATCAAGTGCATTATTATTATTATTATAAGCATTGAAGTTGACCGGAAGCCGTTGCAAGTGATGTGGCGAGATAGCTGGCTCATTTTCTAGGGAACTCTTTTTACCGTGAGACAAACCAAGATCGGGCGTGTTTTCCCCAAGGCTGGCTAGTTATCTGATGAGCTCAGTTGGTAGAGAGAGTTCTGATGTCTTCTAGAAGTAGCATGTTCATACACCTGTTCGACAAAAAAAATTAAATTACCAATAACATTTTTGCATTTTGCCGACCCCCATCCCCCCCCCCCCCCCCCCCCCGCTTTACGTTGAACCAGCAGAATTTTTGCTGCCTTCTCTTGCCGATAATAATAGTATACTCGTTAGAGCACCCTCAGAGATCGCAATCTCTTTCTAGGCACTTTACATTAGCTGCAAAGGATGTCACTTTTTGAACGGCTGGCCAATTAAAGAACGGACCATTGGCCAACTTTCAGCCCTTAGAACGACAAAACTTCTTCGTGCTCTTCAAACGAATCGCATTATTAGACAACTTTTTTCAAGCCACTCAAAACGAGTGGCCGACTTCTAGCGCTGCGAATGATTGGCCAGCTTCTTCAGTCCTCCTAGCGATTAACCGACTTCCAGCTCTTGGGTCCAGGTCTTGAAAGAATGCGCTCACCGAGCTGCTGCGTGCTGTCGAGGAAATGTGTGCAATCGCAAGTGCAAAATAAAAAGAACCGACGTCGACCACGAAGCATCATCTTGACGGCTGACCCTCAACCATTCAAAGGTCTGCCCCATAATTAGCGACCACTGCAGCGTTTTATCTGATGGTTTTCTAATTTACTTTTTACTCAAGTATACAGTGCGACAGTCTATTCCCTACTGCAGTAGGCGTCGCTGCTGCACTCCCTTTCCCCAGCTCTGCCTCAATAAACCACACCCTCAGGCCTTATCTCGGTACCTTCTGGTACCATTTTAAAGTGCCTTCAGGTGATGCTGTCGGGATGTAAGGAGGACCCTGTCGAAGAGAGCTGTCGGGTCCTAAGTCTCACGACATTAGCATCACAGTGCAACACCACAATCACTTTATTGCTTACAAAAATAAAATCTAGTTGGTTAAACCGGCCTTGTACGAAGCCGATTCAGCAGCTCTCTATCAAGGAGAAGAAGACAGGTGTAGACAGATTGAGTAGGCAACTGGTACACGACCACGGGACAGCCCAGTATTTGTGCTCCGCGGTTGCACTCAGCTACATTGCACGTTCGACAGCTTGGGATTGAGCGCCAAGGATTTATGCGCTGTGCACTGCAATGTGCACGCTTGTGCGCATCCAAGTGAGCACGATGCACGCCCTTGCCAAGGGGCGGAGGCAAGGCGTGAGCAAGCACAAGCGCCAAGAGGCCTGCAGGCCACGATCGTGTGCCGAGGCAATGCTCCGTCACCGAGAGCTCAGAGCGAGGGCAACAGCCGCAGCCACACTACGGCCGCTTGACACCAGCAAGCGCTACCAGCGACGAGGCTATACACTGGCAGAGCAGGCCGCGATACACGCGCGACCACGTTGCTCAGATGATTAGACGAAACTGACTTCGGAACGACAAGAGCTATGAAGCCAATGAGAGCTGCTAAGCCGTGCACAGGAACATGTCGCGATGACACTCACACGACACATGCAAATGCACAGGTATACTTGGTTGGTAACTTGTAATCCGGTAGGACATTAGGCACTGTCACTTATTAATACAGTCTTGCTATCTTAGAGCTTTTGGGGTGTCTATACCATAGTCAGCCTATAAAAATGGCCTGTACCAGCAGCGATGCCGAACAGAGACAGTATGCACAAAGCTAGCACTTTACATAGGTTCCAATGGAACGCACGTCTTGAGAGAGGTTAAATGAGCTTAAATCGAGACTGGTTGAGGGGCTCGGGCAGACCGCTAGAATAGGGAAATACACGGAAATCGAAAGAGGCGGGGCATCATCACATGAGCTGAGGTACATGAGCCGCGGAAGTCACAAAACCCAGCCGCATCCAAGCGAGCGAGCAAGAGAGAGAGAGAGAGAGAGAGAGAGAGAGAGAGAGAGAGAGAGAGAGAGAGAGAGAGAGAGAGGGAGGGAGAGAGAGAGAGAGAGGGAGAGAGAGAGAGAGAGAGAGAGAGAGAGAGAGAGAGGGAGGGAGAGAGAGAGAGAGAGAGAGAGAGAGAGAGAGGGAGAGAGAGAGAGAGAGAGAGGGGGAGGGAGAGAGAGAGGGAGAGCCACCACTGGTTGTGCTCTTGAGTATACACACACAGAAAGGGAGCAGCCAGAAAGAAAAACTGAGGGCAGAGCACTAGCACTGTCACGTGCACTAGCATCCCTAGTCTAGATCACAGCTAATGAGTCTGGACCAGTGGTGGATGGCGGTCACAGCCACTCCTGCTCACCACCGCCCCACGTCCAGGCAGAGTTCTTCACAATTCAATCACAGACTGAGCAACCGATCGCCTTCACCTTCACAGCCGACCTTCACCTCAGCTTGGAGGGGCTGGGCTGCAAGAGTTGCCGACCACCACTGGGCAACAGGGTGCGCACGCCCTTCCCACCGGACGTGGCCGCTGCCTCGGCGGCAGCGGCCCGGGCGTCTGGAGCTGGCCGATTGTTTTCTGCCCGCGCTCATTCCGCCATCGACACCTTGCCCAGCTCGTCGCTGAGGCTCGCCTGACGCGGCGGCGGCCCCTCTAAGCCGCCGCTGCCGCCAGTGGGCACGGTCAGGGTGGCCCCGACGGCGACTGATGAAATGCCGCCGCCTCCGCCGAATGGCGGCGCAGCGCACCTGGCAGCATGGGCGTAGTCGAGCCAGCCACTGCCCGCCACGGGCAAGGACTCGTGTAGCTGCTGCCGCTGCGGCGCCGGTGAACAAGTCGAGTTCGGCGCTTTATCGGCGACCTCGACCTTTGCCGCCGATGGCGGCTCATCCTGCTCCATGCTGGCGTCCTGTCGCACCAGACTCTTGCGCTCCTTTGCAGCCACCGCGGCGGAAGCGGCGGCCGGTGCCCTGCTGCCGCCGCCGCCACCGCCTGCGGCTGCACCGTACCTCGATCGGCTGCACCCGCTGCAAGCGAGCGCTTGCTCGCTGTGTGCCCCGTCATCAACAGCAGCAGCAGCAGCTCCACCGTTGCTGCTGCTGCCTAGCGAGGCGGCGTGCAAGCAATCGATTCCGCCGCCGGCGCTGACGCCGCCCGCTCCGCTGTCGAGGAGAGCCAGGGCCTGAGGCTGAGCGGCAGAGCAAAGCAGCGCTGCAGCCGCCGCCGTCGGCATGGATCCTACTGCCAAAGGTGTCCTGCTGTAGCCGAAAGGCATCATGGCCATGCCAGTCCAGACCGGCAACGACTGCGGCAGTGGTGGCAACTTGCTGTTGCCGACCACGCCGCCGGTTCGCAACTGGGCGGCTGCTGACAGTGCAGCAGCCGCGGTGGCAGCAGAGGTCCCAGCGGCCTGCTGCCGGCCGGCCACAGCAATGCCGGCGTCACCCAGCAGCCCTGCCCTGTCGAACGCATCTGCCCAGCTGTCGGCGAACGGTGGCAGCGCGGTCGTGACGGCAGCTGTGCGCCCGCCGCCGCCGCTGCTGCCCACCTCGGGACTGCTGCAGCCCACGCTGAGGCCCAGGCCGCTGCTGGCGCTGCTGCTGCTGTTGGACGACCAGCGCCAGATGCGTCCCAGGTCGACGCGTGACGCTTGCAACCAGCCTTCGCTGCTGCCGCCGCCGCCCAGGGTGCCACCGAGACCGTAGGAAGCGGCCGCCGCCGCGGCGGCCGCGGCCACTGTGGTGCCGGCGAGGTCCACGCCCCCACCGAATGACGCCGACTCGACGCTCGACGAGCCGAAGCTGTAGCTGGACGAGTCCCACGAGCTTCTGCCGCTGCCGTCGCTCGTGGCCGAGCCACCGCTGCTCCAAGGCCCGCCGCCGCCTCGCAGCAGTCGCCTTCGCTTCGCCTTCACGTTGGCCGCGGCAGCAGGAGCAGCGGCACCGCCTGCCGCCGCCGATGCTGCGGCGGCGGCGTTCGGGCCACCGTCGTCCTCGCCGCTGCTGCCGCCACCGCCGCCGCTGCTGCTGCGGCCGTGGACACGTAGGTGTCGCGTGATCATGTCGCGGCGGCATGCCGCGTAAGGGCAGTGCGGGCAGCGGTATGGCCGCTCGCCCGTGTGCGTGCGCTGGTGCGTGCTCAGATGGTCGCTGCGGCTGAACAGCTGGCCGCACAGCTGGCACTCGTACGGCTTCAGGCCGGTGTGCAGGCGCACGTGACGCGTCAGCATGTCCGACCTCGAGAACGAGCGGTCGCACACGTGACAGAAGTGCTGGCGCGCCGAGGCTGCCACCGCCGCCGCCGAGCCCGGGCTGTCGGCAGCCGACGGGTCGTCGAGGCTGCCAGCCAAGGCCGACGGGTCGTCGACCGCCGATGCCGCCGCGGCGCCCGGGCCGTGCTGCGCCCGGATCGGGCTGCCGCCGGCGCCGTCTGATGCCCTTGCTGAAAGAGCCGCTCGACGAGGTAGCGGCGGCGTGACGGGCCAGCCGCCTCCGCCGCCGGGAGATGGGGCGTTCGAGCCACCGCCGCCGTACGTGCCCTCGACCGACGAGGCAGCGGCGGCAGCAGCAGTCGGTGTCGACAGGCTTCGGCTTCCGCCGGAACCAGCAGGCCCGTCGTCGTCCGACGGCACGGATGGCGAACCGTCGTCCAGGCTGCTGTACGCCAGCGGGCTTCGGCACTGCAGCAAGGCGGCGCCTCGGCCCGCAAAGGCCGACGGCGAGCCGGAGCTGCTCTGCCGGTGCTGCTCTGGCCGCTCGCTGCCGCGGCGGTGGCCCGCATCGCGCCAGAACGCGGACCGCTTGCAGCCGCCCGCCGAGGCGCCTTTTGCCGCAGCAGTAGCAGCAGCAGAAGCCTCGCCGCCACCCCCCAGGCCGGACCGGTCGATGTGCGCGTCGCTGTGGCACAGACGCCCCAAGGCTGGCCGAGGAGCCGACGCCGCCGCCGGCGACGCGCCGCGGCTGCCGCCGCCGTCGCGACGCCAGCGAACATTCTCCTCCGAATCGGAGCGCTTTCGGAGGTGCCTCTCTCGAGCCCGCGCTTCGAACAGGCTCCTGCATGCGTCCCGATCGGTGAGCGCAGCAGACGACGACTGTGACGACCACGACGAAAACGCAACGGCGCAGGCTGCGGATCGACTGAGATCAAGCGGGCTGTCCTCCTCGCACGGGGCGATGCGGGATGCGCCGGCGGCGGCGGGATCGAATGAGCTGGACCGGCCGCTGGAGCTGCCGCCGCCGCTTCGAGCTGCCTGTCCTCCTTCGTCCGAACCGCCCTTGCCTCCAAACGACCTGCAGTCCGAGCTCTCGTCCACGCTGCGCGACTTGCGATCGCTGCCGCCGCCGCCCGCCGGGCTGCACTCGAGGCGCAGCGAATTCAGCTGCGGGCTAGGCACCGCTGCCGCTGGGGCGCCGACGGCGGTGCACGCCGGGCTAGCGTACATCGGGCTGGTGTGCTCTGCGCCCTGACCCTGACCGAGGAATCGATCCTCGAGGCTTTTCTTGAACTTGCCGTGTCTGCTAGCGGCCAGCGGTGGCGTGGGCGCCTCGTCATCCCTGGCCGACGAGGCCGTCGGCGGCGGCAGATCCACGAAGCCCTCGGCGACGAAAGCGGCGGCGGCCCGGTCGATGGACGTCGGGCTGCAGCAGACGCTGCCCGCTGCCGACGACAGCGAGTCGCCGGTTGCGGTTGGCATCTGACCGTGGTGGCCACTATTGTGCCGTGCGGCAGCGCTCTTGCCGACGAAACCGCCGACGTCTCGCATCGGGCAGCATTCGGCGCCCGATGAATTCGAGCTTCGCACGGCGTACCAAATGGGGCTGCTGCTGCTAGGCCCTGACATCTGCACGGGGAGAGCGTGTGGCAGCAGCGGCAGCAGAGCGGCACGAGTATCCATGGCAGCAGCGCCGTCTTTGCTGAGGTTCACAGCATGAGCTGCCAGACATGATCGTCACTCGCTGGCAAAACAATGGCCGACTGCTGATTTGGAATCTGGTAACGGCAAAGCAGACGCAGAACTGAACCTTCGCACTGTAATCTGTTGCTACAGAGCCTAATAATACTAATTATACTGACAGTAATATATTTGTAGGGCTACCCGAAAGAGAGAGATAAAGAGAGAGAGAGAGAGAGAGAGAGAGAGAGAGAGAGAGAGAGAGAGAGAGAGAGAGAGAGAGAGAGAGAGAGAGAGAGAGAGAGAGCTAAATCTCTCTCCAGACACTTTACATGTACAGTAAAGGAAGCATGCTAATATGGTTAATCACGACATGCAGCGTCAGAAAGCACTAGCACGAAAAGAAAAATTCTCTAGGACCCAGCGAATGCTGTTAAGAACATGTGCAATTTTAGCTTCTCTTGAAATTTACCCAATTGGAGGAATGTCAGTCGGGAGCGAGTTGCATGCTTTGTGAGCATACGAACTAAAAGTCTATCTCCAAAGGATTTGAGGTTAGTTCAAGACAAAGCTACACGACTTGAGTCAGAAGAGTGGGTGGTACAGTGCCATCGGGAAGAAGTTCTGATTGGTAAGCTGGAGCCAGAGAATGAAGGGACCTAAAAGTGAGTGACACCAGTTAAGCTTTCTAATTTTTGTGTCACACTTGGTTTGCCCATAACTAGTGGCAAGTTGGTTTTATCATCCTTCACTTTGAGAAAGCTTGCTGCCATCCATGTGCAGCTGGATGGCAGCAATACATGCAGCAAGGGAGTTGAGAAAACTTGACGTGCTAGAAGGCTCGCAGGGATAGAAAAAGGGTAAACTAGTACACATCGGCAGCACAGAAATGAAAGCCTGTGTCGCGTCGGCTCGGTTCGATTGCATCGCCTAAGTTAAAGCAAACAAACAAGAGACAATGCCTTTTTAACGAGACAAGGTCACATTACCGAGCAGCATCAGTTGGATCATCGCTCGGAGCTTTGGCCATCGCACTCACAAAAAAGTTGCTCGGCTTCGGAACTGCCGGAGCCGACCTACCGACGGTGGCCGTAGCCACTGGGGGGGGGGGGTGGGGGATCGGAGAGCTGCTGGCTGCGGCACCAGAACTGTTAGGCCAGATCGAACGTCCAACCCCGAATGTGCCAATGAACTCCCCTTTGAACGGCACTTCGCCTCCTCACTTCTATCGTTCGTGCTTCCTTTGCAACAAATGTAAAGCGCCTAGAAACAGATTGAGTTATCTGAGGGCGCTTCATCAAATTTATTATTATTATTAGTATTAGTATTAGTATTAGTAGTAGTAGTAGTAGTAGTAGTAGTAGCAGTAGTAATATTATCACACCACTAGCTTCAAACGCGACGGCTCGCCGGCGACTTGGCGAAGCAGTGGGCTGGTTCTCACACTTCAGGACTTCCCAGGAAGCAGGTTTGCCTCCTGCAGCCGGCACATCTTTTATTGCCTGCTCCGAGCAGCTGAAAAGGCTCCACTGCCGCCGACATAAATGGTGGGAGGTTGAATCCAGCCTCCGCGCTCGCTCACTCACTCACTGCTCTACTTTTACGGCAAACGATTGGCTGTAGCTGCCGTGCAGCGCCAGCGCCGCCAATTGGGTCGAAGCTCAACTGCGACGGTGAACTGAGAGAACATCGCACACGACCTGACCGATGCGCATCTAGCAGCCGTCGAATGACACACAGCGTGACGAGCGCTTGCTAATCAACTCAACTGCAGGAAGCGGGCCCATACTCGTTGCTTCACTCCTTGAGTGCCACGCCCTCGTGGCGATGCAGGTCTTCAGCGACCGACGAAGTGTGTGGGGGGGGGCAGAAGAAAGCAGCCAAGCACAAGGAGCAGACAACTCAGAGAGGAAACAGGACTTTGACCAAACCATATCAAGACACAACAAGGAGTCGTTAAAAAAGCACCATCGAAGACAGGTGCACAGGCAGCTAACTACGCTGCCACTTTCTACTAGGTACGACTAGGACACACGTAGTGCTGCTGCCGTCAGTCACATCTAAAAGGCTCAAGGAGCCGGCCAACTTAAGCCCGCCCTCCCGCCATTGGCTGGGGATGGAGGGGGGAAGGCAACTGCTGGCAAATGCTAGGCAAGACAAATAACCCTGAGGCTTATTTGCCAGCCCGAGAGTCACAACCGTAGAGTGACCTGCGTCACGACTGCTCGGTCCAACAGCTGGTAGTAGCCGTCCGGACATCGCCCGCCACCATCCCACATTTTGCACTGAGCTTTGGTCGCCCGGCAGGGGGCAGCCTGCCACTGGTTTTGCAGAGGACGACTAGCCATGTCCCCCACCCAGGGAGCCAGTGGACACGGTAGTGAATACAGGACGAGGATGGGTGCTCATCTCATCAGTCGGAGTCAGTGGCAAGTAGGTAGGCGGTCCTGATTGATCCGCCGGGCGTTGAGCCTGACCTGCTGCAGACCTTGTCGGTGCACCAGCTGTGGACGGCCGAGATGATGGCAGCTGCCCCACCACCAGCACCACGACCAACCAACCAAGGCAGCAATTAAAAATGTAGGCAACAACTATAGAGGGCTCCTCGACATGAGCAGGCAGCCAGCCAGCAAGGAGAACGCCGACCGACTTAGCAAGGTCAAGGTCCAAAAAGGTCGAACGAAACTAGACGGTGATCTTCTCTAACCACTGGCTCGTACATCAGTCCCTACTTTTGATGCCGACTAACAGCCGCTGATTCCTCGACGACGGCAGCTAGCTCGGCAGTGGCTGGCAGGCGCCCGACCTGCCACGGACAGCTGGCCAAGGAGCATGGCCGGCCGTACGAGGCTCGAGGCCACGAGTGGACCACGTGGGGGTGGGGTGGGCGGGGCAAGCGGTTGGGGCAAAAATGGACAACCTGGCAAAGTAGCTGCCGAGTGCGCGCGGCTTCTCGGGGGAGGGGGTGTGTATGTGTGGCACAGTGGTGCACTCCACTGAGTCCCTCCCCCCCCATAGCGATAAGCAAAGGTCATGCAAAGGGTAAGCGGATCGAAGCACACAGTGCAGCCCGTACGACCTGCAGTAGGATTGTTGGCAAGCGGCTCACCTCGGGGGAGGAGGGGGAGGAGGAGGAGGAGGAGGAGGAGGAGGAGGAGGAGGAGGAGGAGGAGGAGGAGGAGGAGGAGGAGGAGGAGGAGGAGGAGGAGGAGGGGGCCCGACCCACCTCCAAGGAGGCGCCAACCTTTGGCTTCGGTGCATTCAGTAGTTTGCAGGCTCCGAGCTCCGAGCCATCCTGGCTCGAGCATCCGGCTGATGAACTGCTAACAACCAAAGGCCAGCAGCACGCACGCACGCATGCACGCGGCAGGGCCAGCACAGAGCTGAGCCAGCAGGCACCGACGTGTTCTGGTTCACCCTCGGCTGCCACACCCCCTACCCAATCGCTGCACTGCACTGCTGCTCGCTGCCGAGGCGTCGCCACCGGCGCAGCCTCGGCAGCTAGCTGCACCTGCTGCTCGGTCCACGAAGCAAAGAGAAGGATTTCGAGCGATCGACGCTGCTGCTATCGCGAATCGGCTTCAAACGGTTTGCTGGAACGAGCTGCCACGAGCTGCTGAGAGGCGGCCCTGAGAGCATGGCAGCCTGAGACAACAGTGGCGGGTGGGCGGGTGAGCGAGGGTTGACATGCCCGCCGGACTTGGCGCGCGCCGAGCCGGTCGCTGTGCTGCCGCCGCGAGCCAAATCGGCGACGATCATGAGCGTGCAATCAGTCAACCGCCACAGCGAGCCGACTCGGACACCTCGGACGTACAGCTGCTGCATGTTAGCAGATCCATCGCTCTCGCGGTTCGGCAGGCTGGAATTTCATGCGCAATACTGGGCCTGAGGCTGGATGTTTGCATGCGTGGGCACAAGCGAAAGAGCCGAAAGCCCGAGTCGCAGGATCATCTGCTGCAATCATCCTCGAAATGCTGGCAACCGTGATCACCAGCTGCAGAGGGGGGAGGAGGGAGGGCGGCGGTTCAAAGTCCGCCAGGCTACCTAGCGCTTCCGGCAGTTCGGCAATCATTCACTCCTAGAAACCGTAGGGTGCTCTAATTTACAGCTCGCAGGCAGCTCGTGATTACAGTACACTATGCCCGCCTTTAACGTTTGTAGTTTGACTGCTGCCTCCTTACTAGCCGAGGAAGCATCTGCAGTCACATAAAGCTGCCTCGGAGACTCGGATGCGCAGGCGGATACACACTGGTCGGATACACTGCCTGCAAGTCAGCTAAGCATACCCGTGCCGGGTCTTCCGTCGGTTTCAGAGGTCCAATGGTGAAAATTGTCACGACATTTCTGACACATATGCGATTGATGCAATCTTGGAACGTTTGGCTCAGACAGCGGCATCGCTCTGCTCAATGCAACTACTCTCCTACTGCCGACTATGGCACATCTTTTTCAGCGGTCCTAAGCTGCTACTTCCATGCTACTCACTACCTCAACTGCTCTCCTGACTCTGCTATGCTTCCCACTTTCTCTTTGTTGCGTGAGACGAAGTCTGTTGGCTACCGAATGCATACCGAAAGCCACTTGGGCTGTGAGTGCGCCATACAAAACTCTCCTGCGTAACACCCACGTGGTATTTATGACTTTGTGCGGAGTTACAGACGGAGACACGTTACACATTGCTTTTTTCTTCATCTACTCTCCGGCACTCCTTCAAGCAGATGGTCAGATTAAGCGAATGCAAGTATCTCAATCTCTCTCTCTCTTTTCTCGTAAGGCCAAAACAACACGGAGTGAAGGCCAACTCTAATTGTACAAAGTTGGCTAGATGTGGTCGGAAGGGATAGGAGAGATCTCAGTGAGTTGCAGTTGTCTATGTATATGAATAAAAGTTGCACCTTGACCTTGCAGCAGCCAATTGTCCCACGAGCACGTGGCATTGCCTTTGCATTCGCTCCAAGAGGTGCAGATGATGGTCACTCATGCCGTTGCGTCGCTTAGCTGTGAGCCTGACTAGAGTCGAATCCTTTGGAGACAGCAGTTCCTTCAGTTCAGAACTCACTGCCGACTTGACTTCACGACGTCCCTTGACTTGATTAAGTTTGAAAAAGGTGGAGACCTACCGGTTTTCCAAAAAATTTGCTTTGACTCCATACACTGTCCTGTGTGTGCTCACTCGTGCTGAAATTATGCATGCCTTCACTAACCAATTGCCGTTGCTTCCTTTCCAGCATATGTTAAGTGCCTAGAAAGTCATTTATTCTCTTTGGGGAGCTATGTCTCATTATTAATGTCACCATGCTATTTTCACATAACAGCCAAAAAAGGCCCAGGTTAGACTCCTTCTAAGAAAATAAACTGCTACCACAATAGTCCCGGCGAGGCCCGGCTTTGTGTGTCTCTCCTACTTCTTACTCTCTCCTCTCAATTGGCATGACTATGAGGGAGTTTAGAGGAGAGAGAGACAGAGACCAAGAGAGACAGAGAGAGAGAGAGAGAGACAGAGACCGAGAGAGACCGAGAGAGAGAGAGAGAGAGAGAGAGACCGAGAGAGACAGAGAGAGAGAGAGAGAGAGAGAGACCGAGAGAGACCGAGAGAGACAGAGAGAGAGAGAGAGAGAGAGAGAGAGAGAGAGAGAGAGAGAGAGAGAGAGAGAGAGAGAGAGAGAGAGAGAGAGAGAGAGAGAGAGAGAGAGAGAGAGAGAGAGAGAGAGAGAAGAGAGAGAGAGAGAGAGAGAGAGAGAGAGAGAGAGAGAGAGAGAGAGAGAGAGAGAGAGAGAGAGAGAGAGAGAGAGAGAGAGAGAGAGAGAGAGAGAGAGACCGAGCGAGAGATCGAAGTGAGAAAAAGGCTAGTGTGTAAACGTAAAATGTAAAACAAAACCTAGACATACAGACCAGACACATACACACACACACAAACAGAAACACAAGAGAGACACATAGACAGACAGAGACTGAGAGAGAGAGAGAGAGAGAGAGAGAGAGAGAGAGAGAGAGAGAGAGAGAGAGAGAGAGAGAGCGGCACAAAGACTGAGACGGGAGGAACATTAAGTGAGAGCCATACAGACAGTGGTACAGAAGGAAACCGCAAACGACACGGAAAGAGACAGGTATAGACAAACGGACAGCCAGCCGAAGACAGACCAGAAGGCCAGAGGAGTGGAGTGTTGGAAATAGGCAATCTAAAGGTTTTAGTAAGAGCTGCAAGACCCCCCCCCCCCCCGACCGCCCACCAAAGATCGCTGCTGGGATGGGCATGCTGCTAAACTAACAAGGACTAACTGATCCACATCAGTCGCTGGTCCACAGGTAGAAGGGCCAGACGTAGCAGCTGGCATCAGTGTGACATCTGCAGATGGCATCCGGTCCTGCCGGCTCCTATCTAATCAGAGCTTCTGCTGCTGCTGCCGCCCCCATCTACTCCCTTCACCTCCCCCCCACGTACCACCTGGCTCTCGGCGACTTCCACTGTGGGTCGTCCACTTCCTTCTAGCCTGGTTTAGTGGCCTTGGCTTGTCGACAACCGATCCACATTCCTCGAACACAAATGACCGAAGCTCGGCAAGACTCAAGGACCCGGGCAGCCTGGCCACTGCTGCCTGCGCAGGGCTGCCCTTACCTCTTCCCACGAGCCAAGCTGCCTACAGCCGGCCGCAGCGCTGGCAGCGGCTCCCACCGAGGCACTGGGCCCGAGCAGGGCGGCGGCAGGCAGCAGCTGATCGCTGGCTTGAGTGACGCCACCAGGCGGCTGCCTGCGTGGGTGAACAGCCAGGCAGTCTGCGTGGGCAGCAGACCTACTTCGGGGTGTCAGCATACTAGGGAGTAGGAGGGGTGTCAGGGCAGCCGGCGATCGGCCAAACCCAGCCCAGACCAGAGCAAACTGTGCTGGTGACCAAGCGATTCCCTCACCCACACGTTTGGCCACGTGGTTCCATCCTCTCTACAGTCTCTGCAGACGTCAGCAATATTAGATTTTGACACCAGAATGCGAACAGCCCGGCTACTCGTGCGGGGCAGTAAGCAGGGCTCTGGCATGAATAAGTGATGACACGGCAGAAAAAACAGGATACCAGGCACTCACTACCGGCTTCGGCAATTTACTGTCGGGGAATGCCGACTGCCAATGGAATATCCCAATACAAGCTAATTGCAGCCTTTCATAACCCATTTTTCGCAGGCACTATCCCAGCGACACAGCACGGCGCGGTCAGGGGCTCCACCTCACTGCAGGTCGCATTCACAGGAGAAGAGGGCGAGCGACAAAGGCTTCCTTCTGCTCTGTCAGGACTTCGACACTCACTTCCAGGTCACATGGGTGGCATACTCGTGCCAAGACGGCAGAGCAAGCTGGTGTGGATGGATACAACTAGTATGACCACAGTCGTGCACCATAGACAGGCAGCAGTCACCACGGATGACACCGGGACTAAACGACTCCAACGAACGAGAGAAAACGTGTCGCAAGAAGGTGCCCATACGAGGCTAGCCTCCGTGGTGCTCGGCTCGACCGTCCCGAGAGAGATTGAACCAAGCAAAACAGTACAATCAAAAGTTGTAAACTAGAGGGTTAAGGGTAACAGGTGAGTGCATAAAGAACAGGTCCAGTTCATGTGGCATACCTGTGCTATTTGTGGGCACATGCTTAATTCACGGCATGCTTTCTGGCTTTACAGTACACGGTTATGGATTTCTTCTTGACTGGGCTATCCGTCCAGCGATCCTTTTTGTCATCCTTAGATGGTCACCAGCCTCAGTAGCAGCAACAAAGGCAGAGAAGAGGCCAAAAGGTCAAGGTCGGAATGCATTACTCAGGGAGGCACCAGCTAATTTAATGTAATGTAATGCATCTCTGTAACTACAACTCCACAAAACCATTAGGACAAGGGGGGATTTCGGTGCAATTACTGTAGCCACAAGACTTCATCTCAAGCAATACAGAGAAAGCTAGAAGCATAATAATAATAATAATAATAATAATAATAATTCACTTGATAAAGCGCCCTCAGAGAACTTAATCTCCCTCAGAGAACTTAAGCTGAATCAGGAGAGCAGTCGATGATCAGATGATCAGATTGGCTAGAAAGAATGTGACACAGTCGCCCGAAGGAGAGTGTATGTTGTTGCATAAGAATTTCGGAAGTAAATGCATCGGAAAATTGCTAACAAAAGCTGCAAGAGGATCAAATGTATAACATAATTCATTTGCACAGCGCCCTAAGAGAACTTATTCTGCTTCAAGTGTGCCACAAGACTCGAGCTCACTACCTAGGCCATCAAATAATTCACCTTGACCTTGATTTGAGGCAAGCACCTTAACCAGTGGGCCAAACCAGCACGGCATGACAGCAGCAGGCCAGCCAAGCAGGATGGGAGCGAGTAATATAATGTACCTCAAATGTTTGTAACTCCACAAAACCACAAAGACTATGTGGGCACTACACAGGAGAGTTTGGTACAGCCGATGCTCGGCTTGAGGACACGTGGCAAAGCTGACTGCAAGTGCCTGGCTTTACTCAGAATAGGAGACCAATCGCTGCCGAGATGGGACCGCGATGTGTACTGAGGTCACACTGTTGAGTCGCATGCATCGATGTGACCAAAAAAGTCTCCAAGGTTCCTCGCGCTCAGCCAATGTGACACTGTCCTCATTAAATAAAACATTTATGTAGCACCCTAAGAGGGAACCAGATCTCTTTCTTAATTGGCACTCTACATATGCTGGAAGGAGCCACTTCCAACAGATTACTGTTAACAGAAGCACTTTAGCATGCAGTGAGGAATGCCAGCTTTACCTTAGCTCTTTAATCACACGTGACAGGGGTCACGTGGGGAGTCATGATGTCGGTGCCGGTGTCGAGTGCCGGGTGCTTTTCGGCCTGACCCTATCACTCATGCCAACAGCCCAGCATCTCATTTTCTCAGGTCCATCGTTGCTGCCAGCTTGTATAGGCCTACTTCCTTGCTTGCAAAAGAACCCATTACACTTGCCAGGGTGAACTATTACAACCACGGCAGGCATTTGGGGGTGGTTTCGGCTAGGAGATGGAACGAAACAGGTGCCTTCAAGCTAAGTAAGCCACGTAACATGCCACCCACGCTTGAGCCGGTAGCAACCCACTGACATACACCCACCTGAACCTCCCCAAGGCGCTCCTCCGGAGGCCCATCAATCAACAATAATAGCCATTTTCCTCTGGATTACCTACCCTACCCAAGCACGAAGCATCGACGAGGCATCACGGCCATCCATCGTCGATGCTCTCCCCTCTCTCTCTCAGGCAATCAATCACCACATTCTAACGACGACGCCCAGCCAGCGACAACGAATCTGCCACTCCCAGCGAGACAGATTCAACGCATGTTTTCGGGCGATCGGCAACGAAGGAAACGTTTCGAAGGATTCGGAGGATCGGCTCGACCGAGTCAAGAGCAGCTGCACTTCGATTCTCTCTCTCTCTCTCTCTCTCTCTCTCTCTCTCTCTCTCTCTCTCTCTCTCTCTCTCTCTCTCTCTCTCTCTCTCTCTCTCTCTCTCTCTCTCTCTCTCTCTCTCTCTCTCTCTCTCTCTCGGTCTATGCAAATACAAGTGGGCGTCGCAAGAGAGGAGAGCAGCTTCAGAGCTGCTGCTGCTGCTGCATGTGAGGGTAAGAAGGAACAGGAAGTTCACAATCACTCCAGGAAGCAGACGTAGTGGCAGTGCCGGCGTACCAAGCAGTGGCGGTAGCACCACACAGTCCAGCGCTCAACTGAGTTGCGATGACTTGAGAGGAAGCACTGCTCAGCAGCACTGTCGAGAAGGGAAACCTCATCTCAATTAGCTGGCACACGCTGTGTCTGCCTGCCAGTCTACTTCTCACGCTAATGACAGCAAAGGGCAGCAAAGTGCCAGCTCCTGCTGGCGTTTTCTGCAAGCAACTAAGCTGTCACGCTCAGCCGAACCAGCTCCTGCAGGAGCCGCTCTGCTGCATGAGCCGCTCTTCACAGTTCTAATAGCGCATTCCCTAGCAAGGTTCTTCTGCAGTGACATCGGATGCACAGTCTGGGGGGGGGAGAGAGGGAGAGGCTGCACCAACGTTTAAAAGCCTAGCACCTAGCCCTCTTGCAAGGTCCTGTCTCTCAATCAACTTGGCCTAATTGACAATTTGGTTCCCAATGCCCTTAATGAGTGGTGCCCCCAACACGTGCAGGAGAAATAAGTGTACTTAGCTGAACCTGGGCTGGTTCAGAAGAACCGGATGGCAAACATACCTCCGGTCTCTCATTCCTCAACCTCTCCTCCTCCTCTTCTGCATTATCCTCATCCAGTCGAAAGGTTGGCTATATTCGCCTGTCTACTGCCACCCAATCATCCTGATGCCTCACCCACTTTAGGCCACAACCACACTGCGACCCCCTCCAACCGCGGTCAATACAGTCTCTATCTAGAAAAAAAGTACAAGACAGCCGTTTAACACTCTCGCATATTTGATCGCAGAAGATGAGCATTAGCCACTTTCGTCCTGCTTGGAGTGGGAAACAAAGAATTTTTTGCCGAAAGATTAAAACCTTCAAATTGCATGGCAAAGTGAAAGCAGCTTACCACTATGCAAAACCCACCTCTCCCTCTCTCCTCCCATATTCCACTCACTCACACACTCACTCACTCTCTCTCTCTCTCTCTCTCTCTCTCTCTCTCTCTCTCTCTCTCTCTCTCTCTCTCTCTCTCTCTCTCTCTCTCTCTCTCTCTCTCTCTCTCTCTCTCTCTCTCTCTCTCTCTCTCTCCCTCTCTCTCTCTCTCTCCTCTTTCTCTTCTCTTCTTCTCTCTCTCTCTAGCTCTCTTACTCTTTTTCTCTAGCTCTTCTCTGTGTGGTTGAACATATACCCACACAAACACACACCAGAGAGTGGAGAGACAGAGAGAAAAAAAGAAAAAAGAGACAGAGAGACAGGGACACAGAGTGAGCCTCTATCTCCCTCTCTCTCTCTCTCTCTCTCTCTCTCTCTCTCTCTCTCTCTCTCTCTCTCTCTCTCTCTCTCTCTCTCTCTCTCTCTCTCAAAGTCACCTTCAACAGCACTCATGCAAGCAAACTGCAATGCTGGCTGTTCCAATTAGCTGGATCACCTCTCTAGTACAGCTCAATGTTAGCCTGAAGAAGGATTCCTTCAGGCTAACATTACTAGAAGCATGCTCTGCTGTGACATCACTGCTACAAAAGCAGAATTCATGCCTGTGCATGCACACCTCCGAAGCAAGGACAGCTCCAGAACAAGAAGCCAGCTACTACCTCACAGAGGCAGCTGGCGAGTGGGCGTCTTCTTCAATATATTCATTGGCTTGCAGGAGAGCTAAATCAGAGTGAGCAGCTTGTCTGTCGGCTGCTTGATTCGATGCTCAACCATCTGACTACCGACATACCACAGCTTACCAGCTACATCAATCCATACGTAGAGACCATGCTCAAGCAGCAAGCATCGAAGTAAATCCAAGCGGCATGCATACAGCCTAGGTCGGCAGCCAGGGCTTCCTCTCTTAACCCAGCCATGGCAGCCAATGCCACCTCAGCTGCAATCCATTCCAGGAGATGAGAGGCAGCTGCGTAAGTACAAGGCACACTGACGAGCATATGTGGTGAAAACAGGTCCTACGGTGCAATCCAATATGATACGCAAATATTACACATCGCTAGCATAATACACACACACACACACACACACACACACACACCACACACAGAGCTGCAGACAGAAAACTGCCTTCCAATTTTCTTGACGTTTCTACTGTCCTCCTCGGCACACCCTCTCTCTCCCTCTCACGAACTATCTACTTATCTCAAGTCCTCTCTACTCATCTGCTTCTATTCATTGTCGAGCTGAATTGGTCCAGCAGTTAAGGTGCTCACCCCGGGGACCAAGGTCTGGCTGAGGTCGTAGGCTCGAGCCCGGAGGCATATGTGAAGCGCCTAAATAGAGATTAAGTTCTCTTTGGGCGCTCTACAAATGAATTATATTTTATATTTATTTCTCTCACTCTCACTCACTCACTCCTGTCCCCATTTCTCTCTTCCCTTTGGGGCATGTCTTTCGGGTAAATCTTAGCTTCGGTTCCCCTCCTCAAGTGGCCCAACGTCGATGTAATGTATCTCCGTCTGTAACTCCACAAAGTCATAAAGACCATGCGGGTGTTTTGTATAGCGCACTCACAGCCTAAGCGGCTTTCGGTACGAATTCGGTGGCCAACAGACTTTGTCTCACGAAACAAAGAGAAAGTGGGAAGCATAGCAGAGTCAGGAGAGCAGTTGAGGACGATGATGAGTCGGCCGCTGCCAGGCCAAACTGAACGCTGCCGAATCGTCGGCCCGAAAATATCCTGCATCATCGAGTCTGAATGGCACTGTCGAGCCAAGCGGTCGATCCGCCATGGCTAGCTCTACATACAGCCACGCCAGACACTAAGCCACGAGGCCCGGCATCCAGACTCCAGCCTGCCCTACTTGACTCGAGAGACACTACTGCTGGCTAGCAGAGCACCCGATAGAAAGAAGCGTCCGGCTTCCCTTCCGGGCAGTCTGACACGTCGAGCTCGGTCGCCACGCTCGACGGTGCCGGGCGATCGCGAGCTCAGCACAGCGATCCTCCGGTCTGCCTTCGATGGCCCCGATGCCCGAGCGGCTGAGCTGCCTCAGCTCGAGGTCCTCTCTCCACACACGCTGCCAATAGTGCCCGTATTGTCAGCATTGTGTGTGTGGGTGAGATGACAAACGATTATTGCCGCGGTCATCTGCCCGTAACGAAGGGGCTTCCTATTCCCCCCCCCCCCAGTCGGCCTGCCGGGTATGCTCCGGTCGGAGCGTATGCTGCATTCGATCGGCTAATCGGCGGCGAGTCGACAATGTTGTGCATTCGCATCGCAGAATTGCTGAGAGATTAGAAGGACCGACCCGGATACTGGCTGCTGCATGCTGACCGTGGCCCACCGAGGTCTGTTAGAACGAGACCAACTCAGCCGCTCTAATAAACAGCGGCGGACTCGTCGATGGCGAAAAAAATGTCGCGCGAACTCCGCGAAGTGCATGCACAACACTGAGACTTAACTCGGAAGAGCAGCATCGTGTCTGGGGGGCGGGCGGGCGGGAGGCCACAGGGGTATGCGCACGGCCCAGAATGCGCTTCCTATAATGCACAACGTGCCAGCACAGCCACCATGGCAGTCTCTCCATTCTATTGGGAGTGCCGCAGGCCTAGTCGCTCCAGGAGCCAAGAGCCGGGAAATGGTCGCCGCGCTGCAGTTTCAGCCGCGGTTTACGTCATGGTGACGCGTCCCGCGACGGGCGGGCGGGGGGGGGGGAGGGAGGGCGGGCGGTCGCCCGGGCTGGTGCTGCCGTTCGCCTCAACCCGGTCTGACACCAGCCGACCCGACGGTCCATATGACAATCGCTAAGCTGTGAAAGCAGCATGCTGCGCGCTTACCTCGACGCATTAGCCAAGCCAGTGGGGTAGGAGTCGCTGCCACAGGGTACGCTGAAGAAATCGCACTCACATTACTCCTCCCACTCACTCCGCCGACGCACTTGCGCTCATTGGCCGCACAGCTGCTAGCGTGGGCGGCACACTCCTAACATAAGGTGATATGGAAAGCAATTTTTATTAGAAGAAACGGTTTTAATTTTACAATTTTAATTGTCTTTAGCACAACCACGATCAATACCGTAGAGCATCCTTCTCCTCTCGTCCGGGAAAACCTACGAGTTGCTACGACGCCATATTGGATGGCACGCCTTCTGGCCACACCTGATCCGCTGCTGTAACTCCGAGCGCCAGCCTGGAGCCGGCGTGCAGCGTTTATAAAGCTACCAGTGCTAAAGAAGGTGGGGGAGATGGAGAATAAATTATCTTTTTCCTGTATTAAGCGGAAACTAATAACCCGGCGCGGACGCTACAGGGTCATTTGATCTGCTCGACTCTTCGGCTGCCGCCTCCGGACAGTTGGACTGCTATCGTCGCAACCGGAAGAGTCATTAGTAGATAGTGAACATCTTTTAGCGGCAAAGATGGAACCCAATCAGCGTAGACCACCTGCTGCTCGAAGTACGCCACCAAGCAATGCTTCCGAGTCGAGAAATTGAACCCCCTACAAAGGCGCTGAAAGCCGCCCCTGAGATGCGCAAACAGGAAGCACTCGTGGGTCGGCGTATCTTACCAGAGCAACGGAGTAGCGGCGGTCAAGCGCCTGCAGATTGAGACTGCTAAGACCCGTTTGGCGAAACTGAAATATGGAAAAGCGAAAGAACAGTTATGGCCTGCTACTACAAACTGTGCCGGGCTTCTTAATAAATCTACATTAGCGATATAGATATGTCGGTTGAAATTTCGTGCCTGCAGTCGGATGACCTGTGACCCAGACCTTTAAAGTTCGCGAAAGAACAGGAAGTAGCCCGAAACTTTGTGCTAAGGCGCGTTAGGGCAAACACTACAGAAAGAACGTAAGTCATCTTTAGCTAGCGGGTACACGGCATTGTCGGTTTTTCCATTCGCCATTAAAACGAATATGTAAGTGTGCCTCATTTAAATCAACTATGTAACACCACAAAAAAGACATCATTGCGATTTGGTGAACAGTTACAATATGTCATTTAGTAGGTCTCGGTGAATCGTCCTTCATGTGCATGTACCTGCTTATACTGTGCGTGCTGCTTGCGGACGTTACCACCTATCATTTGGTAATGCTTTCTATGCAGCATCTTTTAAGTGCCTAGAAAGAGATTCAGTTCTCTTAGGGCACTATAAAATGTATTATTATCATTGCTATTATTGTTATGCGATGCCGTAATCTAGAGATGAACTCGGACCTTGGGAGCATAAAGACGAGAGTCATACCAGTCCACCGATTCGACAGGCCGGAACTACTGAGCAGGAACTGCGGTCCGTATCGCGACCCTTAAAATACAGTCCTGCCGCTCTGATGAATCGTCCGCGGCTTCCACGACTTCCGCTTCCACGACTTCCGCTAGAATATCGGCATCATTCTAACGAAACTAGCGGGTTAATCCCCAGCTGCTTAATCACCAGCCTGCGTCGATGGCGATTTCGGAGGGGCCGCCACCAGCTGATCACAAGCGGCTTCCACCCGGCTCTCACTTCCTGCTGAATTCGAAGGCCCAGCCTCCAATTGTGTACCGTTTTACCAATAGGTGCATCATACTTGCATCATAATTGTTGCTGCATCTAATCTAGCTCTTCTGCTATCGCTATTCAGCAGCTCAGGGGCCGTCTTGTGGGGCCGACTTTTTGAGGCGCTGAGCCAGCGAAGGGTGTGTTCAGATAGGCGCTCGCATCACACGCAGTAGGCCGTAGCTAAGCTGTACGTCCCGTCGAGTGCAACCCAGGGGGTAATAATAGTGATAATGATAATAAAAATAATAATAATAACAATACATTTGGAGACCATGCATTTAGTTCGTATGCTCCCAAAGCCTGGAACTCCCTCCCGACCTGCGTCAGAACATCCCCTGACCTGACCACATTTAAAAGGAACTTAAAAACACACCTATTTAGGACAGCATTTAGTGGGTTCCTCTGATTCGTCCTTCACGTGCTTATACGTGCTGACATTGTGCATGCTGCCACTAACCACATTTGCATGCTGACCCTGTGCATGTCACCCTTAACCATGTTATTGATTTTGTTTGTTTTTCAAGCATGATTTTACTCAGCATTCAATTGCATTTCCCTTTGCAGCAAATGTAAAGCGCCTAGAAAAAGATTAAGTTCTTTGAGGGCGCTTTATCAAGTACATTATTATTATTATTATTATTATTATTGCCTAAAATTAGCCAAACTGAAGGGCGGCGGATTTAGCAGCCTCCTTGGTATTTCGGCATTTATATAACGCTTTGGAGTTTTGATTCGACTCGTAGTAGGGAAGAAAGAATTGCGTCGTACAGGGCTAAAAGATCTAGGGCCTGTGCCATGGAAGCAGTGTCTACGCCGATTCACAATGCCCACCACGGCTTGGCTCCTCCGTACCTAGCTGAACTGCTGCACCAGTTTCAGCCTCTTCGCGCGCTCAAGTCCTGAGTGGACAATAAATTAGCTGTTTCATTCCTCTGCTTAAAGACAGTTGGCGACAGAAGCTTTAGCTCTGCAGGTCCTTGACTGTGGAACTCGCTTCCACAATTCTCACGCAAAGACAACTGCTCTCCTGCTGCCGACTATGGCACATCTTTTTTAGTGGTCCTGAGCTGCTACTTCCATGCTACTCACTACCTCAACTGCTCTCCTGACTCTGCTATGCTTCCCACTTTCTCTTTGTTTCGTGAGATGAAGTCTGTCGGCTCCCGAATGCGTACCGAAAGTCAGGAGAGCAGCTGAGGTAGTGAGTAGCGTGGAAGTAGCAGCTCAGTACAATAGCAGCTCAGTACAGGGCGGGGCACTGTAAGTCGCTATAGCGAGCTCTTCATGGCGTTAGTTTTCTGTTGGCCTCCGCTAATTCTCTCGCGAGTGGCACGAGCTCGCTACTAGCACGCTCTGAGCTGTAGCGGCGCTCAGGAGCTGCTCACGTCCGTCGTCCGAAACAAAGCCCACTCGCAGCGAGTGCTTAGCTGCAGTGCCACGTGACCGGATGCTGGCAGAGCTATCTGCTAATACGGCGTCACTTGTTCATTCAGCGATGTCAGATCTGCTACAGGTATAGTGCTCGTTGCAGGCCGTTCAACATGGTCGCCAGCGTATGGTTATACTTGGATTAAATAAACACATTTTTCTTTATCTTTTCCGTGTAGAGTTCCGTTCTAATACATAAATAGTAAATCCTTAAACCCTAAGCCGTAGACTCTAAACCCAAAAACTCGAACCGAAAAATAAAAATCTAACCAGGAAACCGTAAGCCTAAACTCCAAAACGTAAAACCAATAAATAATAAATCTGAATCCAAAATTCTAAATCCTAAGCTAAAAAGTTAACTAGAAATATGTTTATTTAACGTGTAACGTGTATATAAACATGCGCTGGAGACCACGTTGAACGAACAGCCTGACATGGATACTGTGCCCATAGCCGGTCTGACATTGCTGTATGAACAAACTATGGAGTATTAGTTGAGCTAGCGCCTGAAATACCAGGAATTTTTTGAGCTACGAGGAACCAAGTATGCACCAAGGTGCTGCACCAATTTAACAAGGCTGTAACATAAATATTCATAATAATCTTCCCTAACTTGATTGCGAGCAGCTGGGATTATATAATATCCTTTATTCTTACCTTTGAAGAGAGGCGCACTGGCATCCCGGATGTGTCAAGCATACTAAATTTTTGAGCACCGCGTGTCGCACTTTTTTAGACATTTCCAGCTTACACACACGAGGGAAGGAAATTCTAATGAGTTACCATGTCGTGTTATTAATAGTGAAATCAATGGAATTAATTCAGCGAGTCAGATCGATGGCCTAGCGCTCGTCCGGGGTGGTCATGTTATTAGCTATATCTCGTAAGCAAATCCATAATTTTAGCCAACCTGCATTTTACGTTTTAAGTATGACTATCCTAATAGAAGTAGAGAATTATCTATAGTGCTGAAATTGTAATTGGGCAATCCTGTGGTACTGTGAATGGGAGGAAGATTTCAATGCTTTGCTACATAAGTCGGGAATCGAGTTCTGCAGCGCACAATCTTTCATTTCCTCCTGCAAGCACGTGATTGTCGCCAAGCTCGACTACTGCCAAATAAATAAGGCTTTTGAAACAGCCGACCCTTCCTTATTTGGTAATACCCATCTGCTGACTCGAGGTTTGACCACTGACGGAAATCAGTGACAGCAGAAGCTGCGCATATAAGTCAAAGCATAAATGCTTGCTCTCCACGGCCCGGGTCTAGGGCGTGGATTCGAGTCCTGCAGGGGTCGACCCTTTATTGACCACTGCAAGCGATGGGGGATAGCCGCGTAGGCTCTTCGGCAGCTACACAAATAAGGCTTAGCTAAAAGTATCACACTCTACTTAGTCTCATTTTATTAATAATTTTATTTAGCACCAATATTCTATTTAGCAGCCTAATTTAATGCAGATTTCTTACCAGAATTTAAGCGACGGGAGTTAATCGACTTCAAACTGCTCAATCTGGCGTATTTATAGGTAGCTTTACTCGTTTGCACTCGCCGAGGCGAAGCCAGGATTTTCATCTGGAGGCAAGACCCGCGCGATGTTCATGTATGAAAGGACAAGACCCGCAAGTAATGGGAAATTAGAGTGCTAAATCAGAGTGCGTATTCGCGGCACGAACTAGGCGGTGGCTCAGCGAGTGAAAATAAAAAAAGAAAAAACGTACACAATTTCATCATTGGCGACGGTCGAGCCTGCGGGCGAGAAAGTAAGGGGGCGGCGCCAGGCGTCTGCTTCACCTTCTAAGTAGGGGGAGCAGACGCCGCGCGCACCCCTGGAGTCGCGCCGCTTTCGAACCGACCGGTCCTCATCTGAATCTCTTCGTCTCGCCGTCCCTCGCACAGAATTAGAGCCCTCTGGCTGTCGAGCCTTCAGGCGGTATATATGCACTGGAAGCCCGGAACTCGCACCCGGCTCGCCGCGGTCGCTCACTGCGACGAGCCTGCGTTGCGGAGGTCGCATCTTGAGGCGCTTCCGTTCCGGTCGAGCTTTCTCCTTCGCCACAGCGTACTGTCTTTTTTCCGGGGTGCTTGTCGAGCGTACTTCAGTGCCTGGTAATAGCACTGAAGTCTTACTAACCGGTAAGACCAGCGAGTGCATTCGTGTTTGCTTTACCGTGCTGGCATAAGTATGACATACTGTTCGCCTTTTCGAGCGCTGGTTTGGCCCAGTGGTTAAGGTGCTTGTATTTAACGACCGAGGCCAAGGCGAATTTTATTCGATGACCGAGGTCGTGCGCTCGAGCCCTGTGGTACACGCGAAGCTCCTGAATATAGTTGAGTTCTCTTAGGGTGCTAGACGAATGAATTACGTATGTTTTTTTTTATATTTTACTCAATATCGTTTATGTCCGCGACCCCTATACGAATGGATTCTCCTTCAGCAAGTTATTCAGCGTCTAGATAGAGATCAATTTCTCTTAGGGTGTTTTATAAGAGACTTATTAGCATTCCTATTATCATATTGGTATGGCTTCGCTAATTTCCAACATTATGGGTGACTGATAGCCAGGCTAATTGCAAACACTTCCCGATAGGATGTGCAGACGGCTGCACCCGCCGCGGCCAAGGATCCGGGCAGCGTTCGCGGCGACAATTGCTTAGAGAAACTGCTCGGGTGCGTTCGAGCCAACGCACGCTTCCTGGCGCATAGCCTTGTCTCTGCATTGCACAGAGCCCGGCGGTTTGCCGGTCAGTGCAACGGCCCTCTGAGAAAAGACCGGACGCATGGAAGGTGCGAGGTTACGCCCCCTGGTCATGTGATTGCTCTGCAGCATGGCGGCGGGTGAGTTCCTTGTTTATTTCCGCGTCGTGTGCTGCTTGTTAGATGATCGGTCGCGATTTTTTTTTTATAGGATCAAGCAGACAGTCAGATTTAAAGTACTTGCGCATGCCTTGAAGATCGATGCCTTAGAGATGGCTGCATGCTGATTGCTGGTTGGAACCTGTTATGCGGCGGCGGCAGCGCCGAGTGGGAGGCCGGTCCGGCCTTTCGCGAATGCTCTTTCACTTTCGCAAGCGCAGTTGTCACTAGCTGTGCACGCTTACAGGCACAATGGCGTCATTGGCCGAACTTTTTCCAAGTCCTGATGGAGACATGACCTGCAGCGCCGCTGCGGCCAGGATGCTGCCCTTGGCATAGGAATTGTCGGGTGCCGACCTAGGCTTTGACCGTGGCACCTACAGATAGCCTGTGCAGGCAGCACCGATTAGCTAGTGCTGCGCGTCCTTACCGTATGCGCATTGTTGGCCCGGGAGTTTTTAAACTGGGATATTTTATATACATACACACACACACACACACACACACACACACATATATATATATATATATATTGCTAAGTCCAGCGTGCATTCGCTATTCAAATATCGCTTACTTAGTACGAACCGCTACGGTTCTCAAATTCTTCGGCGCAGGTGGTATCTGTTCCACTGGGCCTGGCCGATTAATGCCACATTGGGCTTGGCAGATCCCAGGGCAGTGGTCGATCGTGTGCTGTCTCGTCCCAGCGAGTCTTCCATAACCTTCTCACCCAAGTCTCATGGAGGAAAGCATCCGAGAATAGGTAAACGTGAACGAGAGCTTGTTTAGCAGCAGCTGCCATGATGGGCCGTCGGGTCATTATAGCGGTGTTAAGATGCAGTAAGCCTTTCGACGACGTCAACCGTTCTTGCATGCAGAAAAGCACCAGAATGCAAATTTCCGTGGCTAAGAACACGTTATATCACAAAGTGAAACAGATTATAAGAGCCTCCACATGATATCCTTAAAGAAGGAGAGTAGCCAATGCTTGCCCATGCGAATATTCAAGAGCGTGGGCAGATGGTAGTTAAGTCGTAGTGCATCGTTTGGTGATGTCAGATGATAATAATAATAATAATAATGCACTTTATAAAGTGCCCTTAGAGAACTCCATCTCTTTCTAGGCGCTTTGCATTTGCTGCCAAGGGAAACGCGATTGAATGGTGAGTAATATCATGCTCGATAAACAACACTAATAACATGGTTAAGAGTGACATGCACAGGGTCAGCATGCAACTGTGGTTAGTGGCAGCATGCACAGTGTCAGCACTCATAAGCACATGAAGGACGAATCACAGGGACCCACTAAATGCTGTCCTAAATAGGTGTGTTTTTAAGTTCCTTTTAAATGTGTCCAGGCTTTGGGAGCATACAGACTAAATGCACGGTCTCCAAAGGATTTGAGGTTTGTACGAGTTATTTGTAGACTGTTGGATTCCGAAAAGCGAGTGGTACGATGCTTGGCCTGATGGGGTAGTATATCTGACAGATAGGCTGGAGCCATAGAATGAAGGGACCTAAAAGTGAGCGACAAAACCTTGAAGTCAATCCGTTGCTTGACTGGTAGCCAGTGCAGGTCGGCGAGAAGTGGAGTAATGTGGCAACTGTGACGCTCACGACAGACAAGCCTAGCTGCAGAGTTTTGCACCAACTGCAATCGCCTGATCGCACATGCTGGTAGGCCAGTAAGCAGTGAGTTGCAGAAGTCGAGACGGGATGTCACGAATGGATGGACCAACTTGGACGTGGTATCCTTATCTAAACAAGCCCGAATATATGAGTCAGGAGGACAGCTGAGGAAAGGAATAGCACAGAAGTTGAAGCTCAGAACGGCTGGAAAGGATGTGGTAGAGTTGGCAGCAGGAGAGAAAATCTCGCTGTGTAAGAATTGTAGATGTCAGTTCCACAGTCCTGGCAAGCACCTTCAGAGCCAAAACCTTTTGCCAACAACGGTATTTAGTGACCGCGGTGCGTTAGTGCTAACCAATAGGCCCCCCCCTTTGCCGTAAGCAGTAAAAGCACTCTGGGACCAGGCAGGAACTGTTGAAGGGCCTTGTGTGCCTATCTTTGAATGCCAGTACGATGACCTTGTAAGATATTCAGTGATTTACCGGCGACCTCTGGAGGAGCTGTGTGGGTGTAGTGTGACCTGCCACCTTGCAGCCTATGCCCTTCAGGGTCAGTCAAGGTCAATCAGTCAAGCAACTGGCCAGCCGCTGTCTGCTCTTTTTTTTGGAACTTCTCAGAGAATCGATTTGCTGTAGTCCAGTCGGCCTGTCCCCAGGGCTTGCACTAGCTGTCCCATCATTTCCGGTTTTAGGAAGTTTCCCCATATGTGCGATATTGTGCAGCTGGAGAACCATAGCCGTAGACGTGAATCTCGACGAAGCCTGCTCGCAGAGATTGCTTTTGAAGATCATGCTGGGATTTCGAGTGTACAATAGCATCTCCTGTGGTGATGCCACAGGAGGGCACACGTATAGCTGAATGCTGTTAGAAGTAAAGCCTTACTGGAATCCTATGCTATGCCATTTGGAAGTGCAGCGTGGGGTTGCATAGATAAGCATAGCTAAGCTTGGATCGAACCGTGTAGGAACCCAAAAAATACTGAAGTACCCGACTCGTGGTCACAGGTAAGCCCAAGCAATCTAAGGATGCAGCATGGACTTAACGTCTGTGTGAGCTAGCACATCAGGCTTTTAAGAGTGGCAAAGCTGCTCTCTTGCTGTAGTGTAATGTAATGTATGTGATTCCATTGCCATCTTCTTTTGTGATCGTCCAGCGATCGAGTCCTATCTTGCTTTTCCATGTCCTGTGTCCAGTCATTCACACACCTGGAGCAATTTAGCTCCTCAGATGCTGTTGTGCTGTGGTTGTTTGTCGTTGGGAGTCTGCTGCTTAGATCGCACTCTGCCAAGGGTCATGTAACCAGTGTGCCTGCCGTTGGTCTTGCCTTCCGCTTCAGATGAGGTGGGAAAGCTGCAGAAGCATCTGAGCCTTTTGCGTGAGGAGTATGTTAAGCTTCAGGACCGCCTTGCCGACGTCGAGAAGAGGTATCAAACAGCACTCGCAGCCTCTGGTGGCCGTGACTACAATGACGGATTCGTGTCGAGGCTTGTAAGAATTGTGTCCGGCCTCTACGATAAGGATCTGTATAGGTATGTCGACTTGTCAAGCTTGGCAGGTAGATATAGCAGCCATTGTTCGTGAGCATTCAATGTGCTCATGCAACTGCCTCGTCGTGTTCTGCCATTGCAGTGGCCTCCCCATTGCAGTGCTTGCTTTTTATCGAATTTCTCAGAATTAGCTTATTATAGCTAATCGTTTTGCCTTGATCTGCCACATAAGTTTCCAATGCCTCTGTACATGCTATTGCTTCAGCTGAGCAGTGCGATCGACGTATCGGTATAGCAACATGTTTATTTGAGTCTCACTTCCGCTGCTCGGAGGTAGGGTGGGGTGGAGGTGGCTTCGTGCATAATACCAGTAAAGTTTTTGATCTTCTAGTCGAGTATCAGTCAAGATCGAGATCCACTGCATGTCACATCTATCATGCCACTAATCTGATTTGAGTTCCTGTAGCTAGGTATTTTCTAGATGTCGAAAGATTTGGGCTGCTGCTTGTCTTTAGCTGCATGACACTGGAAAGCCGGCCAGAGACAAGTCACTCGTGAATTGTCTGAAGTCCAGATTAACTTAGAATTAGCCACGTTTACACTGTCGGACCGACTCGCCGAGTCAATGGGGGCATCCGCCCCTACCCGTGGTGCACCGGGAAGGATCTCGTCGTACTGGAGATTGTAAAGTCTCCTGGGTGGTAACATGTAAGGTGGCCGTGCTTATTCTTATGTGTTGCCATATACACCACTGCATTTTCAACCCCAGGGCTTCTAGTTCATTTAAACGGATCGCCACTGTGTACTTTAGTGAGAAAGTTGGCCAGACCGCCTAGCCCAGGGTGTCACTAGCTTGCAGCAGTGCACGCCTCGTACCAGTTATTGTAAACTTAGCTACTTAGTACCATATGTAGCTCTCCTCATCATCAGCAGAAGCATGTTTCTGCAGTTCTAACTTTTACGATGCCATTTTCTGGTCTTATTACACAAGGTAGTATCTGTGCAGTTATTTTTGCCGATCTGCTATTGGTCGGGCCCCTCTGATATAAACGTTTATGTACAGTGTTTCGACTGCTTTTCTCCAAAACCTGGCCAGATCATTCTCCTCTGCTACCACCCCTTAATCACTGATGATGTGGTAGCAAGTTCACGGTTGACGAGAGTCCAGTGTTTGCCAGTCTAGATGCGGCGGCTTTAGTGAGAGTCGTGCGAACGACTCCAGTGCACGCTTCGGGAGCATTAAAACAGGCGGTGCCATTGCGAAAACGCGAATAATTAACTGCTCTTTTGATGGTCGTGCCACCGTGGTTCGAGGCTTGTTCTATGGCCATACCTGCAACTTGCCTATTTGCTGGCATTTAAAACATTTAGTTGGAGACAGGTAATCATAAATATGACTAGACATGCACGAGGATGATGTATTGCCACCACTGCCTTCGCAATTTTTTTTTAACTCCGAGTAGTTCTTACGCTGACCCACAAGGCCAAGGCCACGGCTTAGCTCCTTCGTACCTAGCTGAACTGCTGCATCAGTTTCAGCCTGTTCGCGCCCTCAAGTCCTGTGTGGACAATAAATTAGATGTCCCATTCCTCCGCTTAAAGACAGTTGGCGACAGAAGCTTTAGCTCTGCAGGTCCTAGACTGTGGAACTCGCTTCCACAATTCTTACGCAACGACAACTACTCTCCAACTGCCGACTATGGCACATCTTTTTCAGCGGTCCTGAACTGCTACTTCTATGCTACTCACTACCTCAACTGCTCTCCTGACTCTGCTATGCTTCCCACTTTCTCTTTGTTGCGTGAGACGAAGTCTGTTGGCTACCGATTGCATACCGAAAGCCGCTTAGGCTGTGAGTGCGCTATGCAAAACTCTCCTGCGTAACACCCACGTGGTCTTTATGACTATGTGGAGTTACAGACGGAGATACAATTAATTAAATTAAACTTTACAATATGATAGACACATAGTAGGAATATTATGTTAATAATGATTTATTTGTCTAGTGTTATGTAATGTATCTCTGTCTGTAACTCTACAAAGCCACAAAGACTAAGTGGGTGTTATGCAGGAGAGTTTGCTATAGGGCACTCAAAGACTAAGCGGCTTTTGTTCTGCCTTCGGTAGTGCCCAACAGGAACATAATCTTTATCTAGGTACTTAACATAGACCGGAAAAAAGCATGCCAACTGATTAGTGATAACCACATGCTCATAGTTGGCTATCACGACGAACGATTAGTGACGGTAAACATGCACATAAGGGACGATCATGCACAAGCACGTGAGCACGTAAGAGACGATTTACATGGATAAAGCAAATGCTGTGAGGAAACAGATGGGTTTTTTGCTGCACTTAATAATAATAATGATACGTTTGATATAGTGCTCTCAGAGAACTCAATCTCTTTCTAGGCACTTTACATTTGGTGCAAGGGAAGCACCTTCGAAGAGTCTTACTCACTTTTAACTCTTACTTTAAGAGTCTTTTAGTCGGGGATTCGGGATGTCAGTTGAAAGCAAGTTCCAGGTTTTACATAGATAAGAACTGGTGGATAGCACGAATTCCAAAGGATTTGAGGCTGTTTAGCAGCACAGCAAAACAACCAGGGTCAGAGCAGTGGTTGGGGACGATTAGACCGCCTCCCCCTTCCGAGGATTACGGAGAGGTAGCCCGGCAATAAGAGAAGGAAGGACTGAGTCTCAGCTGCCTTGTCGGCATCTGAAGGAGTAGTCAGCCTTCGACACCAGCTACTCGTCTAGGTGACATACAATCGGTGAGTCGCAGCTGTGTACGTTGATGCCGGAACGAAATTTAACGATCGAAGCAAAGGACATCCAAAGCGAGTCAGCTTATCGGTGGCTCATCACTTATTTTGGCGTTGTACAGGTCCAGTTCATTTCAGTTGTTCAGAGTCATTGAAAGCAAGAATGTACTGTCGAGTGCTGCATCGAGGTTGTCGTTCACTGGTCACTGGTGGAATCCATTTGCAGTCAGCTGCTTTCGGCTTACTCCTGACCACCATCTCCTGTTTATATAAGCACAGACTCGCGTGGTGCTGCAATCCAATTGACAGTCGCGGCACTTTAATATATTGAATATGAAGCCTTTTGATTACATTACACCTACTGCTACTGGTAGTATAAAAGCACATCTTTAGCTAGATGTTGGTAGATCTAGGGGACTTCAGGACAAAATGAAAGATCTGAGCCACGATTTTATTGAGAAGAAACTGCACAAAGAGCTAGGGGCAACGAATTCCACAAGGTGAGGTCACGGATCGATCACAATCGATGGTCACGGATCGTGGTGATCGATATTGCTGACACTACGTCAGAGACAGCCCATGGAAGCGCAGGCTTCCACGATTCTCGTCGTGTCTCGTCGAATCATCGCCCGTGTCAGTAGGCTATTATAGTATGGCCTTTGATATGACTCTGATTACCATCTGAGTGGACACGATGCAACTCTGCTTTCCGAGCACTCCAGCCCAATCCACTGTATCCGTCAGATTTTGATCATACCTCTCACTTGAAACCAGAGTCCTCACTTGGCACAGGATCGTGTGATCTAGTTAACCAGCTTTCGTTGGTGCATGTAGCTGAACTGAACCGTCAGTCATGTCTATAGAGCGCCAATCAGTCCAAAGCGACCTCGTAGTGTTGAGGAGGGAAGGAGACAAAAATACGCACTCATCTATCTAGTTCCACGTTAGTTGAACCCACAGCCTCTTCAAACTAGAGGCAAGAGGCACACGTGCTCAGAAACAGTGCTGTTTTTCTCTCCAGTATTGCTAGCTGCATTGCTGCTCGCTTTCGTTGCCGTTTGGCCGAGAAGCAAATGGCTGCAATGGCAGCCGGAGGTAGCCTGAGTCTGCCGGATTCTGCGAGGCAGATGCCCTACGCACACGCCTACTTTTTGTCGCAGTGACCTCGTGGTGGAAGTCGATGGACGTATGATAAAGGCACACAAGTTTGTGCTGGCCGCGAGAGGGGACCATTGGGGCATGCCAGACATGTCTGCTACCACGCGTCTGTGCTTGGATGGTGAGTTCTTGCTGTCTTTTGACACGTACAAAGTTTTTCACCCCTCTCGTCTGTGATTTTCTTTTGATCCATCTTACTCGCAGAGTTGCAGTTTTGGTGGCTGCACAGCGTATTGCCGGCACACAGCCCATTGCCGGCACCAGCCTCTTGCAGTGCACCAGGTGGTAACAGAACTACCACGCTTGCTATCCTGCAGGCGTCGATAGCAGCAAAGGCATATCAGAATGAGCCCAAAGAATCGCTCGTAGTCTATTGTGGCTGATACGGCACGTGACTTTTGACAGACTTGTTTGCAAGCTCACAGCAGCTCACGCTCATCGCTCTGACTCGACCACCGCCAGACTTTTGCTCCAAGAGAGCGACTGCTGTCTTGCTCACTCCTGTCATACCTGACTATATGTTGTGCTACCAGGCTTGTGTTACTACCAGGTCGCTACCAGACTTGTGTTACTGTGGATTGCAAACTATTAAGGTATTCAATGTTGACTTTAAAAAGAAAACTTGATACAATGTCATCAGGATTCAGAAGAATGGTCTAGCATTTAATAGGCAAATGTACTCGCTTGCACATTGTCGATGTTAACCACTTGTAAGGCACACTCTATACGTCCAGCTCATGTTGTAAAGGCTTGGTCGTATGCACTACTGCATTCTTTCCACTCTCTCTTGTGTGATCTGAATGGGATCTGCTGCAGCCTTCAGCACCCTTGCGTCCTCGCCCTTTTATCTCATCATCATCATTATTCTCATCATCCTATCCCTTTCTCCAGGTTTTAGCACACGGCGCTGCCAGCGCACTGCCGTTTTTTGACACGCGTGCACACCTAAGCAAGCATGCACGCGTGTTGCAACGTCTATGCTCTCCGAATTCCTCGGCAGGCGTTTCGTTTGACGTCGGCGCTCTCCTTCTTAAGTGGGTCTACACAGGCAGGCTGGAGTGCAAGGACGACAGCGACAAGCAGCTGGCTCTGCTGAGAGCCGCAGCCAGATATCGACTGGAGGAGCTCAAGCTGGGGTACACGCTCGCGGGCGTCTGCCGCCGCCGCCGTCGTCTGCTAGCAGCGCTGCTTTCTTCTACCTACGGTTGTGTGTTCTTCCGCCGCTAGCAGCGGGTCAAGCCCTTCGGCACCTGCCGATAAGTTAGCTCCTGCAAGTTGAGAATGGCCACGTGGCCGATACAGGGGCAGGTCGAACAAGCCAAGGAACTACTAGTAAAAGCAGCTAAGAAGAGCGTGTGGCTTCTCTGCTTGACTATGTATATATATATATACACACACACACACCACACACACACTCACACACACACACACACACACGTATGGAGAGAGAGAGAGAATTTTCTTAAAGTCTGAAGCTTCACTCGGGTTGTGGCAGCTTTCGGTGTGTGGCCAACAGCCTCCATCTCAAGCAGCAGTGGAAAAACTTGAGCATATTTAGTGTTATCAAGACAACCGAAGTGGAAGCGTAGATGTAGCCCAAAAGAATGGCCGGAAAGGAAGTGCCATAATCGGCAGAAGGAGAAATGGTATCACTTTTTTCGTTAGACGAGTGATGGTGGTGAGCTTGTGCCAAAACAGCAGTGTGTTTTATGCTTTCGAGGTCTATCTGCTGCTCCGTGTTGTATGTTGCACAATGCGTGATTCTCCGTGCTACATGTTGCACTATGCTCTGTGCTGCGTGTTGGACGATGTTCCGTACTGCGTGCTGCATGTTGAATGACATTCCATGCTGCTTGTTGAGCAATCGTTTTGCTTGTTGCTTTGAAAGTTTGACGTTCGTTCTTGCAGTTACATGGGCAATGCATTTATAAGGAAGACACCTTGCCGATAGGAGGATGCTTTTGTTCTTGAAGTGCACGGTTCCCGCTGAAAAGAACTACTTGCTACGCACTACTAAACGATCCAGTGAAGCCGAGCTAAGCGATCCGTTGATCTGTTGTCTATAAGTCTAGCAGGCGTCTATGCAAAAATGTGTTCGGTCGACTTGTGGATGTAGTAAATGCTGACTCGAGTCCACTCGTGCCAAAGTTCAGTAGGAAACGTGGGCTATGGGTATGTAGGTCGTGTGTGTGTGCTGTTGGCTGTGACCATTAGTGCTGCTTGAATAGCTCGTAGAAGTATTGGCCGACTTGTGATAAGAAAATATATGTTACTGTTCTGTATCGTCACGTGACTGGAGGGATGTCACTTACTTTCCTTTCTCATAGTAGGACCAAAGTCAAAGACATTCACCCCAGTGAGAGAGATGGGGATGATGAATGTGAAGGAAAATAACTCATGAGCCAGTGAGCATTGGGCAGAGGCCCTACGAGGAGGGATCTGAAGTAGCCTAAGCAGCCGCTGCACCGCTCTTGAGTGGTTGAGCGGCGGACAATGATTCACGGATTACTCGGCAGTCCGGCACAAATTCATGCATTGGCGTTTCTGTGGTGGCATCCTTCTACCACAAACTGGTTTGGAACGAACTATGGCTCGGCAGTGGAACAACAATGCACGCATGGAATGTAATGCATGTAATGGAATGTAAGGGGTGCCGGAGGGGTACACGACGCGGGAGGAGAAACCGAGAGGAAGGCAAGAGGGCTAGATCTCTTTACGCCGGCAGCAGTGTGAGTGCGTAGACTGAGCTTAGCAGCCGGGATTTTCTGCTAATTAAGTGCTTTAACGTGTCTCCGTCTGTAACTCCACATAGTCATAAAGACCATGTGGATGTTACGCAGGAGAGTTTTGTGTAGCGCACTCACAGCCTAAGCGGCTTTCGGTACGCATTCGGTAGCCAACAGACTTCGTCTCACGCAACAAAGAGAAAGTGGGAAGCATAGCAGAGTTAGGAGAGCAGTTGAGGTAGTGAGTAGCATAGAAGTAGCAGCTCAGGACCGCTGAAAAAGATGTGCCATAGTCGGCAGTTGGAGAGTAGTTGTCGTTGCGTAAGAATTGTGGAAGCGAGTTCCACAGTCTAGGACCTGCAGAGCTAAAGCTTCTGTCGCCAACGGTCTTGATGTTGGAGCCAGGACACTATGTGCTCGGTCGCGATACCCAGCCCAGACTACAGGCTGTACTGAGAGCTGTCACAATGGGATACTATTGAAGTAAGATTGAAGAGCAAGTCAGTAATCCTTTCTTCCACGGGGTTGCCTGGAGATGTAAAAAGGTGCCATAGCAGCACACTGCCTGTACAAAAACAGCAGCTCGGTGAAAATTGAAACTTTGCAGTGTCACCGTGTAGCGAGTTGTCAGGACAGTCAGGCTGACGTATTACTTACTGGTGATTGCCAGTGCATGAACACGATGAGCAAGCTGCATGTTGTGAAGTTTTCAAAAACAAGCTAGACATAATTTTATCTGCTCTTACTTGGGCTAATTCTTGTCGATTGCAACTAATTGGCTTGCTGAGTTTGCTGGCTATGTAGTAGTAGAATCGAGGAGTGGGATTGAAGGTGCCAATTTTATTGGCAGTTGATCCGACTTCTACTTCTCACTGGCTAATTTAATTTATTGCGCAGCCAACCGATGGTTCTTACAGCTTTTTGCTTGTCATCGGCTGTAACAACTAGAATGAGACTGAATATGTTCGGAATAAGGACTACGCTCTAGTTTCGTTTATATTTTAATATCGTCTCCCTGCATTATCTCGTCCAAAAGTCAGAAGTTATCGCCAGGCCAATAAATTTGATTTCGGCTGAAGAAGATGTACCGAGGGCCATTTCGAGAAGTTAACCCACCCTTGTGCCAGTGGGGAAAGCCATCACTGGGATCCCACTGCACTCTCGGTACAATATACTGCAGATTCCCAGAGTCAACTTCTTTAGCACGGTTCGATTGTTCTTCCGTGTTGATGGAGGTGTATACCATGCATCATCGACACAACACATCCAGCTGCCAAGAGACTCGTGACCACATGAAAACAAAAGATA
Source organism: Cristatella mucedo (assembly GCA_009760855.2). Classification (NCBI taxonomy): domain Eukaryota; kingdom Metazoa; phylum Bryozoa; class Phylactolaemata; family Cristatellidae; genus Cristatella; species Cristatella mucedo. Next base: position 910,081 of record WPIO01000059.1, read on the forward strand.
TCTGAGAGATGAGCCAGTTGTGTAGGCCTGTGTTCATTCTACCCCCAACTTTTCTTACCGAGACAAAATGGGTGATACTGCGTTTCACTTAAGACAAAATGGAACCGTGACGTTGTGGCATCACGGTGGTGGTCAGTGAGCCAATCGAGAGCATACCTGGTACCCGATGGTGGGGAGGGTGCCGGGCTTCGAATTGCTTTTGTTCACATCATTCTCTGTCTGTCTTTTAACTATGTCTATGTCTCGGCTTGAATTGAGAGCGTGTAAAGTAAAAAAGTCAAGTGAAGATTGGCTGGTTCCATAACCTCATTTGTATGCCAGCAGTGGACGAATCTTAGCGGCTTGTAATAAAGCATTGCCTGCTGCAGTGCTCGAACCCACAGTGCTGCGCATCGAGAAGTGTGAGCAGGCAAATGCTTCGTTCTATGAGTGTGCGCGCGAGTGCCCACACGTGTGCTCGTGCACATCTGTGCGCGTGCGTGCGTCTGTCTCTGTCTCTGTCTCTGTGTGTGTCTCTGTGTGTGTGTGTGTGTGTGTGTGTCTGCGGGTGTGCTCTTTTGCTCACTTGTGGCTTCACTCTTGCTGTAAGGCGATGGGCTGCCGACGGGTTATGTTGTCATCTGTCTAATTGGCAATGCTTGCCGTTTTTCGTAGGTGCGAGCAGGCGCTGATGTCGTACGTCACTGTGCGCAATTGCATTCGCTACTACCAGACGGCCGACGAAATTGGCGCCGAAGCACTGAAGGCTCACTGTTCTGAGCTCATCAGCTGTCACTGGGTTTGTGCCTTTGCTTGCTGCAGCATCTGAAGCAGCGCAGCAGATGAAGTGTCTCTTGGTTTCGGCGGGGTCGGCCTGCCGGCCTCCAACGGCCCTCGGTCGTCACAGCAGCAGGAGTCGCTGTCGCGACGGCGCAATCGCGTTTGCGTGGCGTGGCGCACTGCGGGGGGGGGGGGGCCCTGCTGCTGCTGCACGATCGCTACTCGCAGCTCGATCGCTTGATCGCAGAACGACTTCACCGGCGACGATTTCGCGAGCATGCCGGCGCCGCTGCTGTACGGCATGATGAAAAGCAAGACGGACGTGCCGCTCCACAGAGCCATACGAGCTCATCGAGAGGACGTCGTGTTCCTCTACATCGTCGAGCATAGCTCCAAGGTTCGGTCGGTCGCAACCCCGAGGCCGGCGACGGCCGGTGCTCTCGATGTGCATTGCCTTCAGTTAGTTCCTCCCCTCGTGCCACTCTCGCCCGTAGTCAACCGTCGGTAAACTGGGTCGTTGGCCGGCCGATGCCGTTCGATCCAGACTTGCAGTTTGGTGTGCGCCGCCTTTTTCGAAGCGGCGTCCTGGTGTGCACATCCATGTATTTGCTTGGTGCATCGCGGCGGCTGCCATGATCTGAGATACAGATTAGCTCGATCTGTATGGCTTGGCTCTGACGTCCGACATCAAACGGGCTCTGGAAAACGAAGGCTGGGCTAGGCTGGGCTGGGCTGTTGAGATAGCAGCGGTAGCAGCCGAGAATCTGTATTGGCATTTATTGCAGCAATTACCTCTTCCTCGATTGGCCAACCGTCATCATCCCCCCCAATCGTCACTAAGTAGTTAATTGGGGGCCGCTGCCACTGCCTAACGTTTTTGGTGCAAAGTGGCCGATAAAGGTGTAAGTAGTACCGCCCATTTGTGTGCCTATTGGCAAAGCCATTCCATTTGGTATCGTAATGCTCCACGATTTGCTGCTCCGAGACCATCAAAGTTTGCACAGTGGGATTGTAGGCCGCGCGCGGCTTTCACCATGCTTGCCTTCTTAGAAGGGAAGATATGCCGCATGGGTTGCGGGCGTTGAATTACCTGGGCAGGCAATTCCAGCCCGAGAAAGGTCTTTCCGCTGTGCGTCCTTCATTCAACGCACTTGCTTTGTCAGTTGATTCCTCTATAGCTTATCCACGTTTCCACCAGTATGCTAAACTAGCAAGCCGTATGTAAAAAGTGTACGATGAGCTAGGCTTTCGCTGTGGACACGTGATGATGATGATGACGACGACGACGACGGCGATCGACATGCTTGCGCTGTGATGTTGTAGTCGAGCCGAGCTTGTCATCTGCTTCGAGCGCAGTCACGTGCGCTCTTCGCTGGCTCTCAGCATTGGCGCCGGCTCTCAATGTGCCTGCTCTTCTCTTTTTACTCCTGCAGCTGGCGGTGGTGCTGAACGAGCGTGATTCGTCGGGCTGTTTGCCACTCGACCTTGCCCTTCGAGAGAGGCAGGAGAGCCTGGCGAGCACGCTGCTTCGCAACGGTGCCGACGTGAACGCGCTCGACCCGGTCACGGGCGAGTCGCTGCTCCACCAGGCCATCGGGCGAGGTGTGCTCGCTTGCGAGGCATTGCGGCAGGCGGTTATGGCATCGCGAGATCTCGCCCGTGGTAGCTCGAGAGCGTGGCGTGGCGCATATCCGCTGATACCGTGGCTCCAGTAGCGCCGCGGCGTCGCATGGTGCCATGCAGTCCAGCCCGGCGACTCCGTCACGCAGTCACTCGAGAGTTTCGGGTGGAAGCAGATGCTCGGCGCGCCACCTGATTGCGCGTTCGCTCTGGCAGAGTTCGTGTGCAAAAGCAACCGCAGTTGCACGTGCAGCGAACATCGTGTGCTAGTACGCCTGTGTGTGTGTGTGTTTCTAGCTAAGTGACTGCTGAGTGACCCGAAGAATTTTCGTAGGTTTCTATTCAGTTATTTATCGATAGGTGTTTATCGATGTTTATTTATCGATGTTTAGCCACAGCCTCGTCCCTTAGGCCTCTCCTAGAGTGCAGCTTCTCATCCCAGGAGGTCGTGAGTTGTATGTAACACACAGGCCACGGGCCTGTACGGGCATGCCACGGGCCTGTACGGGCATGCCCGTACAGGCTCATCGAGCTGAGTCAGACACATGCAAAGCATTGAGATTTGTCTACCTCGCACCTTCCCTTCCCCCCCCCGTCGTCACGTTTATTGGTTGTACCATTTTTTGAGCTAGTTTGACAGGCCCTAAGCAGTTTAGGCAGCTGTTAGCAAAATTTCCCGAGCTATTTCTTCTGTTCTCGGCGACCCAGCACCGCTGTATTATTTGCTATTTCTTTTATTTTGCTTGAGCAGGAATTTTATTTTGCTTGAGACAGAAGGCCTTCTGTCGCACCTCCTACTTTTCTTACCATGGTCGTTTGTTTGTGCTTCCAACGAACTTCCATCACTTGGAGACCGTGCCTTCAGTTAGTATGCTCCTAAAGACCAGAGTTTGCCCGACATCATGTTATCTCCTGATGCAGTGACGTTCAAAATGAAGCCAACAACCTACCTGTTCCTGAAAACCGTTACTCTGCTGGTTTGGTCTATCGATTAAGGTGCGTGCCTCGACCAAGGTCTGACTGAGGTCGTGGGCTCGAGCCCCGAGGCATATGTGAAGCGCCTGAATAGATATCAAGTTCTCTTGGGGCACTATATCAATAAATTATACATATACTCTGCTCGAGTGCATTGTCCTTTGTGCGCCTATGTGTGCCGACACTGCGCACGTTTCCTGTGTGGCACATGTAAAGTGCCTAAAAACACATCCGGTTCTCTTGGGGTGCTATGTGAATGTTTTATTATTTTAATTATTATTATTATTACTTTCAGACGATGACTTTGCTGCTATTTTTCTCGTGAAGAACGGAGCCAGCGTGAGCGCCATAACTCGAAAGGAGAAGCGGTCGCCACTGCACCTGCTCTCCACTTCCTCACCGCATAGACCACGTGCCAAGGTCATGCTCGAGGTCGTACAGCATATCCTCGCGGTTGCAGGAGCCTGTGACGTCAATCTTCGTGACTTTGATGGAGAGTAAGTGTTAGCTCGGCGTGCATGGCTCCGTGGGCTATGGTTGCCCGGTCTGCCTCGGCAGTAGGGCTCGGCCGAGAATTGCGGCATCGCTCTCGAAGCTTCGGCATCTGCTTCCATGTGGCCGCTTTGCTCCAGGTCCTTTCTTCCATTCGATTGCGCACGACGAGCCCTTGACCTCATTAAGCATGACCTTCACACCGCCTGCAGCTGGCGATAAGCAGTTGGCCACTTCTGCAGGACTCGATCCCGCCACCTGGGTCGCGAAGCAAGCGCCTTGTTGCGCCGGGCACAGTTGACCCGGTGGGATTTTCTGAGACTTCAACTCGGCCGGGTTGGTCCGTTACTCAGCTGAAGGAGTCAGCGCAGGAATCGCTCTTTCGCGACTCCTTAAACAGGTTGAGCCGCCCAGTAGCCCCTCCCGGCACTGCGGAGGCACATGGACTGTGCACTCTTGCACTGATGGCACTCCTCAAAATGCTGACATTTCACTCCTGAGCATTTGGCTGCTGGTTGATGATGAATCCTGCCCCGTTCTTCACAGTGCAGAGCACTCTATTGGGCAGATCGGCACCTTCCTCTCTCGCCTGTTCCCCTCCTCCTCCTTCGCAGCCCACTTGTGCGCGCCGCTGACGTCGTGAATATGGCAGGCACACGATGTCCTGTCTGTTGCAGTACGGCGCTTCACCTCGCTCTGCGAGCCGGAAACGTGGACGTCTTCGACGCGCTGCTGCTGCACTCAGGCCTCGATCTGAACGCGGTCAACGGTCAACGACAGACGCCGCTGTGGATCAGTCTGCTTTGCGCCGCCGGGATCGGCGGTGGCAGCCCTGTGTTGTGCAGCGAGACTGCGATGGGCTTTGCCGAGAGGCTCGTGAACAAGGGTTGCGACACGGATGTCAGGAGCGAGGCCACCGGTAAGTAGGATGGGGAAGGTCCGCGCAGCGCGAGCGACCGAGCGCCTGCACTGCTGCTGCTGCTGCTGCTGCCACACGCTGCTGCTGCTGCCACATGCTGCTGCTGCTGCCACATGCTGCTGCTGCTGCTGCCACATGCTGCTGCTGCTGCCACATGCTGCTGCTGCTGCCACACGCTGCTGCTGCTGCTGCTGCCACACGCTGCTGCTGCTGCTGCCACACGCTGCTGCTGCTGCTGCCACACGCTGCTGCTGCTGCTGCCACATGCTGCTGCTGCTGCTGCTGCTGCTGCTGCTGCCACACGCTGCTGCTGCTGCCACACGCTGCTGCTGCTGCTGCCACACGCTGCTGCCGCTGCTGCTGCCACACGCTGCTGCTGCTGCTGCCACACGCTGCTGCTGCTGCCACACGCTGCTGCTGCTGCTGCTGCCACACGCTGCTGCTGCTGCTGCCACACGCTGCTGCTGCTGCTGCTGCTGCCACACGCTGCTGCTGCCACACGCTGCTGCTGCTGCTGCTGCCACACGCTGCTGCTGCTGCTGCCACACGCTGCTGCTGCTGCTGCCACACGCTGCTGCTGCTGCTGCTGCTGCTGCCACACGCTGCTGCTGCTGCTGCTGCTGCCACACGCTGCTGCTGCTGCTGCTGCCACACGCTGCTGCTGCTGCTGCCACACGCTGCTGCTGCTGCTGCTGCTGCTGCCACACGCTGCTGCTGCTGCTGCTGCCACACGCTGCTGCTGCTGCTGCCACACGCTGCTGGCTGTCATCACTTCCGTCGCCACTTTTTGTTGCTCGGCTCCGCCTCTCGTCGACTTCGGCAGCTTGGTACCGTAGGGCACAGAGCGGGCAGATGCGTGGCCACGCCGCAGCTGTGCTGCAATCTGGCCTGCAATCTGCTGGTGACAGGAGCCGTTCTTGGTGCCACATGCTGTTTTGGCTAGGTGGGCAGTGGGAAGTAAGTCCAAAAAGCCACAAAAACAAAGTGGCGTTGTGCAGGAGAGTTTTCTATAGCGCAATCAAAGCCCCAGAGCTTCTTTTGGCACGCATGCGGTAGCCGACAGACTTCATCGCACTGGTTTAGCTCAGTGGTTAAGGTGCTCACCTCGACCAAGGTCAAAGTTAATGTATTTGATCGTCGAGGTCGTGGGCTCGAGCCCCGTGGCATATGCAAGGTGCCTGCATATAGATTAAGTTCTCTTAGGGTGCTATACAAATGAACTATAATCATCTCACGCAATAAAGAGAAGGTGAGAATCATGACTTAGTCAGGAAGCAGTCATTATTTCGGCTTTACATTGCTGGGCTCACACCGCTCGTCCAGGGGCATGCAAGTTGGCTACTTGGAGAGGTCAAGGCTGAGGTGCAGGTTTTCTTTTTGATTGGCTGTTTCCTGCTCCACGTCACGTGCACTTGCATGTACTCGATTGTGCTTTGGGTGCCTTCAGGAGGGCGTTCCAACGGTCTTGCTTGAGGTTGATGGTAATCGGCTCCTCCCAGCCTGCCTGTCTTCAGATTCCAGCCTTTAAGGACTATGCTTTGAGCAGATTCCTTCAGGATCAGTCGACAAGGGTCATGTATTGATGACATCCGCACATGGATGGCAGCACGTTTTCTTAAACTAAACAATGATAAAACTAACTTAAGAGTTATGGGGAAAACCCAGTGTGATTCAGAATTTGGAAAGGCTGACCCTCAAAATTGGCTCTGCCAGCATATCTCCTGTTGAATCAGCTCGAAATCTAGGTGTCATGTTCCAAAGTGACCTCTCGTTAGACGACCACATCAGCTCCACAGTCAAATCTGCCCACTTTCAGCCACATAACAATGCATTGCTAAAATCCGGGCTTGTTTAGATATCACGTCTAAGTTGGTCCATGCATTCGTGACATCCTGTCTTGACTTCTGTAACTCACTGCTTACTGGCCTACCGGCCTGTGGAATCAGGCGATTGCAGCTGGTGCAAAACTCTGCAGCTAGGCTTGTCTGTCGTGAGCGTCGCAGTTGCCACATCACACCACTTCTCGTCGACCTGCACTGGCTACCAGTCAAGCAACGGATCGACTTCAAAGTTTTGCCGCTCACTTTTAGGTCACTTCATTCTTTGGCTCCAGCCTATCTCTCAGATCTACTCCCCCACCAGGCCAAGCATCGTACCAATTTTTTTCTGAATCCAACAGTCTACCAATACCTCGTACAAACCTCAAATCCTTCGGAGACCTTGCAATTAGTTCGTATGCTCCCAAAGCATGGAACTCAGTCCCGACTTGCGTCAGAACATCCCCTGACTTGATCACATTTAAAAAGAACTTAAAAACACACCTATTTAGGACAGCATTTAGTGGGTGCCATGTGATTCGTCCTTTATGTGCTTATGCGTGCTGACACTGTGCATGCTGCCACTAACCACACTTGCATGCTGACCGTGTGCATGTCACCCCTAACCATGTTATTCATGTTGTTTATCAAGCATGATATTACTCACCATTCAATTGCATTTCCCTTTGCGGTAAATGTAAAGCGCCTAGAAAGAGATTAAGTTCTCTGAGGGCGCATTATCAAGTGCATTATTATTATTATACTATCATTATGGCAGACAACCATCTGTCACTGCAGTGGCTCTCACGGTCGTGCTGCTTTTGTGTGTGCGCAGGTGATACACTATTGCACCAAGCGGCTGCATTGAGTATGGACGAGCCGGCACGCTTCCTGTGCAAGCATAGCAGCGCCGTCAACACTGTAAACAACCTGGTAAGTCAAAGCTGTTCACTTCCGCTGCTTCATTCGTCTGAGCTGATGCCTGCAATGCGGAGCATGGGCGGTCGCCACCTCACGAATTGCGTAGAGGGCTCTAACTGAACGCTTGTTGTAACGGATGCCCTGGTTTGTTTGATGCTGGAGGTTACCGTTACGGCTTCTGCTTGTTTCTGGTGCTGTTATGTGGGCGTGGCTGGACGTGGGGCATCGCTGGTTGTGAGCCACGGCTGGTCGGTTTTGCATCATTTTATTTCCCTTGTGCATTTTTCGGCAGCCGTGACTTCTTGCTCGATCTCCTTACTGGGAGGGGTGGGTTAGGGGTTGAGGTTGAGGGACATCTCGATGCACGTGCATACCTTACCCGGCTGAACTTCTACGAGATGGTTGCGATTGGTTACCGGGCTGCTGAGTTTTGTCATATTGCTGATGCCGGTGGATCCATGTTGATCACAGCATTTAGTGGGTCCCTGTGATTAGTCCTTTATGTGCTTATGCATGCTGACACTGTGCATGCTGCCGCTAACCACACTTCCATGCTGACCCTGTGCATGTCACCCCTAACCATGCTATTCTTGTTGTTTATCGAGCATGCTACCACTAACCATCCAATCGTGTTTCCTTTACAGCAAATGTTAAGCGCCTAGAAAAAGAGATTGAATTCTCTGGGGGCGCTTTATCAAGCGTTATTATTATTTTATCCTGGTTCTAAGAGACGTTGAACCGTCCAGTTCAGAGTTGCTTGTGAACGAATTCAGTTTCATCCGGTGCTGTACACACTGCCTTTGGCAGCATAACGGCCTTTGCTGCCGCACGGCGTTCTGCTTCCGGCCGGACTGCAGCTCGGATTGCCGAGCCTGCTGTTCTCTTTCCGGATCTGAGCTAGAAGCTCTGCGAAACTGCCGATGAGCAATAGCCCCTCACCAAAACTTGACATTGCACGAGTGACGAAGTTTAATGCGCGAATAGTGATGAGGCATCTGTGCAGTACCCTACGAGAGCCAAGTCTCTTTCTCGGTACTTTACTGCATATGCTGCAAGGGAAGCAAAGACGCTTGATGGAATTCTACGGGAAATCTGTGATCCCTTTTCAGTGGTCAAGTTTAGAGGTCAGGTTTTCTTGGACCTTGCCGAATACAGTTGCCTTACTGCTTGTCGAAGCTCCTAGTCGCAGCACCGAGAATCTCGAACGATCGATCGATTGGTCAATCAATGATCGATCATGCTATAAAGATCAGAGATCTTTAGGAGGAGAAATCTTTAGTGCATGGAGACCCATTCCTCCTTTCCTGTCCTCCGCTGCCCTACTCTTTTGCGGACCACCACATGCAGCCCAATTGGATGGATGGGACACTTAGGTGTAAGTGGCCTGTCGATGGATCTGTTGTTTTCCCAAAGTGCTCGAATTGGCTCGAGGAGACTCGCTAATCTGGCCAATTATTTCTTCATGCCGATAGCACTTTTCCCATGTACTTGTGCAGCACTCCTTAGATTTATCGAGCCAGACGTTAGCGAGAAGTTAAGTGCCGAGTTTTAAGTGCCACCATATGACCGAAAGCGCTGTTGCTCTGGATTGCCAATGTGATTGCTGCAAAACGTCAACCTTCAGAGACAACAGTGGCCTTACGATGAGCAGGTTCAGTCTAGCGATTGCTGTCAGACCTTCTTGTCAGATCGAGCTGCTGTCCAATCGCTCCGACAAGATTCAGCAAGCGTACAAAAGTGCATCTCCGGGGCCTCGTGAGTTGGCCCTGGCTCGGCGACACAGAAGGAATTACTGGTTTTCTTCTGCTTTGTTTTGCCGGCCCGTGCCTTGCAGGTCACTTCATGTAGGCCATCCTTGTGTTATTTTTTTTTGTAAGGGGGAGACACCTCTGCACATCGCTTGCAAGGTCGGTCTGGTTGGGCTGGTCGAGTGCTTGCTGAACAAGGGGGCCAATCCGAATATGCAGACGCTGCACGCGGTGACAGCAGCGGAGCCTGAAGACAAGCAGCCGAGCAGGGCTGTCAGCGACCGGAAGAGGAAGGAAGCCGTCGCCGCTGCCGGTTCCTCGGAGCGGCCGCCTGCACGTGCACTAGCAGTGAGCCGCCTCAGTGCTGACACCATCGAGCTCGGCGCCGGTCAGCCGTGGATCCCCGGAGGCGCGGCCTTCCCGCTCGTCCCCTCGACTTCTGTGGCGGCGGCGGCGGGCACCAGCGGTAGCAGTGCCGGTGCGCCGTCTCCCGGCGCTCGTAGACGTGGCACCAGTTCGAGCACTACGAACCCATTCGAAATGGACGACGACGATGACGATGGCGGCAAGGTCGACAGCCGTGCGCAAGCAATCGGTGCAGGAGCTTCGATGGCAAAGTCCGAAGACACGCCAAATCGTGCGGTGGCCTTTGGCCACCGCGTCGACCAGCTGGCGGCGATGGCGGCAGCAGCCCCTGACGACGTCGAACCAACCACAGCAGCAAGAGGAGGTCTGTCAGGACTGCTGCAGGAGGAGGAGCAGCAGCAGCAGCAGCGGCGGCGGCTCAGCCTATCTCCCGGTCGGCAAACTCCGCTGCACATTGCCATATCCAATCAGCAGGATGGTGCCATCGACGTTATTATCAGCCATAAGGGTACGGTGGGGCCAAAGCGATCGACCGGCGCTTCTCCTTCGTCGTCCAGCTTCCGCGTGCTGCTGCTGACGAGTCAGCCGCCTGCCTTTCAGCCAGGCCGCCTCGGAGAAAAGCCTGTCCGTGGACCTGCCCGCTGTCCGCTGCCTGGCCTTAGCTGCGCCAGTCTGCTTGCCGTCTGCTTGGAAAGTTGATCTGTAGTTTCTTTGCTGCTACAGAGAAGCTCCTCAAGTTGGCCGATAATGGCCTCATTATTCCCAACTTTTCCATCCGCGACTCCCTGGAGCAGACGCCTCTTGCCGCAGCCCTGTGGGCTGGCATGTACGGCGTCGCTCGGCGACTGCTGGCTGCCGGCGCCGGCATCGACGGTGACCGCACAGCCGGTGACACCCTGCTGCATCAGGCGATCCGACGAGGTGCGGTCGACGTCTGTCTGTTCCTGCTGGAGAATCGGGCAGACGTTAAGCTCCGGTAGGCTGTCCTCGGCTCCCGAGCGAATGGTTTCATGCTGCGACAATTTTTTGTTTTGTTTTGGTGGTTGTAGCTGTTGTTCGCTGTGATTCGCTTTTTTTTGCTGCCTGCGAGCTGAGGTTTTGCATTTTTTTTACTAGCTTTTTCTCCTGCGTATGGTTGGTAAGATATTTACAAATAGAGACGAGTTTCCGAGACAGTCTGGGGAAGATGAGCCAGTGTGGTGCCAGTGAAGAGGAGTCTAACGCGTGTGATGATTATATTATGAGTGCGTGGACACTTATAGAGAGTAGGCCAGAACCTGAATGAGGCAGTGAGTGGGGTGAACCCAATGTCCAGTGCTGGTCACACTAAAGGACTGTCTATTGTAAGATAATGGTAACAGCAGTGACCACCATCGAGATAATTTTGCTGCTGATTATGGATTACGACGATGGCTGTAGCTTTGATGAATAGCCAGATTGCGCTTCTGTGTGAGCTATGCGTCTTCACTGGTCACATTGTCTCTGTCTCTCAGTAGAGACATATTCGTAGCAGTGTCAGTAGAGACGTGTCTATGAGTCCTAGATGGGCAAGTGACTGTTAGACGTAGTCTGTTGTAAGTTAAATGGCTGTCAAAGCACCGAGACAAAACCCTTGAGATGTAGAGCATCACTCTGGTACTTGAATTGCTGTCGAAATATATATGCCGTTGCGATTCGAAGCTCGGTTCAGCTTGCTGCTTAAGTTCAGTTGCTTTTGTCAGGGTTAGCCCCACCCAGCGGTTTGACTGCCGGGGTGGGCTGTGTGGCATCACGGCGATTGCTAGCACAATCGCGGGTGTAGCTGCGGACAGCGCTTCAGCTCATCTTCACCTCCTCCAACTCTACCTGCTCCTCCTCCTTCTCCTCTGCTTTTTCCTCCACCTCCTCCTCCTCCACCTCATAAACCCCATCATCCTCCTCCACAACCTCTTCTCTTACTTTGATTGACTTCAAAGTCACGTGGGTCGACTGCTGCAGCGTGACCTGCCCGAAGAGAAGCGAGCCAGGGGCAGCGGGCGCACGCATCGCTAGTTCTTTTCACCACTATCCTTTCGCTTGACTGCTGCCGTACGAGTACAGCCGGTCGTCGCACGCTCCAGGTCGAGCAGAGACGAGAGCGCCTTGGAGTTGGCAGTGAATGCCGGCCTGCCATACGTCGTCGAGGCGCTCTGCGATCGCAAGGCCGAGCTCAACGCGACCGACGGTCGCGGCAGCTGCCCTCTGTGGAGCGCTCTCGTCTCCGGACGGTACGACATTGCTTCCATCCTCGTGAGTGGCCGCCGATGCAGCAGCAGCGCCATCTTTGCTCGCGTGCCTGGCGATGGCAATGACATTGATGTGTCGGCGACAGCTGCTGTCACTGTCGCAGCCTCCGTCATGCTGCTCTTGCTGTGCCTGTCACCTTGAGTCGCCTTTTCGTCTGGGAAGTGCTTGTGTAGGATTAGGATTGTGAGCATTAGCCGTCTTCTAGAGCTGTGTGTGGCAAGACGATATACAAGGTTATATTGAAATGGAGAAGCCAGCATAGGGGTCCTGAAGGAAAGTTGGGGAAAGGGGATGGTGATGGTCACGTGTAGCTGTGTGTGTGTGCGCGCGCGCTCGCGCGCGCGTGTGCATTTTAGGTGTGGCCCGATGTTGCAGCTAAATGCGGTTGAACTGCAGAACTGTGTAATTTAGGTCCGTCCAGTTCAGTTAGCCTAAAAAGTCATTGTGCTGTGTCAGGTGATCGATGTGTGGGATGTGGTTCATCTTTCTATCAGGCTTTGAAGAGCGCTGCGTATGACCAGGAGCACGTGCTAGACCTAGAGGAATATAATTCATTTAAAAATATAATTTATTTGTATAGCGCCCCAAGAGAACTTGATCCCTATTGAGGCGCTTCACATATGCCTCGAGGCTCGAGCCCACGACCTCAGCCAGACATTGGTCGGAGCAAGCACCTTAACCGCGTGACGTGCTGGAGAGGCTGGATGAGCGAATAGTTGGAATATCACTGTAGTCGAGGACGGAAGTCGGATGCTCTTCGGGTCGTGTATTCTGTCGATGAATGTGTTCCAATACTGAGGTTTGTTGTACTAGAAGATCTGTTTTTATTTTGCCTCTTGGTTTTTGGCTTCGGAATTTCAAAGACCCTTCGGTTCGACTTTCCGAGGCGAATGTGCTGCTCTCATCCTTATGCCAACATCTCACAGGCTTCGATAGAGCTGTACAAATCATCTGGCATGTGTGCATGCTCGTGCATATGTATACGTGCGAGCATACAGCATGCACTCAAAGCCTAAGCGGCTTGCAGTATACGCACGTGGTAGCCAACAGACGTCATCTCATGCAACAAAGAGAAAGTGAGAAGCATGACTGTGTCAGGAGGGCAGTCGAGAAAGTGAGTGGTGTAGAAATAACTGCTCAAGACGGCTAGAAAAGATGTGCCACTGTTGGCAGAAGGAGAGTAGATGTCGTGCATAAGAATTGTAGGGGGGGGGGGCTCCACGGTCTAGAACCTGAAGAGCAAAAGCTTCTGCTACCGACGGTCTTTAAGCGGAGGAATGGAACACATAATTTATTGTCCAGAGCCAGAGAGGACCTGGGGGCAGGAGGAGGCTGACACTATTTGCAGCAGTTCAGCTAGGTATGAAGGAGCCAAGCCATCGCAGGCCTTACGGGTCAGAGTAAGAATTTGCGCCTGTATCCCTTGATTTACGGGAATGCTACTGCTGCTTCTTCAGCAAATGAGTCACGTGGCTGAACCTCTGGGATTTCTGTGCGTGCGCGTACTTCAGAGTGGAGTGCGGAGGATGGATTCAGCCAGGATGAGAGTTGTGTCAGTCGTACGTGGGCATGCGAGCGCATCCTGGAAGTCAGTGCTGCAAGTCTTGTTTGTCTCTGTGCTCGAAGGTGAAAAAAGGCTGCGATGCAACGATGTGGCACACTGCCGCCGACGGCTCGATGCAGACACTTCTGCATCGAGCACTCACGGCCAGCAACGTCGCCGACGAGGTTGCGTGCTTTCTCGTGAGAAGGTCAGTAGTTTGGTGGCCGCGTCCTGTGCGGCAGCTGCAGTGCTTGGAGTTCAGGGCTGCGACCTTTGCTTTCGGATGCCTTGATCCCTTGCTGTCGCACGACATCTCTGGCGATGCTGCCGGGTCGGCCAGAGCTGGTCTGGCCAGTGTTGTTCTTCTGCAGCGACACGCGGCTCCGGCCGTTGCCTTTCGGCAACCCGACCAGGCTGCCGCATGCTGTGTGCGAGCTTCATTGGGTGGGTGAGAATCTTCCGATCGAGCTGTGCTGGCATTTCGTTGCTATGGCGCCGGGAGCCTCCTGCTGCTGTTTTGACAGTGAGCACTGATTCTACCGCGCTCGTCTGCTCACGCTGCCTTCCCCCCCCCCCGCAGTGCTTGCCACGGACACTGCAGTGCCCGGCCATGGAGAGAAGTTAGCAAGCCTGTCGATTCCTAGTGCTCGCACATCACATGCAACTGCTTAAGGTGCTACTATGTAGCTGGCATTTCGTTAGTCCGGCATGTATTGGCTTGCTGCGTTTTGAGACTCTTTTGAGTAAAGTTGAGATGTGCTGATTCAGCTTTATTTCTTATTATATATATATAGCAGCAGAAGAGCCTTAGTGGCTCTCTTTCTCACCATTTGCAACTCGCAGTGAAGAATTCCGTTCTGCACTATGTGAGCCCAGAACGAGGATAGCGAATCGCGAGCATGAGCTGAATGCTCATCGGCTTTCGCTTCGATATTCGGCTTTGAAAAACTTTGCTCCAACAGTAAACAGCTCTGACAAAGTATGCCATTGTTGCACAGTAGTGTGATGCTCCATCTAAGGAAATTTTGGAGATCACCTGTCACAAACAGCGTAGCCGGTATTAGGTCGTTCTCATAAAAAATGTATTTTTGAATTTGCTGAAGTCCCGTAACTAACTTGCTTTGGGAATCTGAAGTTTCTGCCTGCAAATGGCCTGAAAATGGCTCAAATGGGGTCTTTATGGTAGCCTTAGAGGTCTTGCCTGCGCTGCTCATTGGTTTGCAGCTGAAACTGCCCCCTCCCGAGCTAAAATTGACATTGCAATCCGTAAGGCGTGCAATGACATGCTAAGCAACCTCATTTACAAGGCATAATTTTGTCTATACCATATGGGTCTGCCTGGGCTGGATGCAGGAGTGACAGTGAGATCACCTTTGAATGATTTTCTTTGCTTTCTTGCAGCCCTATCGCTTGCAACGTACCAGCAATCGCTTTGCTAACTTCGATCGATCGACTACTTCGATTCCAGCAATTTTCTCCGTCTTTCCTTTATCTCTCTATAGCATAAAGATATTGCGGTCTTCCTGAATATTATTGAGCTTTGTAGCATTATCGTGAGCAATATCGAAAATGAACTAAGCAAGATTATTGTATCGGCTGCTTGCCCCCTACTTAGTATTCGTCCTATAAGTCGCTCTCCTGGCAGTCATCGTCAGATTTTTATCTCTGGTTTCTGATTTCATCGGTTCAACTCCCCGTTGTGGCACAGCACACTCTTTCTTTAGAATACTTTGCTGTCATTTTGTGATATTTAGTGCTATGAAAATCTTGGTGGTTTAGATACTAACTTTTATATGAAGTAAATGTAGAAGATGTGCCTCCCATACAGTATCTTTTAGGAAGAATGCTTGCAGCACACCCCTAAACGGCAAGAACAGGTCTTTCGGACACTTTCTGGTGGCCTTATTTTCTAGCTTAAATGGAATAAGTGCATACAATACTGCCCTCTGCAAGGTCCCAATTAACAAGAGCACGCCGTTTACCGATCACGACTAAACTTTGCATGTACAAATCTTGCGACTTTGCATCGGTTTTTGGTTTAATGCCGCTATCAAGGTCATGACGTTTGAAGCACGGCAGCCAATGGAAGCACACTACTACACATTAGATATGCAGCAACAAGTGAAACGAGACTATGCAGCAATGGTGATAGTTAGCCAGAGGGCGACTCACGTGTGGACAGTGGCCGAGGAGAACTGAAGAGACAGAATGCAACCAGAGAGAGAGAGAGAGAGAGAGAGAGAGAGAGAGAGAGAGAGAGAGAGAGAGAGAGAGAGAGAGAGAGAGAGAGAGAGAGAGAGAGAGAGAGGGAGAGGGAGAGGGAGAGGGAGAGGGAGAGGGAGAGAGAGGGAGAGGTGGAGAAAAAGCAGAGAAAGTCAGAAGGGAGACGGAAACACTCATAACAGGCAGCCGCTTGAGAGAAAAGGAGGAGAGATGAGGAGAAAACATTGCTCGTGCATTGCACCGATTGGTGGACCTGGCTGGCTTGGGCTGCCATGTAAGGCCGCGCTTGCTTAATTTTTTCGATCCTTCGTCTTGCAGTCAGTGTGATGTCAACAGTCCTCGTCAGCCGGGGCAGAATGGTGGAGGTGGTGAAGCATCCAGGTCAGTCGATGGCTAGGCTGCTGCTGCTGTCGCGCTGCTGTCGACGGCCCCGTGGCCGCCCAGGTGCTGCTACCTGTGCGGCCGGCACGGTGGCACGCTGCACGAGTTCTCTTGGTTGGTTCAGCACTGCACTGCGCTTTAATGCGCCCAGTGCGAATTTAGTGCCCGAAGCGGTCTGAGCCAGCGACGCCTGAGCTAGCTCGATCGTGCGTTATCGTAACTCATCTCTCAACGATCGTTGCAAATGCTGCCGCACGCTCTGCGCACACTCGCGCAGGGACGGCCAGACGCCGATGCACTTGGCTGCACGTCACGGCCTCGAGTCCGTCATCCTTTGTCTGCTGGAGCACGGAGCCTCGGTCAACGTCCAGGACGCCGGCGGACGCACGCCACTGCACGTCGCCATCGACTGCAGCCACACGTCGGTCGCTGCCCTGCTGCTCTCGTCGCCCAAGCTGGACCTTGCTGCGTGCGACCGCACGGGCTGCAGCCCGTTCGCCGCTGCCATGGCACGACGAAACAACCGCATCGCCCAGGCCATACTCAGTCGCTACCCGGCGGCGGCCGAGCAGGTGAGCAGCATCTGCCCGCCATCTTTACGCCAATTTGCTGCATCGTCGGCGAGTGGAGGCCTCGTGGCTAGAGCTACGAATAGCCCGATGCGAATAGCCAGCCCTCTGCCTTCGGCGGCTGTCAACCAGGCTCGTCTGTAGATTTAAACCGCTCGCTCGATTGCGTTCGATCGGCCACGACCGCCTCGGGCGGCAGCCGGCGCATGCCGGCCGTTCGACGCTGCTGCGCCTTTCTGCGTTCGACGTTCTGCGCTGCTGCCGATCCTCCTCGGCCTTTGCCCTCTCTGCCGTGACCGAGACCGCGTCGATCTCTTTGTTTTATCGCTCTCACTTTCCAGCGATTGTCGCGTGCCTATTCGTCGTAGCCACCACAGTGGCCTCTCCACCTAAGCCCGGTGGGTGCCCCCGGCCTTCTGGCAATTAAATTCAAGGTCGACTACTTCGTGGCCCTCTGTCCTGTATCTGCAGTAGAGAAGAGCTTCGGCGGCTGCGTGCTTGACATGCGCTCCGACTGCGGCTGCAAAGAATCACTTGCGCAGGCCCCCTCCCCAGGCAGGGTTCCAGTCCGAGATATGGATCGGCAAGAGTTATCGGCACCTAACTGCCGGTCTCGGACCCAGGCAAGCTTGGCCCTCGGCCAAGGTGGAGGCCATTTAGAAAAACCTGCCTGCACACCACTGCAGTCGGCCTATCCCTTCGCACGCGAATACAGTACGTGACTCAGCATCGGCTCTGTAAAAGCCACGATACTAGACACGTGGTCGTTACGTGAACTCAGTAAAGTCCATCTGGCTTGTGCTGACATTGGACACTGACATTTGAGTCTTTGCGGAGTCACATGCCCCTGCCGTAGCTGTGTGCGTGTGTGGGGGCACGGCCTGCTTGCTAACTTGTCGAAATAAAGAGGCGCTTTTTTTTTCTGGTTGCACGGAAGCAGGGTGAAATAGTGCCGGATGAGTCAGAGCTAATGTGCCTATAGGATGGGCCCGAGTACTGGCAGCTGACTGTGGTGACCTCCGTGTCTTGCTTTTGACCTTTCCGATTGCCTGACTAATGGTTCTTTGAAGCCGGCAGGCTGGTACTCACTGATGAATCGCCGTATAACGTTATTAGGCCATGATCATCGACGTGCCAGCCGATCTGCGGTTTTAAACGATGAGTAATATTGGTCGCCACATATTGTGCTGTCGCGTGTATATTGTGGCCTCGAGCTCTAAATGGCATTGCTAATGCCACCATTGTTGTAAAGTCTCTTTGCCTTTCCCTTTACCATGCAGGAAATCCTTTCGAGCTGCATTCTGCTTCACGTGTAGAGGTGCGCTTGCATGTTGCGTTGTTGCCTAGCAGCCGCTCCCTCCGGCTTCTTGTGATGTCTGCTGTCATTCCGTTCGCTCCTTGCGGCCGCATCTTGCTTCCCTGGTTTCGACGTTGCCTCGACTGGGCTCATGCTCGCACTTGACTCTACCACATTGCGTGAGATGTGTGTCACCGTGATGGCACACTAGGTATGGAGGTTGCTTTACACGACCTCGGTCCCAAGCTCTGATGTTCGAATCCTGTAGCGGGTGATTCTTTATTGCCACTTCGATTGGTGGTGATAGCCGTAAAGGCTCTTCTGTCGCTGTACAAAAGAGGCTGTTAAATTAGCATCAGTATTTATTTATTTGTCGTTTGCCTTTTCATGCTCACCGACAGCAGCAAAGTCACTGAGCGTGCAATCTGATGGTCCTCGGCCCTTTGACGTTAGTGGCTTAATGATGAAGTTGCTGACTGAAAGTCGTCACTTGGAGTCCTTGGATTGGGCGTTACTGCAGTGGGATTGAAGGGCAGTATGAGGCTGACCGAGATGCGTGTCCTGGATTTGCAGATCGATAACCAAGGAAGGAATTATCTCCACATTGCTGTCCAGAAATCCGACATAGAGAGCCTGCTGTTTCTGATAAGCATCAGTGCCAACGTCAACTCGCGCATGCAGGACGCAGAGCAGCTGACCCCGCTGCACCTTGCCGTGTCAGCAGGGGCTGAGATCGTCGTGCGCAACCTGGTGAGCTGCTGCTGCCGCCTCCGCTGCCGACCTAGTCCTGCTTAAAGCGGGACCTTGCGTACATCCAGTCTGCGATGTGATCGTGAGTCGACGGGCATTCGGTATCGGTAGAGGCTTGTCGGCTTTGCTGTGATGGCTGTGTCACTCCTTAGAAGCCTCACCTTGTCAGCTGTCAGAGTTGGAATTTGTTTAGCGGCTCTTGGCTTTTTCACTGCCACGTGATTATGTGTGCATGTGCGCACGTGTGTGTGCGATAATAATAATAATAACAATAACAATAATGCATTTTTATAGCACCCTCAGAGAACTCAATCTCTTTCAAGGCATTTTAGATATACTGTGTGTGTGCGTTCGTGCGTGCTTGCGGGGGCCCGCGGTGTGTGTGCATTTAACTTCCAAGACAAGAGAGCTCTCTCTGTGGAAGTAGGAAAGTGCAACGCAAGCGCTTCGAGCTCTCCGCTTGCACTGTGTGAGAGCAGCTCTGCATCTGCCTCTGTCTTGTGTACATTTGCTTGTAGGTAGGTGTACGCATTGGCCTAGTCGAAGGCTTTACATCCTGCGCTTTTGTGATGAACTTGCAGCCGTCAATATGTGTGCGGATGGCCTTGTTATGATTCTATAGCAGGTTACTTACGACCCAGCTTGAGCAGATGTGCGAACTTGTCGAAATCTGTCAATAGCAAATACAACTACAGTGGACGCGGGGACAGAGAATCAAATTTTGGTTCTCGTGCGATGTCCAGTGTGTTCTTGTCTATTATTGAGATGCCTGCTTCCTGCAATACTAAGCACAGACTCGCACATATGTACCGACATGCCTCATCGACGTGCTATGGCCGTGTTGGTGCAGGGGTATAATTATAATAATAATGCACTTGATAAAGCGCCCTCAGAGAACTGAATCTCTCTACGCGCTTTACATTTGCTGCAAAGGGGTGTGTCTAACAGCACTCGGTGAAGAAGGCTCGAGGTCTGTCTACTTGCCCGGGATGTATTCGAATTGGGAACCCTTTGCTAGAGATATCAGCAATGAGGCTACTCCGCTTTTAGCTTCTCGCCGGAGCTAACATCAATGACCTGACGTGCAGGAAGCAGACGGCGCTGCATCTCGCTGCTGCTCGGGATGCTGCCACCATTTGCAGCCTTCTTATCGAAAATGGCGTCGATTTTAACGCCTGTGACGATCAAAAAAACAACGGTGAGACGACCCGGCATGCTTTTTAGGTGTGAGCACCTGGTCCTGCCAGAGCACTGCAGCAGCACGATGCTGCGGAGAGATGCTGCGGAGAGAGCAAGGGATCAGTGATCAAGAGTAGTGGCCAGCCTTAATAATAAGAATAATAATGATACATTTGATATAGTGCCCTCAGAGAACTCAATATCTTTTTAGGTACTTTACATTTGCTACAAAGGAAGCACGATCCAGTGGTTAGTGGTAGGTAGCATGCTCAATAAGCAACAAGAATAACAAGGTTAGAGGTGATGTGCACAGGGTCAGTATGCATAAGCACATAAAGAACGCATCACAGTGACCCACTAAATGCTGTGTTAAATATATGGATTTTTAGTTTCTTTTTAAATGTGGTCAAGTCAGGAGATGTTGTGATGCAAGTCGGGAGTGAGCTCCAGACTTTGGGAGCATACGAACTAAAGGTACTGTCTCCAAAGGATTTGAGGTTTGTAGGAGGTATAGGTTAACAATTAGATTCTGAAAAGTGGTACGATGGTTAGCCTGGTGGGGGAGTAGATCGGATAGGTAGGCTTGAGCCAAAGAATGAAGAGACCTAAAAGTGAGTGACAAAACCTTGAACTCGATGCGTTGCTTGACTGGGAGCAAGTGCAGGTTGGCAAGAATGAGATGTGGCAACTGCAACGCTCACGACAGACAAGCATAGCTGCAGTTTTGCACCAAGCGCCTGAGTGCACCGGCTAGTAGGCCAGCAAGCAGCAAGTTACAGAAGTCAAGACAGGATGTCACCAATGCATGAACCAATTTAGATTAGCCTTGCTTTGTGCTGCACTTCGATGTTTTATAGCTGGCTGGCCGTTTGTTTTTTGTTTTGCTTGGCTTACACCTTGGGGAAGCTATTTCTACCGGCCTTCACCATCTGATGTTAATCAATTGTCGAGCTTCACAGTGACTGGAATATCACTCTTGTCGTTCTGGGTATTGTCGCCGACTTGTCATCGCATTCATTGTCACCAGAACTGACCAAAACGATTGTAGTAATTATTTACGTGAAGCAGGTGGTTGGTTCGAATTTCTCTTCGCACCGGGGTCATTCTTTCTCTCCCGTGACCGGCATTTATTCACTTGGCCCATAATCTGCAGATTACTTCAGTTCTGCTGCATCTCTTGGCTGTGTGACACGTGCATATGTGACACAATGCCCCCCCCCCCGATCGCCAGGATAAC
This sequence comes from Cristatella mucedo, assembly GCA_009760855.2. Taxonomy (NCBI): domain Eukaryota; kingdom Metazoa; phylum Bryozoa; class Phylactolaemata; family Cristatellidae; genus Cristatella; species Cristatella mucedo. The sequence goes on from WPIO01000059.1 coordinate 931,142, forward strand.
TCATTCACTGATCACCAAGTCCCTTTTGAATACCCATCGTTTCAACTAGGCATCTCTAGCATGGCCACAGGTCTCGTCTCAGTAGGCTATTAAAAGCATAGATATAAGCGATCATCTGTTGACCTTTGAAGCACCACGTAGATCTGTTCTAGAGCCTTTTTTCTGGCACAATTGAGGCCCTACTCTTGTTACCAATATAATCGTCAATGCACAATGCAGGCTTTTACATCAATGCAGATGACACACATCAGTGCATATATACTCTGATCGCTTTTATCTTTTTAGGATATCAAACTCCCTTAACTCCCTTGCTGCATGCACCGTCTGACACTGGCACTTGGATGGCAGCAAACTTTCTCAAATTGAACCACGATAAAACCAACTTACTAGCTACGAGAAAGTCTCGTGTTTCTCTGAAACTGGAACCATTAACCCTGGGTATTGACTTGGCCAGCATATCTCCTTCAGTCTATTCATGGAATCTCGATGGCCCTATTACAAAATTTCGTTTTTTTAGATGACCATGTGAGCTCCATGGGTAAATCTTCCTACTTGCAGCAGAGACATGCAAGCGAACGTTCATGCTCTTGTGACATCCCTCTGGACTTTTGGAATTAACTCCTTGAAGGTCTTACGATGTATACAGTGAGATGCTAAGAGACGATGCAAAACTCGGCTGCTAGCTAGGCTTCTCTGTCCGTGGTTGTCACAATTCCCACCCCCTCTCTCTCTCTCTCTCTCTCTCTCTCTCTCTCTCTCTCTCTCTCTCTCTCTCTCTCTCTCTCTCTCTCTCTCCAGTCTACCAATTGTAACCAATATTGTAAATAAAATAAAATAATAAAAATTTAAATACATTATTTATATTACATTTACCCTTATTTATTTATATTATTATAATTAAAATAATAAATATCAATAAGAGGTAAATAATAATAATAATAATTAAATATCACATACAATACATATAAATTAATTATTTTATTTATACTTATATTCGTTTGTATTATATTTAAATAATATAGTATACAATGTAAAAAATATATCGTAGGAAGTCTGCCTATCTGACTCCTCATTCTTGAGCCTGTCGTACCACCTGCTCCTCCAGCTCGTTAGCTGCACCTCCAGTAAACCTCATATCCACTGGAAACCTCGACCTCAGTTCGGTGCTGCCAAAGGCTGGAATTTCTACCGACTGACATCACGATGGCTCCTGACTTAGCGACACTAGTTAGGACCAATCACGTTTGCTATTCACTACGAAGGTCGTAGGTTCAAGTACTGAAACAGGCATTCCTTTATTGCCAAGCGGTGGTAATAGCCGTCAAGGCTCTTCTGCTGCTATATAAATGAGGCTGTTAAATCTGCCAACCCTGCAATCTTTATCTTTTCTTCCCGAAATTCGCTCCTTCTATTTTGAAGTGCTCATGTGCTTGGTATAGAAAATGTTATAGCTATTTAGTTAACATGCTTTCTTTCCAGCCTATGTGAAGTGCTTAGGCAGAAATTTAGTTCTCTTACGGTGCTATATAAGTGATTTATTATTATTTTATTATCATTAGGCTTATTACCATTTTAAGCCAGGCTAGTGTTCAAGCCATGTACTTGCACGTTCTTTTTGTTGTTAGTATTGCCAATCAATACAGCTTCTGTGGTTGAAGGTCGTCAGCTGGATATCAGGAGACCATGGCCTTTGTTTGCACCGGATGCCATGCTTGAATCCCAGTACTCAGGCAGCATATGCAGTGCAGCTGTAGCTCCTGGGTATGAATAGTAAATGGCCGAGAGGTCAAGCAGCTGGGTCGGGGTCAAGCATGGGGTCAAGCTACCTTAGAGAGGTCAAGCTGTCTTAGAGAGGTCAAGTGGTTCAGTTGTGAGTTGGATCTGCTGGACTCAAGCTGCCAGTGAGCAAAGCAAAGCCAAGCACGCAGCAATCAGTGGTGAGCCACCCCTCGTGAAGCTCGTCGAGTCGAGCCAAGAGATCAGCCGCTCAGGCACTGCTGCTATATATGTGAAAGCAGCTTTGTTGCTTCCTCCCAGTTACTCTCTGCTGTTTGCTTGTTTTCAGCATGCCACGTTTTGGGAAATTTCATTCTCAGCCCTTTATGTTTGGTAGTTTTCAAGACCTTTGTGGGTCTTGATCGTGAGTTCCGTGGATTGTTGCAGCACTGCATGTGGCAGTGTTTAGCGGAAGCGTCAACGCCTGTCGGGTGCTGCTGACGGAGTGCGCCATACCTGCCGATGCCGTCAATCTTAAGTAAGTCTTAGTCCTAATGCTGCGGGTGGAGATGCGTAGATAGATAGATGCATAGATAGATGCAAGCACGTTGAAAACTCATTTGGAACTGCCTGATGCTTTTGCTCTGAGTGTACATCAGTGCCGGCAAACTAACATGCCGTGTATCCATTTCCACTACCACATTGGTTATACATCATACAGGCAGCCGTTTGCGTAAGAGGAGAATGCTCGTTTTGTAGGGGCCAGAATCCTCTACATATTCTCGGACAGTATGGAAAAGACAGTGCAGCTGCGATATTTGAGCTGTTCATTGAGTGCATGCCTCAGTATCCGGTCAACAAGCCTGATATGGATGGCAACACTTGTAAGGGGGCACCGCTGCCTGTTGCTTCTGCCACTGCTGCTGTTATGCTGCTGCTGCTCTGCTGCAGTGCTGTTGTTTTGTTCTGCTGCTGCTGTTGCTCTGCTGCTACTGCTGTGTGCTGCTGCTCTGCTTTTGTTGTTCTGCTTGTTGTTGCTCTGCTGCTGTTGCTGCTGCTGCTGCTCAGAGCACGTGGTGTCGACAAGCTTTTTGCCTAGTTTCTGCCTGAAAAGAAGTTCCTCGTCGTCGGCATGGCTCCGTCATTTTCAGGTCTTCTGCTTGCCTACGTTAAGGGCAACAGTAACCTGTGCCGAGCCGTGGTGCGCGCCGGTGCCTCTCTCGGCTCCACCAACCATGCCGGCGTGTCCATATTCAGTGCCCCGGTGGCCACCAGGCGTCTGCTCTTCAACCTGTTGAGTGAGCAGCTGATTGCATCCACAGAAGCTGCTGCTGCTGCTGCAAAGGGAGTGTGAGAGAGAGAGAGAGGCTTGCGTGTAGGCATTGTTTCCTGTGCTGTGCAGGAGACTTTGCTCCTCATTATTTCTCTGCACATTGCTCTTGTTTATCGTCACATCCCAATCTCATTGCCTATCATTCAGATCATCGCAAAAGCAAAAAGCATCGCTGAAGTTCTATACCGGTTGAGGACGATGTCTGTTGCGAGACATATAGCTCGGCTCTTGTTCCTAAAGATCACTCTTTTAAATATCAAGATTCAGACGAAGCAACAATACAGCAGACAATGCCAGGCAGCACGATAGGCACAACATCTAGCTGCTGAATACATGCGTGCAAACATGATCAAAGAGCAAGGCGACTATACACATACACCAGAGCTGGTAGGGCTCTACGTTAATCCACCCGACTTAGGGCTGAAACCCTCAACATAGTACTGGCCAGCGTATTTTGTATTTATGTTCACGAGCAGTCAAATATCGACACTTCGCAGCAGCAACGCAAACTGCGTACAAGCACAGCTCAAACTTTCAGTGTATGTCATCACAGATACAGACAGTAAAGCTCCCTACCATTTCCGTCAACCTTTCTGCCTTACTGGGGGACAGTCAGTTGACACTTAATCGGTGCGCTCATGCGAGTGATAATTACTCGAGACCGAGGGTGCATTCTTGCTGGGTGCTTCATACGTGGATTTAAAAAACAATAGTGTTTGGAAACTGTGTGCAGTGTTCGAATTGCTAGTTCAGAGTGTTTACATGAGTTGGTTTTAATTATCAGCATCGTAGCACTGCTGCTGCTGCTACTACTAGCAACAAGGACCACACTTTAGCAGCTGCCTTGTGTGTGTGGGCCACGTGACCGTGTACCTGGTAGTCGCGTTTGTTCACGCTGCATTCTACCGAGAGTCGCACTCGTTCAAAGGGCCGTTATTTCTTCGTGTGAGTGAATTGAATAATGCTATAAATATATATATATATATATAATAATATATATATATATATATATATGATATATATATACATATATATATATATATAATGTCGTAATGCTTGACGATTTACTTCGATCTCTGCACTTTGCGACTGATGAGCAGAAGGCTGTGTTGATGGCTTCTGCTGTGCATTTCCCCATTGCACAAGATGTTGGCAATTCAAAGATGCAATGCCTTGCTTTTGTGTACTGTAGCTAATTCGTGGTGGTCTAGGAGACCTGTTGATGTAGGTGTTATCATTGCTTGATCGACCAATGCTCATTAAAACCATGTTCAATGTTTGCATGCTATGAGTTATGCCTTTGAGCTGTGCCTTCTCTGTTTCTGGTCTGGCTCTGCTTCGTAAGTGCAGTTCTGTGTATATCTTAACTAGAAGTGCCAGTTGGAGAATGCTCTTGATTTTCAATGGTGCACACTGTTTTCCATCATAATCCCGGCAAAGTTAAGGCATATATCCCACCCGGATTGTTGAGAATCGGTCTCCCTGCAAGTTATTCGCTGTTGTTTACCAGACGTTTCCGCTTGGATTGTGTAGCGCAGCACCGTTTTGCAGCATTACATTATTAGTGTGTAGCTGATGCTCCCTTGCACTGCAGTGGCCCACTGCCATAGTTTAAACGATACTTCTGGAACCTGTAGCAACCGAAAAATGGGTCTGCCGTGTGTGTGGGGGGGGGGCACTGAAACACCCTAAGCAGCAATCCAGCAGCAGCGTCGTTGAATTGGACGACCATCAGGCTGGTAGCCTTGCCTTCAAAACCTGCTGTAAGCTAAGCCAATGGTGTGTCCACGACGTTCAACAATATTAAGTTTAAAACGCCTCTACGTAAATTGCTCACTCTTTCGTCTGGTTTGGCTGCGGCTTGTTTTGCAACCGAATGCACAATGCTCATCTGACATTTTTACAAGATTTGGCCGATTTGATGTGGCCACCTCAGTTGCCGGAAGTCATGGTGAAGCCGGTGGCACGGTGTGTCTTTGCCTGCATTTATTATGTCTGCCATACATCAGCTCCCACCTCAGCAACTGATTAACTGAATGCTCGCCTTGCCGACATTCGATCCTGGATGTCGGAAAATTTCTCGAAACTAAGCGACGATAAAACTGAACTGCTGCTTCATCATACTAAGCATGTGGCTGGACTAGAAGGTTTTGCTCTTTTAATAGGTGATGCTGTAGTGCGACAATCTAGAATGTAGGAATGTAGGTTTCGTTTTCGACAACTGCCTAAATTTTGAAATCATCGTTAAGAAGAGCTGCCACAGCTAGCCTTCACGTTCGATCCCTATCTAAGATTAAGAGCTGTCTTTCAAGATGGCTTGCAAAAAGTTAAACAAGCTTCTTAGTTCTGTCTCGGCTAGATTATCGTAATTTCATTTTGGCTGGGCTGCCGCAAAAAGCCACTGGGCCACTGCAGCTGGCTATGAATATGGCTGCATGACTATTTTGCAAATTCCAGAGGTTTGACTGGGCGTCTCCTTTGCGAAAAGAGCTAGGATGGCTGCCGGTTGACCAAACGGCTACAAAGCAAAGTTCTTATGCTGACTCACAAGACCTGCCACGGCTTGGCTCCTCCCTACCTAGCTGAACTGCTGCTCCAGTTTCAGCCTCCTCGTGCCCTGTATGGCCAATGCGAAATCCAAGTGTCATGTTCCAATGTGACCTTTCATTAGACGACATCTGCTTCACAGTCAAGTCTGCTTACTTTCAGCTACATAACATTGCTATAATTCGGGCTTGTTTAGACAGGGTTACCACATCTAAATTGGTCCATGCATTTGTGACATCCCGTCTTGACTTATTGAGCATGCTACCATTAACCATTCGATCATGCTTCCTTTGCAGCAAATGTGAAGTGAAAGTGGTCTAGTTCTGTGAGGGCGCTATATCAAATGTATTATTATTATTGTTATTATGTGTTGATAAGTTCTTCCGATCATTAATGATTCATCATTAATAATTTCTTCCTCATTAACACCTTTCAGTGGTATAATAGTTACTTGTAAATGTAGAAGCATTGAGCCTGATCAGTTCAGTTTAGTTCCAGCAGCCCCAGTAGACACACGCCTGCTTTTCCTGAGATGTCATCGAGAGGCTGTAAGCATCAGGCGTATGCATTTTGCTAGGCGAAGTCTGCACCAATTTATGTAGACAAGGGCACAAGATCACTCCAAGGGAAGCATCTACTCAGTACCCATATCTCTCACTGGCTGGTCACTCGGTGCACCTCAAAGAGAAACACAGCAGTGTCAAGACCCTGGTATACGCTTTGAGGTATGTGATGAGTTAGCCTCAGAGGAGGTCATCAGAGACAAATTGTCACAGTTCTATAATGAAGAGTCGGCAGCTTCCGAATGCCTACGAAGCTTCTTCCCCAAACTGTCCGAGTCAAAAGGTCAAAGCCGATATCCTTGGGGAAGTAAAGATAAAGAGGGTCACTAAGTGCAATGCATTCGCCAAGATTCTCTCTAGCAAGGAGAAAGCAGGATTATAGTAACTTCTCGCACTGGTCTGCGCTTCTGGGGCAATCAAAGTGGATAACCATATAGGAGCTAGTGGAGACTATTCTGAACAACTAATGCACAGTGGGCTGCAGAACGTCCTTAGAAGTTCACATCCTTGATGCTAATCGTGGTAAATTCAAGGAGAACACGGGAGCATACTCGGACGAGCAGGACAAGCTCTTTTACCAGGGTTTACTGGACTCTGACGGAAGCTACCAAGGACACTATAGCAATAACGTTATGTATGAGAGACTACATCTGGGAGCTGATCTGTGAAAGGGATAGTTTTGATTCATTTGGTTTTTCTAGCCGAATGCCGACCAAAAAATCGGAAATTCATTCATTTTCCTTTGAAAATGGGCAAATTTAAAATGTCTCACTGCCCTGGTCACAAAAGCAAAGTTTGTGGGCAATAATAGCCATTTTCTACACGTATCTTTGAGGCATAAGTAGTTGCATAATAGCACTTACTACAAGAGAAGAAAGATTTCATTGCATAGTGCAACGAAACGATTTTGTTCGGCAGGTCCGAGATGGCAGAGCTCGGAAATACAGTTCTATCTGGCACCTCGTCATCGTCGTCCAATTTCCCCACTTTCTACTCGTGTGTGTACATCTTTTCCAGTTCTCTGCATGGTACTTCTTTGCTGTGTATGGCAGGTGCATGGACTAGAACAAGCGTGGATCTATATAGCACTAGATCTGTATAGTACTAGCTTTGCATAGCACGAGCTTTGTGTAGCACTAGATCTGTTTAGTACTAGATCTGTGTAGCATGAGCTTTGTGTAGCACTAGCTCAGCTTTCTTTTTCTACCACCATTCTTCTCTTCTTCTGTAGAGGCATAAGGTACTCGTGATTGGTCTCACAAAGATTTCGTGCTGGACTCCTGGTTGCTGACATGCGCAATTTTACGTTTGCAGACCTACTTGCAGCCGAGCCTCCCTGGATCGACGGTGATACCTGTCTGGAATGTGGAACCAAATTCTCAATCAAAACTCGCAAGCACCATTGGTAAGTTACTCCTGTCATCTGGTCGCTTGAACGTGTGCATGAAAGACCCAGACTGACAACAAGTTGGAGTCAGCATGGGACAAGAGGCGACAGAGATAGAGTGAGACAGAAAGAGCAAGGGAGTGCCGAAGATAGGCAGCGGGCGTAATGTAAGTTATCTCCACCTGTAATGCCACAAAGACCAAGCCAACAGACTTCATTGCATGCGAAAAAAGGAAATGAGAAGCAGGAAGCTGAGTCTCGGGAGAGCAATTGAGGACCTGAGTAATGCGGAGGTAGCAGCTTAGGACGGCTGGAAAGGACGTGTCACAGTCGGCAGCAGGAGAATAGACATAATTGCGCAAGACTTGTGGGAGTGAGCTCTCTATAGTCTAGGACTTTGCAGAACAAAAGCTTCTGCTATTAACGATCTGTAAGCATAGGAGCGGAGCAACTAATTTATTGTCCATGGAGAGCCTGACGGCACGACGAGGAGGCTGCAATTGGTGCGGCAGGTCTTCAGCCGTAAGGTGCTAACCTTTAAGGACCAAGGTCGTGGGTCCGAGTTCGTGCAGCGAGAGATTCCTCATTGCCCTTATTGGCCAAAATTCCTTATATTGCTACAATTTACATTCCTTACAATTCCTCTTGGTTTGATGCAAAAAGCAGTCCTCCTGCAGCTGCATTGATGAGGCCATGAAAAACCAGCCTAAATCTGCATTGCCTCTACTCTCTGGGCCAGCGCAGGCTCAAGGGTGCTATGCAGACATCATTCCTGCAAGGCAACTGCTGACTGAGCTGTAGGCAATGCATCCAGCTCGTGTCCGCCCACTCGCACGCACGCTGCTGCTGTCTCTGCCTCTCCGCGACTGCCTACTGCTGTCTCTGCTTCTGCTGCTGCTCGTATGTGAGGAGGCTGCTGCGGCTGACGGCAGTCTGTTGTTGCAATCGTTGCAGTCGCCACTGCGGCAGACTACTCTGCTCCAAGTGCTCGGAGAAAGAGATGCCCATACTCAAGTTCGGCCTCGGCAAGCCGGTGCGCGTGTGCGACACGTGCCTAGATGTGCTGACGTTTGCCACACGAGGCGACAGCTGACTCCGACGCTCCCACGACGACGGCTTTCGTCGTCCGACGGCTACAGCACAAGCAAGCATGCAGCCCCTGCGTGCACACCAACGAGTGCACACCACTCGGAAGCCTTATAATGCGAAAGATGGCGGTGGCCCCCATCTTACCCTCCATAGTCAGCCGAACGGCTGCCACCTTGCAAAGCGCCGCTCGCGGTGCGTTGCCAACGAATCGACTCGCAGCTGCAGCAGAGCCAGAGCATACATCAGCTCTGGCGTGCATCAGCACGTGCGTGCTCTGCGTGCGTGCACGTGTGCTCTGTGCGTGCATCAGCTGGCTCTGGCTCTGCTGCTGCAGCTGCCATGCCGGTCAGCCGCTCGCATCGTGGCCCGAGAGTCAACCCGAGGGTCACCTCACCGTACGAGTGGCGCTTGCTCTGCTGCGGTTGACCGAGGCACAGTGCCGCACGCTAGCCGCCGTTACCAGCTTCCGGAAGTCGCACGTGGCACTTCGGCAAGAGCGCTTTCTCGACGTGGCTTTTTACATCTACGGAAGCACTGTCGCCAATTGGGCGAGGATTATTATTAATGGCAGGCACATTCTGCCACTGCGCTAGCTGCCCGACGCCAGTTGCTTGCTCGCAGCTCCGCCGGCTGCAGAGGGGTGCGCCGAACGGACGTGACACATCCGCTCAGTGGCTCCTGACGTACGTAGTGCTTATTTCACATTCGTTTTTTGAATGCTTACGTATGTTAGCTATTTATTAATGAAGAATACAATAAAACGGTCGAGCGTGCAGGCATTCGCCTCTCGGTTTGCACAAACAAGAGCTCTGCACTGTCCGTCGGCAGCACCGTCTGCCTCATAGACAAGAGTGCTCGCATACAAAAAAAGACGCCTAGCCGCCCTCGGTGAGCCGAATTGCATAGAGCTGACATGAGCCGGCTACTGCTGCTGCTGCTTAATAGACGTGCGTGAAGCCGACTCTCCGGCTTCGTTCGCTTCTGTTCGCTCGTCGGCGTGACGTCGCCTGTCGATGTAGCTGCCCTGGCACGTGCTGCCAACAAACACACCGGGGTGAGCAGCTGAACGCCTTGCCTGCTATCAAGGATTCTCAGTCTGACTATTAATCAAGCTGGTGACAGGCCAGCAGCTCGGGTACAACGATTAGTGACGCCAAGGATGGTACGGTCGTAACAGTGGCAACGCACGGCAGCGATCTGCAACGTGAGTGGTCAGTCAATCCGCCAGCCGAGTCGTGCCGAGGAGGTGAAGCGCAGAAGCACCGCTGCTCAAGCAGCGCCACGTGTCACGGAATTCCTCGCAGTGAAAAAACATGATCAGAATGTGTAAAGTCGTAAGTACAAAGCTTGCATCCGTCGTCCTGCCAGGCCGAGCAGACAGCCACAAGTTGCAGTTATGACAGCAGCAGGTGCCACTGGGCAGGCTGTGGGTTATGGCAAGTGCCCGACGACGAAGGGAGAAGTATTCCGCGGCCCGTGCTGTAGTCGGGAGGTGCTACTCGCGACTAAAAACGCGTCGATCTGCTTGCCATACAGCGTCTGCAGCTGCAGGAAATCTTTAGGAAGCGGCGATGTATTGCTATAATTGATCCGCGAGACTGCCACCGGAGCTTGCACGTGGAACATCGGCGTCTTGTGCACTTGGCTCCGCCCACTCTTCGCATCTTTCCTGCTACTCTCCGAAAGCGTGGAGGCCGAGTCCGGTGCTACGTTGCGACGCCGATGAGGTGCAACGGGCGATCTACGGCTGGCGGTGCCCAGCAAGTCCAAGACGCCGCTGCCGAGGTCCACGTCCACGTGATGGGATTTCGCTGACGCAGCGATGAAAGTTTTATTAAAGGGATTTTCTCGCTCTGGGTGCCGCACGACAGTCGCGTCAGGCACCGCCGCGCTGCTGCCACCGATGGGATCCAACGGCTGCTGGCTGCCCCTGCTCTCGGACCAGCCGGCAGCGGATCTGGCGGTGCGCAGAGCCCTCTCGCTGGAAGCTTGTAGGGAGTTGAGAGCGTTAAGACGACTCTGAAGGTCAGCTAAAAGCAGCTTCATGTAGTCATACCCGGCACTGGTGATGGCCACCATCCACGACTCCAGGCTTGCTTGTGAATCAGCCGTGAGAAGGTACGACCGGCAGCCTAGGCCCTTGAAGTTTATCATGAACGAAAACTGGCTGTGAATGTTCTCACAAAGTTCCACGGTATATCCTTCTAGTAAGATAACTCCGTCGGGTTCTCGGTCGCCTTTCTTCTCAAAGTAAAACAGCAAGTTGCCCTTCAGCGAGAACCACCGCCTCTGAAAGCTCTTGTTGACTTCACCTTTCTTGAGCAGCCAGCCTTCCTTATCGACTCGCGAGTCACATGACGCGAAGTATGACAGATGCTTTTCGTTTAAAAGCTTCATCCTCGCGAGCAGCAAGAAGGCCTCGAAGACAGCGCTGAGAGTCCGTCCAGCGCAACAGGCATAACCGCTCAGCGGAAGCCATAACCTTTCCGGAAAGCGGTTCCTACTAGCTGAATAGCTGCTTCGACAATATTTGCAGACAATGATAAAAAATATGTCGTACATTCTCACTCAGAATAAATATTACTTCAACTTAAATAAACGGTACAGCATAATTTATTTGAGGTATTCAGTTAGACCACATCCTTCTTGGAGGCAACCGTAAACCGTCAGCCGGCATTTCCGGTTTCTAGCGTCGGCGCTACGTACGCTACTCAATCAGCCAATGTATCATCCATTCCCATACAGGATCAGCATGCCGACTAAACCCATGGATAGATCTATCTTCTTTTATACTCAACGCAGTCAATTGTTTGACACTAAAATTGATTCGACAGAGGCATTTTTCTGGCGAATACATCCGACAAGTGTTGCGTGAATGACTATTAAGAGGATCTCGCTTGCAATTTCTTTGAAAGAACAGCTATCGAAGGCCTCCTGCCTCGGGAATGAGGGAAGAAAAAATCTCATACATACTGAGGCTACGATTCCCCAACCTTTGATTTACGAGACCATACAAAAATCCTAGCTGCTTAAACAGCCTCCTTTTGTATAGCGACAGAAGGGCCTTGACGGCTATCACCACCGCTTGCAGTGGCGATAAAGGATCGCCCACCGCAGAAATCAAACCCACGACCTCGGGACTGAGGTCGTGAAAGCAACCACCTTACCTAGTGTGCCATCACGGCTCACCAAGCTGTTTGGCGTCCGTCTCTCGTTCTCAAAACAGGTCTACACAAACTTGGCATTAAATGACCATTTATGAGAGCGAAACGAATCCATAAGACTGCCTGATTGACCATGTATACTTTCCGTTGCAGCATTGTACCGAGCGGCAACCATTACGCCCCCCTAATGCGATCTGCTAGTGGAGACAGAGTTCACCGGCGCAGCTTACGCATTTCCGGTCGCGTGAGAGATAGCTCCGAGTGCCCGCTGTCGGCTCCGCAGCGCCCTTGAACAATGACTGAGTGCACGCTTGGACGTTGCGCCGGTCGCTAGCGAAGAGGTGAGAAGTGAGAAGCGGAAGTGGAGAAGCGGAAGTGGAGAGCAACCGAAGGCCTGAGCGGCTGCGGGACTATCGGGAGCGTTCGTGCGTGTAAAGTTCAAGGTGCGAACACATATGGAGTCCTCGCCCATTTTGTCACGAGATCTATTGAGGTTCACTCACGATTCACGAGTGCTTTATAGAATTTTATTGTAAAACCATCTTCCGAAGCGCCCGCCCGCCTGCGATTTGCTAGGATTTGCTCTGCTCAGACAGAGAAGGAATGCAGCCCCCGCCCGAAGGCTAAAAGTGATCGAAGGTTTCGATGATTTCTCTTCACTGATTAACTTTTCGATGCGTGAGCGCAGCACGTCAGGGTTCTCTGCGGCCGTAGCAGCAGCAGCAGGATTACTCGGCTGAGTCATAGTTCAAAATAGCCGGCCCCGACTTTGACGAATTCCAAGGGTCTGTTAGTGAAGCGAGTTAAAGGATTCCCTAAAAGGATACCGGCATTTATCGTAACGCTGCTACCTCATTGGGCAAGTGGTTGAATAGCAACAATATATTTCCCTTCGAATGATGTAGCCAATCTTTGGTAAAAGAAGTGCTACGATACTGCGTTCAACTGAGCAAATAGTAAAGAGCAGCTGATTATAGATATATAGATATCATAGATATATAGATATCATAGATATGTAGCTGATCATAGATATATAGATCGTAGATGTATAGCTGATCATAGATAGCACGAATTTAGCTGCAGAAAAGCGACAGTCATATCGCGCTTGCAGAATGTTATATATAGGAGGCACGCACCATGCGGCAGGATCTGTACTCTTCATCGGAATTGGCTAGATTGCTCGCCGCTGAGCTACGAGTGCGTGGCTAAACGCCGACGAGAACGCTCATCCAAAAACGAGTGATATCTATGATATGTTTAACCGCAATAATAATAATAATTTTAATGATAATGCACCTGATAAAGCGCCCTCAGAAAACTCAATCTTTTTCTAGGTGCTTTATAGTTGCTTCAAAGGGAAATGCAATTGAATGGTGAGTGATATCATGCTTGATAAACAAACGGCATGAATAACATTATTAGGTGTGACATGCACTGGGTCAGCATGCAAATGTGGTTAGTAGCAGCATGCACAGTGTCAGCACGCATAAGCACATGAAGTACGAATCAGAGGGACCCACTAAATGCTGTCTTAAATAGGTGTGTTTTTAAGTTCTTTTTAAATGTGGTCAGGTTAGGGCATGTTTTGACGCAAGTCGGGAGGGAGTTCCAGGCTTTGGGAGCATACGAACTAAATGCACGATCTCCAAAGGATTTGAGGTTTGTACGAGGTATTGGTAAACTGTTGGATTACGAAAAGCGGGTTGTACAATGCTCGGCCTGGTGGGGGAGTAGATCTGAGAGATAGGCTGGAGCTAAAGAATGAAGTGACCTAAAAGTGAGCGACAAAACCTTGAAGTCAATCCGTTGCTTGACTGGTAGCCAGTGCAGGTCGGTGAAAATTGTTGTGATGTGGCAACTGCGACGCTCACGACAGACAAGCCTAGATGCGGAGTTTTGCACCAGCTGCAATCGCCTGATCGCACATGCCGGTAGGCCAGTAAGCAGTGAGTTGCAGAAGTCGAGACGAGATGTCACGAATGGATGGACCAACTTGGACGTGGTATCCCTGTCTAAAAAAGCCCGAATTTTAGCAATGTTATGTAGCTGAAAGTGGGCAGATTTGACTGTGGAGCTGATGTGGTCGTCTAACGAAAGGTCACTTTGGAATATGCCACCTAGATTTCGAGCTGATTCAACAGGAGATATGCTGGCAGACCCAATTTTGAGCTTCAGCCTTTTCAATTTGTGAATCACACTAGGTTTGCCCATAACTAGTAAGTTAGTTTTAACATTGTTTAGTTTTAGAAAATTTGCTGCCATCCATGTGCGGATGTCATCAATACATGCAGCAAGTGAGTTGAGAGAATTCGAGGTGCTCGAAGGTTGGGCGGGATCAAAGCAAAGGTACAACTGAGTGTCATCCGCATAGAAGTGAAAGCGTAGATTGTGCTTGGCAATCACATCAGCAAGAGGGAGAGTATAAACCGTGAAAAGAACCGGACCTAGCATGGAGCCCTGAGGTACCCCATATTTCAGAGGTACCTCGGATGATCTTTGTCCATTCACATCAATACTCGGGAGTCTCCCACTGAGATAGGACCTGAACCGCTGCAGAGCAGTGCCAGTGATGCCCAGGCGAGATGAGAGGCGCTCTTGAAGAACTTTGTGATCGATGGTATCAAAAGCTGCCGAAAGATCGAGCAAAACAAGCAGAGACACTCTACCCATGTCTGCATTTCAAAGTAGGTCGTTGTATACCCTAAGCAATGCTGACTCTGTGGAGTGATTAGCTCTAAAGCCAGACTGGAACTCTCTAGCAAAGCTTGAAGTTTCGATATATGAGTTGAGCTGGTCCGCTACAACCCGTTCCAGTGTCTTTGATAGGAATGGTAGAAGGGAGACTGGGTGGTAGTTTCTCAAGTTCTCTCTTGGTCTAGTATCGCTTTCTTGAGAAGTGGCCTGACTACAGTTTTCTTGAAAGGTGCAGTGATATCGAAATACAGTGCAGCGCTGTTCGTAGTGCTATTTCCCATCGGTGCAGATATGTAAAGATGGCGGAGCTGTCCAACGATCGGGGACGCAACTATCTAGTAATCTTGGGCGACGTTAAGAGGGAACTTCTGCGCTTCCCCTCGAACCAGTTGTAGCCGAGCAGCACCGATACCTATACCTGTACCGATGCCACCATACGCACCGCCAATACCTATGCCTATACCGACACCAATGGCTTCAACGAACTTGAACTGTCGAGCGGTTCTCCAATCCGGGGATGTGGGAGCGCCCTGGTTAGTGATGACATGCTTTTCGTTGCATAAGTTGGCACTACAAATCACCGAAGATTCTTCAGTCGCTAGCTATATCCACTCCTACTTATCCAACCATCCTTGCCCCCGAACCGCACGCTGCTTGGTATTGGATCGTTTCAGCGTCCTTCATACTTGATTGAATTCTTCTGGCGATGGAGCCTTCATCTCGCATGTACCGAAGGTTCCGGCTTCAGATGAACCTTCGATGAACTCGCATCTTTAAAGTCTCAGCTAAAGACAAACGCGCACTTGCCAGCTTCCCCTTCACCCCAGTGAACTTCGCCCCAGTGAACTTTCCAGTTTCCGGTTTCCTGTTCCGATGTGCTTTGTGTACTAGACAGCTGCCCATGATTTGGGGCATACTACACAGGCCACCGCTCTTACTAATCGGTGTCTTCGAGTACCGCCATGCTTGCTTTAACATCTGCTCCAAAAACCTACTCCACAAAGCTACGAAGACCAAATGGTTCTTATGCAGGAGAGTTTCCTGTAGCGCACGCACAGTCTCAAATAGGCTTTCGGTACGCATGCGGCAGCCGTAATAATAATAATAATAATGCACTTGATAAAGCGCCTTCAGAGAACTCAATCTCTTTCTAGGCGCTTTACATTTGCTGCAAAGGGAAACGCAATTGAATGGTGAGTAATATCATGCTTGATAAACAACACGAATAACATGGTTAGAGGTGACATGCACAGGGTCAGCATGCAAGTGCAGTTAGTGGCAGCATGCACAGTGTTAGCACGCATAAGCACATAAAGAATGAATCACATGGGACCCACTAAATGCTGTCCTGAATAGGTGTGTTTTTAAGTTCTTTTTAAATGTGGTCAAGTCAGGGGATGATCTGACGCAAGTCGGGAGGGAGTTCCAGCTTTGGGAGCATACGAACTAAATGCACTGTCTTCAAATGATCTGAGGTTTTTACGAGGCAATAATACTACAAATAATACACTCGATAAAGTGCCCTCAGAGATTTCAATCTCTTTCTACGTGCTGTAATTTTTCATAGGTAAACAGTTAGATCCGGAAATTCATAAGACTTAATCTCGCGCAAAAAAGAAAAAATTAGAAGCATAGCTGAGTCCCGAGGGCACGTCGAAGCAGAATGAGTTGCACGAATGCAGACGCTCCTTTAGCTTTAGAAAGGATGCTCCGCAGTAGGCAGCAGGAGACTAGGGAGCGTACGAATTGTGGACCTGCAGAGCAAATGGTCTTCAAGCGGCGGAATGAAATGCATGCTAATTTATGCTAACGTAAATTTATTATCCGCAGAGGACCTGAGGGCGGCACGAGAAACCGGCGCAGCTGTAAGAGCTGCTTCAGCTACGAAGGAGCCCCAGCTGCCAGCTAGCCGTGTCGCCAGCGCCTGGACAGAGATTAATTTCTCTTACGGTGCTATGCAAACGAATTATTTTTTTAATTATGCCACCCACGTGCGAGCGCCTTGCTGCATTCCGCTAGCGGAATCTTTCGTGGCGGCCCTATATATTAGCGACTAGCATTCGATGCAGTTATATATCAGTTAATTAGTTATAAATAATAACTGATAACTAATAGTAATATAAATATAACTGGTATAACTATGACTCTAATCTTACTAATCTTACTTAGATTGAATAGTTATATAGATTAGTTATATATATTTTATTTCTAGATTATAGATTTATAGATATTCTATATATTTATAGAGTATTAGATTTTTTTAATTATATTCATAGATTATAGATTAGTTATATATATATTATTAGTTATATATATACTAGATTAGTTATAAAGATTAATATATATATGTATAGTTATAGTAGATTATAATATATTTATATAACCGATTAGCTAATAGCTAATGTAGATATTTATATGTCTATGTCGACTGCTATATCGATAAATTTATTAGCGACTAGCAGTCGATGGCAGTGACTAGCGGTCGATGGCAGTGACTAGCGGTGGATGGCAGCGACTTGAAGTCGATGGCAGCGACTTGGCTGGCTATTTGCGTAGCTATGGTACACAAGCTTAGTCCTTAGTTCTGACTCCTCGAAACCAGAGCCGGCCACTTTACCGGGGGACGATCATTCGTCCGCCCATAGAAGCAGCCTCAGCCTCCGTAGCCGCACTCGACCGGCTGTCTCGATACTCAGGGCATGCGGCGGCGGCGGCGATTGCGGCCAGCCAATGTTTAGATTCACCGGCTCCGCCGCCGCCACCGCCGCCGCCGTGCGCGCCGAGAGCCGCTCGGCGGCGCCGCTTCTAGGCGGTCTGCGCGGCGCCGCCAGCCGACGCGAGAACGGAGCGAGCGCGCGCGCGCTCGCACGCAGACGATGGCACTAATTAAAGCTTGCGCTCGGCCCCCGGTCCATTATCGAGCCCGGATCCCCGAGCGCTGCGGCGTCTTCCCGCTGAGCTCGCCGCCGCCGCCGCCGCGGCAGCCGCAGGCGCCGTCGAGGCCGTATGGCTGCGCTGTCGTTCAGCTGAGCGGCCCACGCGACGTGCGTTCGAGAGCCGAGCCGAGACAGGACGAGCCGCCGATTTGCCACCCCATTCGGCGACTACTCGGGACTGCCGCCGCCGCCGCCGAAATCCGCCGACGACTAAATGCTGCTGCGTAAGTTTGCCGTCGCTCGATCGCCGCCAGTCGAGATCCTTCCCAGCGACAGCGAGCTGCCGCTGCCGCGCAGCTTTGGCAGCGGCAGCCGGTCCCGTCGGATTGCCCGCCACCGGCCTGACGCTCGTCGCGTTTCCGATCGCGTTTGAGTATAGCGCACTTTGCCAGTCGCCACTCGCTCGGACACTCGCGGAAGGGCCGCTCGCACGGCGCACGCGCGTCCATCTCTAACCAGACATCGACTTTAACCAGAGGGTGTGCGTGCGCCTTCGCGGGTTCGCCGCCGCGGCGTCCGCCTGGCCCGCTGAGACCGACAACGCCGCGTCGGTCTGGGTTGGCTCTTCTTCGCTCGAGCGAGCAGCTCGGCGTAGAGGCTCGCGGGACGTTGGTTTCCGCGTCTGCTCGCCGGGCAGACTTCGCAGAAGACGCCGCCGAAGCGCTCGGTCTGCCGCGGCAGCGGTGTAATCGTCCGAGCGCTAGCCGCGAGTCGCGGACCGAGTCTGAGAGAGGAGAGGAGAGGGCTCCCTCGTTCTCGGCGATGCGACGCAACGAGACGGCGACGGCTGCGGCCAGTGTCGCAGCAGCTGCCTTCCGTCGCCGCTACGTCGTCTGCTCGCACTGGCTTGCGCGCCGCCGCTCATCGCTACGGCCGCTTCCGGCGGAGCGGCCCGCCGCAGCCGCGGCAGCGGGCGAAGTAGCGGCCAGCCCCTGCGAGCGCGCGTTACCAAATTCGGCCTGGGCTCAGCGCTCCTGCAGTCGCCCGAGGGAGAAATAATAGTTACAAGGTGCCTGCCTGCCTGCCCGCCCGCAGCGGCCAATTGCGGAGCGGCCCAGATTAGCAGCCGCTGCTGATTGGGGGCAGATGCGATAGCGTCGTCTTCGGCTCAGCCTACGCCAGCCGCTGTCGCCGTCTCCAAAGTATTCCCGGCAGGCTTTCCAGAAGTAAGCCTTCCGGAACACATCCGCGGAAGCGTTCCTCTGGGCGTCTGGCGCAGCGTCACGAGTCCCAGCAGTTTTGCGAAGAAGCAGCCGCAGCTGCCGGCCGTCGGCCCACGGCGTGCTAAGCGCTGATCACGTGGTTTCTCGCCTCTCGTCTTCATGTGCATGAATTAATCTCGAATCCGCCGACCGATTTGCACTACTAGCTGCTGCACGTGCAGGCAGCATTGGCGCTCTTCTGCTCGATTGCGATATCAAAGCTAGCGAACGACGTCGAGGCTTTTGGAGTGAGATCGAGCGAACTGAGTCCTTGTTGTTTGGTGGAGCTACAGACGGAGATACATTCTCATTATTATTATTAGTATTCTCATATATATATATATATATATATATATATATATATATATATATATATAAAGTTCATTTGTACGGCGCCTTAGGAAGAACTTAATCTCTATTCAGGCGCGACGCGTATGCCACAGGATTGTAGCCCACGACCTCTACTGCAAATGGAATTACCTTGACCTTGTCATCAAAGGCGAGCCCCTTGACCCCTGGGCCAAACCATGTCGGAGCTCTTCGCGCGATATTGGTGCTCCTTGAGTGTCCCATGCCACATAATCTTGCAGCAGAACCGGACATTGTAACGAGTCGTGAAGAGTTCCATCCTTTACGTAAATGCACGAAGAAAGCATTGCGGTTTCCTCTCGATTACTACGGCAAATCTTGTAAGCTGTTTCTCGTAACCTGTTTGTCGCTATTGTTCAGAGTGACTCTAGTTTTATTAAGCGTCTAGCTCGTGTGGATATTGAGCGTGCAGGTTCGCACGTCTTGTACGTCCATAATTAGAAGCAGCCCACAAATCCACGATCAATAGTATAAATGCTCGAGTAGAGTTAACAACATTACTCGCTTTCTAATACAGCGGTTATATCGGCCAATCGAATACGAATCGCATACGTTACGTATGGCAGAACCTACTAGCAATCAGCTCAATCCTGAATCGGACTCAATCCTGAAGAGAAAAATCCTGTACAGAAAAATACGCGGACCTTTGAAAAATCCTGGCATCGTGTGCATTTTAAAATCCGGGTGCCCAGTTAACAACGTGCGAGAACTTGAGAGCGTGATGATGAGCCACGTGATTGCCACGAAGTCGCAAGACCGAGCGTGTCTGGTCAATATCGGCGAGACGGCGACTTGCCGTCATGCACGTCAGACCATTGGTGGTGGGCGCACAGGTAGGCGCATAATAATGTAATGTATCTCCGTCTGAAACACCACAAAGCCACAAAGACTATAATAATAATAATAATAATATTGCACTTGATAAAGCGCCCTCAGAGAACTTAATCTCTTTCTAGGCGCTTTACATTTGCTGCAAAGTGATATGCAATAGAATAGTAAGTAAAATCATGCTTGAAAAACAAGCAAAATGAATAATATGGTTAGGGGTGACATGCACAGGGTCAGCATGCAAATGTGGTTAGTGGCAGCATGCACAGTGTCAGCACCCATAAGCACATCAAGGACGAATCACAGGGACCCACTAAATGCTGTCCTAAATAGGTGTGTTTTTAAGTTTCTTTTAAATGTGGTCAGGTCAGGGGATGTTCTGACGCAGGTCGGGAGGGAGTTCCAGGCTGTGGGAGCATACGAACTAAATGCAGGGTCTCCAAAAGATTTGCAAGTCGTGATATGCAAGCACCTTACCCCTAGGTTAAGGTGCTCGAACTTGGTCATAACCCAGGGGCAAGGAGCTTGCGCTTAGCCGCAAGTTCGAGTCCTTCGGCGGGCAATCCGATATTGTTGACTGAAAGCTGAGGTGGTAGATTCTTAAACCACTATGTAAATAGGCTGATAGCTCAACCAACCGTTACTTTACTTATACTTTTAATCTGAAGTAAAATAAATCTTCCTACTTTACAGAATAGATTTATTGGACTGCTATTTTTCTGACATGCAAAAACTCGAGCAAGACTCGAGTGACTATCGCATTACATTTTCCTGACATTTTTTCGAGCTCAGTATAGGTCAATTTTTGCTTAGGAGCTTCGTGGGTGTTACGCAGGAGAGTTTTGTATAGCGCACTCACAGCCTAAGCGGCTTTCGGTACGCATTCGGTAGCCAACAGACTTCATCTCAGGCGACAAAGAGAAAGTGGGAAGCATAGCAGAGTCAGGAGAGCATTGAGGTAGTGAGTAGCATGGAAGTAGCAGCTCAGGATCGCTGAAAAAGATGTGCCATAGTCGGCAGCCGGAGAGCAGTTGTCTTTGCGTGAGAATTGTGGAAGCAAGTTCCACAGTCAAGGACCTGCAGAGCTCAAGCTTCTGTAGCCAACGGTCCTTAGGTGGGCGCACAGGTGGGAGAAGTACGACGCCAGTCTAGATAGAGGCTATAGCCTCCGCTTGAAAATTAGAAGACAGTTTGTAAACTTAGAAGCCAGTCGTTCTCAGGTCCGCCTCAGCGCTCGTAGATTTGGCCCGTCTGGAGTACTTTGCGCGCGGCTTTGAGCCGAAATCGATATCAGTATTAGAATCCAGATATCTTTCGCTGTGTAGAAGTGCGAGCGCCCCTCTGAGTCCCTCCCTCATATTATTCATTTCGTTTTTTTTCGTTGAATTATTATTATTATTATTATTATTAGAAGTGCGAGTGCCCCTCTGAGCCCCTCCCCCTTTCGTATCGCTGCTGATCGCGGATCGCGATGAGCAGCGATACGAAGTCGATTGCCTTGATAGAACTTCGGCTATTCGATTGTTCGACGCATCGGGATTTTCCAAAGTGCAGATACACTCCCGTAAAGATACGCATACGTGCAGCTACACTTCCGTAGGGATACGCGTGCAATGTCACTGCACAGGAATAGCAATTGTTGCCTGCTTGGCAGCTTGCTCGCCAGAAGCGATCGGAATGGTTTGCCTATTGCCCGTCTGCAATTATAGGGCAGATTGCACAACATGCAATCAATAAACAAGCGGGGAAATACCTACATAAATTATGCTTACTATCCTGTACCCTGAAGTTGTAGGCGCGCGCGCGCGCGCGCGGCAGCGGCTCGACGAAGACACGCGATGCACCAGCGACGCCCCCACAAAAAAGCGTGGCGGTAAATGGCGACGGCTGTATTGTACGCTGACGAAGCAAATGAAGTACGCGGGCGGACGTACTGGTGGTCGAAGCCGTCGTGCGTGTTGCTCCGGGGCACGCGGTTATAAGAGAGAAGAGAGTGGTTAGCGTACGTGCAGGCCGATGCACGGGCAAGAAGTGAATTTCGCGTGAAGGATACGTCACGTGCCGGCGCCCGTTGGGCAGACGGAACGTCGGCTGGGGGCGGAATCACGCGATGGTGATAACACGCCCATAAAATACGCACTTTAGCGGAGTACAAATAAAAAATCAGTCTCAGCTCCTATTTTTATGTGCGAAGTTTTCTTACATTCGATTTTCATTAAAGCGGAGTACCCACTTGGCATAATTTGCAAAAACAATCTTAGACGCAGAACTGCTATTATTATGAGAGGAGTATTCCTATATTCGATATTCTTATACGCAGAGTCGACTGTATCTGCATGCGCCTGTATGCGTGTCTGAAGCTCTTTATTGAGGTCACGTTCGGTCAACAGAAATCACCAGCCGAGTGTAGCGTGGGAATTTCAACACGTTTGCGATGCAGAGTGTGAGCTTCGTTCGTATCCGGGTATTTGTAGTATATGCATATATATATATATATATATATATATATATATATATATATATATATATATATATATATATATATATATATATATATATATGTATATATGCATATATATATATATGCATACATATATATAGTATATAGTATATATATATATATATATATATATACGTGTATAGTTCGCGCCTATGTTATGTCTCTGTGGGCTATACTCTCTCTCTCTCTCTCTCTCTCTCTCTCTCTCTCTCTCTCTCTCTCTCTCTCTCTCTCACTCTCTCTCTCACCTGGAAAGTACTGGCTCCACAAGTTGACTCGGTGGGCTTGCGTGCTTGAGTTTTAACTTTCGCCGCGAGCGTCGCATCGTGCATCGCGCCTTGCTTTACGTGCGCCCATCTGAGCGCCTGCCCAATCGTTTTACAGTCACGTGCTGCAGAGGTGTCTAGCTGCTGCTACGGCTGCACGGATCCGTCGCACCGGTCAGCAGCCCCGCCGCCGCCGCCGCTGGAATGTCCACAGCGCCGCCCAAGTTCCTCATTAAGCCACGGACTCAATACGTCAAAGAAGGAGAAACAGCGACGCTGAGGTGTCTGTGTAAAGGTCAGCCTCCTCCGAAGGTCAAGTGGGAAAAAGATGGGCAGACGATAGAGCCGTCGCCCAAGTACCGGGTAGGCGCGGAATGCCATCGGCTGCAGCCCGCGTCACGTGACATTTCGCGTCCGGTTTCGGTCGCCGCCTCGTTCGCCGCATACCGTTGCGCGAAGTACTCGGTGGAGGATGTTAGCAGAAGCCGAGGTATCTGAGGCGAGCGCTCATTTTTACACAAATACTCCCAAGACTAGCTTAAGTGGTGCATCGCAAACCGCACGTCTCTCGATTAGTCTGTGGCTTTTCTTCTTAGGTGTACAGCAAAAATCAGTTCAACTGTCTTGACATTGTCCACGCCGACGCGACGGATAGGGGCATATTCGT
Organism: Cristatella mucedo; assembly: GCA_009760855.2. Lineage (NCBI taxonomy): Eukaryota > Metazoa > Bryozoa > Phylactolaemata > Cristatellidae > Cristatella > Cristatella mucedo. The sequence goes on from WPIO01000059.1 coordinate 954,403, forward strand.
TTGCGTAATCACGAACATCGTCGGCACGGCCTCGGAGCCGGTTGACGTGGATGTGGCCGCTGCGGCGGCGGAGGCGGCGACTCAGGAGCCGCGTGACTCCGGGGCCGCCGCGGCCGCCGCCGAGCTCCCGCCCTCTTGCGGCGGGGACGCGGTCGTCGCGAGCCGCTGCCTGAGCGGCGGCGGCGGCGGCGGCGGCGGCGGCGCGCAGCCCGTGGGCCCGAGATTTACCAAGCACCTTAGCAGGGAGGAGGAAGTCACGGAAGGCGACACGGTCGTGATACAGGTGACGAGCGTCGCGCGGCGACTCGACGAGAGCGACGGGGAGCGTCACGTGCTGCCGCGCTTCACCAAGCAGCTGGAAAACTGCGACGTGAGCGAAGGCGACGCCGTCACGCTCGAGTGCCGCGGGGCGCCGCCCGCCGCCGCCGCCGCGACCCCGCCCGCACGCGCCGGTGCCGGCGGCGTCGGCGGCGGCGTCAGCGGCTCGCTTAGTGCTCGCATCGCGCCGGACTTTGGCGGCGCAGGAGCAGCAGGCAGCAGCAACGCCGGCCGTGCCCGGCCGAGTTGCCTCCGAGACGGTCGCGACGAGTCGCTTCCGCCGTCGTCATCGGTTGGCGAGGGCGGCGGCGGCGGCGGCGACTGGGAGCGCCTCGTCGCCGACGCCGCGTCCGCGCCGCCGCAGTTCGTCAAGGAGTTGGCCAATTTGGTCTTGACGGAGGGCGACTCGGTGACCATCAGATGCGTCACGAACGCCGCGGCCGCCGCCGCCGAGACACCGGCGGCGGCGGCGGCGGCAGGCGCCGCTAGCGCTGCAGACGCCGGCCGACGCTCGTTCGCGCCGCACGGGGAAGAAGAGGAGCGGACGGGGAGGAAGAGGAAGGCCGTCTCGGAAGTCACGTGGCGTAAGTCGCGCCGCCCGCCTGCCTGCAGCGCCGCCGCTGCCGCCGCCGCCATCGCTCGCCTCCAGATTCCGTGCTGCGTGCTGGTCATGGAAAACTGTCGCTTCATGCGTTGGCCAGAAACGAACTGGGCGGACTCGGAAGGGCGAGAGTACGGCGCCCCATTTTTCACCATCCAACTTCCTTCCGCTTTGACGCTCGAGGAGGGAGCCGACATGGACGTGTCGTGTCACGTGAACAACTCGCAAGTCGAAACGTTGCACTGTCTCGACAAGAGCATTCCTTCGTTTTGATTGGCCGGTTAGCGCGTCCGCGTGCGCACGCGAGTCTGGTTCGAGACAGCTGTGCAAGTCGACGCCGTCGCGTGGCAACGACTATCGGGTGGCAACTGTCGCTTGCGTGCTTTCGCTTCGTCTCACCGCGCCCGCAGGGCACTTTAAGCGCAATCGTTTACACTTGCGGGTGCGACGCTTCTGGAACGCAATACGTAGAAAGATGTACGCCGCACCAAAGAGTTCTCTTCGCTGCACCTTGCATCTTAATAAAATAGATTTGAAATAGCGCCCGTTGAGAACTCGATCTCTTTCTAGGCTTCACATTTTCTGCAAAGAAAGCACGATCCAATGGATGGTGGTAGCATCCTCATTGACAACAAGCACAGCATGGTGAGGGGCGACACGCACAGGGTCAGCATTCAAGCGTGGTTAGTGGCAGCATGCACAAGGTTCGTACGAGGTTTATGTAAGCGGTTAGATTCCGAAAATTGAGTGGTACGATGGTTAACCTGGTGGGAGAGTAGATCTGATATTAGGTAGGCTGGAGCCAAAGAATGAAGAGACCTAAAAGTGAGTGAAGAAACCTTGAAGTCAATGCGTTGCTTGACTGGGAGGCAGTGCAAGTCTGCGAGAAGTGGCGGAATGAGGCAACTGCTAGGCTTACGACAGACAAGCTTAGCTGCAGAGTTTTGCACAGCTGTAAGCGCCTGATTGCACATGCCGGTAGGCCAGCAATCAGTGAGTTACAGAAGTCAAGACGGGATGGTAGGTGAGGAGTAGTTCGACATGGCCGACATTGGGACATTTACGACAGAGCAAGCATAGATGCAAATTATTGCACAAACTATATGCATCGTACATCGCACATGCAGGAAGTGAGCTCCGAGCTCCGAGACCCAGACAGAATGTCGCAATCGGATGGACCAGAGCGCCTGAGGTATTCGTGCGCAAGCAAGAAATTAATCCTGCAACATTACGTAGCTGAAAGTGAGCAGACTAGACAGTGGATGTCTTAAATGATTGGCTAACACGATGCCACTTTTTCAGAGATAATTGCCAATTGGAATTACGGTTCAAACGTCGACCTGTTTGATTAACGTAAGAGCGGCGGTCCACGTAATTCAACAGCCGGAAGGCTGTGCCCCTCGGGGATGCTCCCCGCGGGGTGGGGGCGCGCCTCTCACTTTTTGTCAGCCTGAGTAGATATCACTGCCCCTCGGCCTCTGTTAGAGTGGTACGCTAGCGAGCCATGTTGCCAGGAGAAACTACATCGACGCCACGGCGACACGCGGTGGATAGCGAGAAGTGGCGAGATCGTCGCAGGATCCCGAGAGATCCCGAACGTCGCCAGAGGGCCCCGGCAGCTTGTCCGGCCACCTGCCGAGGGAAGATGCGCTTCGCTAAGCAGACAGGCGGTTTCGCTCCCGAGAGCCGAGCGACGGAGAGACGATGGCGAGAGGAGAAGGCGGCAGATGGATGCGAGCTCGCGCACGCGCTGCTCGACACGACCGCGCGCGTCACTGGGCTCTTCAGCCGCTGCTACCGCTTCCCGCCGCTCTCTGTCGTCCGCTCGCAGACCCGGATGTTGCCCGCATCGCCCGCGGATGTGGGCCGCCAGACGTGCACGCCGATAGCGAACGGCACGCAACCGCCGGAAACAGACGCGCTGCAAATAGGCCGCGGCTTTCTCAGCAGAGTCAGAGCAGAGCGCCGGCAGCAAACGTAAAAAGAAGAGCGGAAAATCCGCGAAGTCGTCCGCTCTGCGAAGCTCTTCTAGTAGAAGCACTGTCTGTCCGAGTAGTAAATCGTATTTTCTCGTGCGGCTGCGAGCTACGAAGCTGCGTCGCGTCGCGTCTAAGGGCGACAGCGACAGCGAAGATAGCGCGTCTTTTTGCAGAGGGACCCGAAAAGCCCTTGACATTGGCGTTGCTTCGTGTCTACAGAATGCAGGTTACTTCCAGAAAAGGTGACCGTTTCTTAAAAAAACAAGCTAAGAAGAAGACGCTAACGAGATCAGTCGAGCGGTTCGCATTTGACGCAACGTTTTGCGGTCAGTCTCCAGAGGGCGCCGCCAGCGCTAGAAGGGCGCTAAAATGGCCACTCGCGGTGGGCCCCTTCGGAGCCCGAGTTGGTCTCGCTGGGCGGTAGGGGCCGAAGGCTTCCGCAATAAGGCTACCATTGAGGAATTGCTAGAAAACTGACACTGTGCATGTCACCTCTAACCATGTTATTCATGTTGTATATCGAGCATGATATTACTCACCATTCAATTGCGTTTCCCTTTGCAGCAAATGCAAAGCGCCTAGAGAGAGATTGAGTTCTCTGAGGGCGCTTTATCACGTGCATTATTATTATTATTATAACCTTAAAATCAGCTTTGTAGGCTACCGCACAGCGAGGACCGACTGATACTAAAGCCAGCCCGTCGTCTAAGAAGAATACCATTCAGTCCCGTTGCTCCCGATTGCTCAATTATGAGACCGTGGTGAGGCCCAGCGCTTTAACCGCTCGCCTTTAATGACCGAGGCTAAGGCGAATGTATTGGTTGACCGAGGCCGTGGGCTCGAGCCCCGTCGCCTAGGCAGCGCCTGAACAGAGATTCAGCGCGGCGAGGCCAAATAAGCAGTAAATCTATTGCACCTTTAGCTCTTCCCACAGAATTTTTGGTAGCCCCTCTGGGGTGGCTGCCAGAAGGCTCCGGGGAGGAGGAGAGGGAATACCGTGCGTGAGAATGTATCACACTGTATATAAGTCAGTGAAGGGTGCACGCTAGTGGCGGCTTCACGCTAGCTCGCCTCTCCCTCTCTCTGCCTCTCTCTGCCTCTCTCTCTCTCACTGCCTCTTTCTCTCTCTCTCTCTCTGCCTCTTTCTCTCTCTCTCTCTCACTCTCTCTGCCTCTCTCTGCCTCTCTCTCTCTCTCTCTGCCTCTCTCTCTCTCTCTCTGCCTCTCTCTCTCTCTCTCTGCCTCTTTCTCTTTCTCTCTCTCTCTCTCTCTCGGCTATCCAGTGACGAATCTTTGGTGCTCAGACTCACGGGATCTCTACGCGCAGTGGTGGTGGGTGGGGGAAAGCAACAACGTTTTTAGATGCGGCAGGAAAGGCCGTCTAGAGCGGCGTGCCTGCGGCGTGCGCACCGCGTCCGGTCTTTTCAAGGACGATTGTAATTGAGTATTCTGAGAGAAATTGCCAAATTGTGAAACGTGCGTACGACTCGTCGGTCAGGTCGTGAAGTTGCATTAGATTGTTAGCGGCTCCGGAAATATAGTGACTACTAATCGGATGCGTCATAATGTACGGCATGGACATCATGAAAAGCCAATTTCAACTGGGTGTGGTTAGTTAATCAGCTGCGCTCTGGGCATCGAACTGGTGAGATACGTGCTATTGCTGGTGCTTTGCCCACTCTCGCTCCTTTGCGGTACAGGAATAGACCGATCTACACTAACGACATAGACCTATTACATTGGGATCAAGGGCGCTAATTAGGGTCAACGTCGCTATAGATTGCTCTCGCGCTCTACTGTGGTCGGCATATACGTGACTGCATCTGTGCAACGGCTACGACTCGTTTGCCGTGCTTCGAGGCACCAACTTCCGCATCCGTACGCTCGTCGCCTGTCTGCATGAAAAAGCATAAGCTGCGCTCGCTGTGCTAGAGCATGAGATATCAGCGAGGCATAAGCTGCGCTCGCTGTGCTAGTGGCAGAGGACAATGTTTCAGGAGCTGCTACAGTGCGCGTGGAAAAATAATGCGAGAGTGGCAAGCTTATTTCGTAAATTGTATCGACAGTGGCTTGCGGGGAGCGCGCCATAGACATGGGACTACGGGTTTTTTGAAACTTTCTAGATAAAGAGTTAAAGCTAACAATCGGCAGTGGCTTGTGGGAAATGCGCCTTAGACACGAAGCTACAGGTTTTTCAAGACTCTCCATATGACGAGTTAGAACTAGCAGCTGCTGTGAACGTAATGAATGAAATGAAATCAGATGAAAATAATCGATAAAAGTGCATTGCACCCTTTGTACAGAGCTTTTCAGACCAGATTTTGAATGGAAGTTTGTGACACCAGGCCAAGTCTGCAGGTTGAGGTTTAGCCACGTCCCAAAATCTCTGCTTCACCCTTGCCACCACGTACCGCCAGAGCTTTGATCCCAAAGATGGACACCCGACTTCCAGTAGACCTAAATTAACTTTGTCTGGATGTCCCAAGGATATGTCAAATCATTTCACAAAGCCTTCGAGCGGATCTTAAGTTTTCCGAACAACAGATAAATCACAAAATTTAACTAGCTCTTTAGTCCTGTCTCGGCTTGATTATTGCAATTCCCTTTGGCTGGGCTGCCAAAGAAAGCTATTATGCCACTACAGCGGACTATGAATATGGCTGCAAGGCTGGTCTTCAAGTCCCAGCGGTTTGAGCACGTGTCTCCTTTGCTGAAAGAGCTAGGATGGTTGCCGGTTGAGCAAAGGATACAGAGCAAAGTTCTTACGCTGACCCACAAGGACCGCCACGGCTTGGCTCCTTCGTACCTAGCTGAACTGCTGCACCAGTTTCAGCCTGTTCGCGCCCTCAAGTCCCGTGTGGACAATAAATTAGCTGTCCCATTCCTCCGCTTAAAGACAGTTGGCGACAGAAGCCTTAGCTCTGCAAGTCCTAGACTGTGGAACTCGCTTCCACAATTCTTACGCAACGACAACTACTCTCCTACTGCCGACTATGGCACATCTTTTTCAGCGGTCCTGAGCTGCTACTTCTATGCTACTCACTACCTCAACTGCTCTCCTGACTCTGCTATGCTTCCCACTTTCTCTTTGTTGAGTGAGACGAAGTCTTTTGGGTACCGAATGCGTACCGAAAGCCGCTTAGGCTGTGAGTGCGCCATACAAAGCTCTCCTGCGTAGCACCCACATGGTCTTCATGACTTTGTGGAGCTACAGACGGAGACACATTCATTCATCACCTTCGAACAAAACTCTCAGTCGTTCAAGATGAATGGGTCGACCCAGTGAATCACCTATGAAAAACGAAGTGCAGAGGTTAGAGGTTAGGGGGCACTTGCTAGCCTTCGTAGCCGTGGATGTGCGCCGTACAGTATATGCAGTGCGTACGTTATTTGGTCTACGGACTGTGGTTTTTGTTTATGTAGACCGCAGTCGGTGACAGCACCTAAATGTTGTTATCTGCCAGTACTAGGCTGGGTGGCCCTCCCGGCCACCGGTTAGGCAATCGGAGCGCAGCTAGGCGTTGGCAACAGCGCCAACGAATGAGAGCGCAGCGTTCCGGTACCGCAGAGGACAGAAGCGTGCGACGTCTGCGGCGGGCAGTAGTGCTTCCGCCGGCTGTGAGTGTGGAGGAAATAAACTGGTGGTGTTCCTTGTTGGCTAGCGTGCTGTGCCGCTCGCGACGACAAGTTAGACTACACGGACGTCATAAGCCGAACTCAATGCGCATGCGCACTGCACTCTTTTCCGCCATCAGAGACTGCCATAACTGGCTCGTAGTCTCGCGGGTCACGTGAGGCAGCCAGCCGGATGATGCTAGCTGTTAGTACCTAATACAAGTGCTCTCGGAGAGAAGTCTGTCCTCTGGGTGTGTGCGTGCTGTGTTTATTGCTGGTTTTGGCATATCGTTTGGCTGAGCTTCGCCATTATTATGGAGCATATTTTTCCTGCTCTTCCGCTGCAAATTGTACCTGCTGTACAATTCCTTCGCCAGCGGGCTGGCAATAAGCACGCGTGCCTGGCGATCGGTCATTTACTGTTTGGAGGCACGTGACATTGAACGCTTGTGCCTTCCGAAGACGTTCAAGCGAGCAAACCGTGGCTATCACGTCGGTACGTTCTACGCCCTCCTTACACCAAGTTGCCGTCAAGTGCCGGCATTACTGCAGCTCACTGCATGGCCGCCAGTGTCTCCCGCCGCTCGCTGCATGGTCGCCCACGTTTCCAGCCGCAAACTTTATGGCCGTCAGTGTTTCCTGCCGCTCGACATTTTCACAACGAATACTTGTTAAGCCGATTTCACCCCTGATAGATTTATATCACTCGTGACTAAACATCTTAAAGCAAACAATTCGAGTAACGATTGTTTCCATCTTTCCTTCCAGAGATTTCTTGCAGTTTTCGCAGATGAAAGGAGACTCCCAGCGATCGCTATGGTGGTCTCTGACAGGCATGCCAAAGTGTGCCTTTTACGCCTCACACATCTTAGCAGAAGGTTCCACAGAGTAATTTTTAGCCCTAGTCTTTGTAAATTCTCCGTAGACGTGGCGATGTGCGTGTTCGGATGCACGTAGCCTCTTGATGGCAGCTCATGAAAATGTAGATGCCTATCGACTTGGGCATATTGAGTATGCTTCCACTAACCATTCGATCGTGCTTCCTTTGCAGCAGATGTAAAGTGCTTAGAAAGAGATTGAGTTCTCCGAGGGAGCTATATCAAATGTATTATTATTATTGTTATAGAAACTATTAATACGGAAGACAATAATGAGTGTGACGTATTAACGCGTAGAATAACTGATCATAACAATTTGACTGATTATAAAAATTTGACTGAATTTGATTGCATTATGATTTGCTAGCGTGATTACATGCAAACATAGATTGTACACGAAAAAATATTTGGATCTATTAAAGTAATCTTTCGGTCATAGCTGTATCTGCAATTTCCTGAAATAATTTAAACATAAATTTAATACGTGTCACTGTCATTAGCGTAAAAGCAAGTTTAAGGGGAGGCAGTGGCCATTTTCTGTACTGTAGATGCATAAGAGCAATTGGAAAGTAACATTAATACCGAGTATTGTAGATAGACGCAATAAAAATATGTTATGTACTGTAATCTCGCAGTCGCCGGCGTCCGGCCAGAGGCGGTGCAGCTTTTACGGTGACCACACAGGCGTTCATGCATGAGCGGCCACTCACCAGTCGCGGCCACTCGTAGCTTGCACGAAGTTTCTTTCCCAGACACATTTGCAAACGGATACAGGTGCGTCTGGTGCGTCTTCAGCTCGGGCGGAAATGCGCAGCCGCGCCATGTTGCTACTCTAAAAGCATCCACCAACCGGCGGTACGCGCGGGCCATGAAAGCGGCGGCCGCGGCCGTACGCTTCTTACGCAACGACATCTACTCTCCAACTGCCGACTATGGCACATCTTTTTCAGCGGTCCTGAACTGCTACTTCTATGCTACTCACTACCTCAACTGCTCTCCTAACTCTGCTATGCTTCCCACTTTCTCTTTGTTGCGTGAGACGAAGTCTGTTGGCTACCGAATGCGTACCGAAAGCCGCTTAGGCTGTGAGTGCGCTATACAAAACTCTCCTGCGTAACACCCACATGGTCTTTATGACTTTGTGGAGTTACTGACGGAGATACATTACATTACATTATGAGAAAAAAGAGTGCGAGTCTGAAATGCGTCGACCTCGGCCTTAGCCTGCTACCTGATTAGCTGCCATCCCACAGACCGCGGTCACCCGGCCGCGGCGGAGGCGGCGATTGCAATACCGATTCGCGGTTCCGGCACGCCTCTGCGGGCGGGGCGGGGCGGGGCTGAGCCACCCATATCCGATCCCGAAGTCGAGATAAGAGCGTCGCCGGCGCGGAAGCACGGCCATCTACGCTGCCGCCGCCGCGGCCTGTCCACGCCGACGTTTCAGGCGCGCGCGCCGCCGCCACACGCAGCGAGTGAGCTCGGCTGAGGACCCGCACACGTGAGCAGAGCACAGGTGAGCGGAGCGGCTCGCGAGCGCGCTGCAGCCCTTCCTCAGTTCGCCGAGCAATGGCCGGCGAATTAAGAAGGAAGGAGGAAGCGCTCGCTTCGCGTGTGCGACGAGCGGCCTTGACGATTTCCGTCGCGTGCGCCCGTAGCGGGGGGGGGGGCGGCGGATGAAGGCGCTGCCTCTGCTCCAGTCTGGCTTCGTATGCGAATGCAACGCTCGCGCTCCGCCGCCGCCGCCGAGTGGAGGTCGCTAGGAGCGTTCGGCGAAGCCTCGCCGCGCACGGCCCCCCCCCGGCGGTGGCTGCTGCTGCTGCGGCGGCGGCTGCTGCTGCTGGCGCTCTCTGGCGCCCAGCTCTTCAGTGCTTGCGAACCTCCCGCATCGAGCTTTGAGGGATGGAGCGGACGGCAGCGGCGGCGGAGCCGTAAATCTCTCCCGCCGCTGCCTCCGCCGCTGCCTCCGCCGCCGCCAGCAGCATTTTGCACCAGCTCACCCGCAGCGCGGCGATAAAGAAAAATAGCCGGCCGAAGTCCCGACGCAGCAAACCGCCTGACTTCGCCCGACACATCGCGCAGACCCTTGGCTGATTGCTCCGCCGCCGGTTGCGGCGGAGGCGGCGGTCGGGGTAGGGGGTGGTCGCCGCGGGGTACGAATGCAGAGCCGCCAGCCCGGCGCGCTCACAGCGGCTCGGCGCTAGAACTTGACCTCGACGACCTCGACCACTAGCTGGAGCGAGCGATGGTCGCGCACTAGGTAAAGTGCTTGCTCTTCAGTCCGAGGTTGTAGGTTCGAATTCTGCAGTTGGCGAAATTTAGTTGCCAACTGCAAGCGGTGGCGATAGCCGTTAAGGCTCTTCTGCCGCTATACAAATGATGGTGTTAATTCAGCTAAGATTTATTTACCTACTTATTTACTGTGAAGACGATTAAGAAAAGAATTGAGTCCCCACGCGGCCTAAGCGTTTCGACTTATCTGCGAGGATATACTCGGTTTTCTGATTGAGTAAGTTTGGAAACTTAACCGAAATCCACATCCTTATATATGCGAAAGAGGAATTCAGTTTGGAAATTGTAGCAGCCGACTAGGAGAGAGAGAGAGAGAGAGAGAGAGAGAGAGAGAGAGAGAGAGAGAGAGAGAGAGAGAGAGAGAGATGGATAAATACATCCGGGTACTAGCGTCGAGTGGTGACGAACGCTCTGGGTGGGGATTATCTGTGTGAGAGCTACTGCATTCTAAATGAAGAACGGCGAGAAATCAAAAGAAGCTGACCATCTACGAGACTGTAGACAAGACCTGACCATCACCACGAGACGGATCGGGCTTGACGGAAGGACCACACTGCAACATCCGGGGTCTCACCTGACAGTCTGACAGCCCCTGCCGCTAGTATGCCAGAACGTTGTCAAAGCCACGACGACTGAATGCGATCTGCACTGGCTCCCCCCCCCATCAAGCAGCGTATCGACTTCAAGGTTTTGTCACATGCCTTTAGGTCCCTTTATTCTTTCGCTAAGGCGTACCTATCCGGACTACTTCCCAATCAGGTTAGGCATAGTACCTTCCACCCTTCTGAGTTGAGTGGTTTATCTGTCCTCCAACCAACCTAAGATCCGCTGAAGGCCGTGCCTTCAGTTCACATGCTTCCAACGAATGAAAATCACGCAAAATGAAAATACGCGCAGAGGTAGAATCTGACGTTCGAGAAGCCACCTCCCGCTCCGCCATCCCGCGGATCGCTCGGACTACCGGAAGCCTGGGCGACTCGCTCTCGCTCTCCAGCTCGCGACTGGCGCGAGAAGCGTGACGCGTTCGGCTGATTTGACGACGACGACGATTTGACGACGATGACGACTGACCGACCACGCGCGCAAAGGCTCCGTGGATTCAGCGGCCTCATTTCTATAGCGGCCGAAGAATCTCATCGGCCTTCACCTTCGGCTGCAGCCGGCACGGCACGAAAAAGAGCTCCTGCTTCATGACTTGAACCCTTAGACTGCTTGGATTGTGTAGAGCACTTTCCAGGCTGGGGTCATCATATTTTGCAGGCGGAGAAAAAGCGCACTACGATACAAGTTCCGAAGTACTTTGAGTGCGACTTTAAAATCCACGTTCCATGCCAAGCCTCGAACACCGACTTCTCGAGCTGGGTAGCGCCGCGAGATGGTCGCCATGTTGTTATCGTATTTTCAGCGTATGCGTCTGCACACGAGTCGATCTTGGACGTCATTGGCTGATCGACTGCTCAGGTCACGTGCCGAGCTTTCCTCCTGTAGGGGTCTCCGGTGTCCGAGGCACCAGCGCAGCATTTGCTCTGCGTGCACGTGACGCCTTCTCGAGAATGGCGCAAGCCACCACGCATACGATTAAGACTGAGCAACGCAGAAGGCCATCAGCTTATTTAAGGCAGCAGCAGCAGGCCATCTACTCGCGGTGGTTGAGGGCTCAGTAATTCGCCGAGTCTGTGGCGGCGGCATCAGTTCCTGCATCGGCGGACTCGTGCCACTTTACGCTGCCCGCATCTTAATCGCTTGGCCTTCGAAATTCCCGACAGCCTGTAATCTCCAGCGAACACAATGCAGAATCGTAGCCAGTGCCATCTGCGCGTTGGTATCGGCTCGCCTATCGCTCATTTAGAGTCAGACCTGACCAGACCCGACAGTTGTTCAGCTGGCTGGCTGGCTGGCTGGCTGGCTGGCTGGCTGGCTGGCGGGGGGGGGGGAGGGGGGTTGGGTGGGGCGTGGACTATCGTAGCCTCTTATTCCACAGACTCCCTCATTCGATTGCCCCTTTCATCGCTCAGCAGTGACTCAGCGATTCAAATTATTACACGTCATCGACTGACGAAAAGGTGGAAGCAGGGCGAGCTCGTCGAGACACGGCTGCTCTGCAAAGCACTGGGTGGTGGCCTACTCTGAACTTTTAACTTTGAACGGCAAAACTCCTATGGCAAAGCTCGTGGCTCTCACGTAGCGATAGAATGAAAAAAGATGTGCTAGCACCAGCAGCAGTTTTTTCCGAATGCTGTATTGACGGTGCTTGTCGCGATAACAATACGAATTCAGCCATTGGACTAGCTGCTATCCATAAGTGCTAGAGTGCATGATACATCTACTTCTTCCGTGAGATAATGAAAGCGATAGACCGGCCAGGCGTTCATCGTGGCGGGCCAACTATCTAGACGACTGTTAGCGAAAGCGGAAGCACAAAACTAAAATGGGGTAGGAACTTGCCAAAGGCATACATGCTAGGCGGCGTTATAAAACTAATGCGGGCACACCTTTTCAAAAGCATATCTTGGCCAGAATTTCTTGCCAAGGCGCTTGACCTTGCGCATTTGCGGGCTGGCAATTTGAAATGGCAAGATGTGCCCCTTTCAGGGCCGCCCCACCGGAGGTCGGTGCTCGGCCTCCTCGGGGGGCGGGGCTGCCGCCCGTCGGGCTCCATTCGCTGTGTCAACCGTCGAACGTCGTGACGTAGGCCCCAGTAGCCGATAATGGCCTGAGCTATGTGAGACTTTCTTGGACCTCCTGCTCTGTCCCTAAAACCGTACTCGGGATATCCTCCTAAATCACACCTAAATCCTTACAGCACACGCTTGCCGACCTGCCCCCCCCCCCGCCAATGGGCACACGTTCAGCCAATCGTTTGGCGTCGGTTTCATTTTCAGCCAATCGGTTGAGTCGCAGCGATGAGTCCATCGCTCGCTCGCTCGCTCGATCGCCGAACGAACCGTGACCCAGCATGGTGGCTCAGTAGCTGCAACGTTGAGTAGAAGCTACGACAGCTCCTCCAGTGAGCCGCTGGCTATTGTCCCTCTAACGAGCCGGTGACAATGACTCCTCCGAGGAGCCGGCGTCTGTCTCAGCGGCAGTATTTATCGGATTTATCGGATCCTAAGCGTCGTACTGAGCATAATCCACCCTCCATCCACACGGTCAGCGCGTTCGCATTTGACTTGCGCTACCAGTGAGCAGACAGGCCTCACTAGGGTGGACGGGTTCGGCTCGCGTGGGCGGATTTGACGTGGGCGGACATGTTTGACCACGACAGGTGGCTTTGATTAGGGGGCGGCTCTGACTAGGGTTCGTTTGACTAGGGCGAGCTTGACTAACGCGGGAAACAATACACAGTGGGAGGCTATCTCGGAGCGGAAATCGCGTTCATTGTTTGAGTCCGTTTAGTGGCGAAAAAACAGTTACTTCCGAGCACATCCAAGTACGAGAAACGCACGACTTTGTGCCACATTTTGTCCGTTTTAATCTAAAAGAAGTTATTAGGGAGCGTGCTGACCCAGCTGCTGACCCCGTTGCTGCTGCCGCGTAGGTCGAATCACATCGATACGACCGTCTTGGCTATCGATGTCATAATATAATAATATAAATAAATAAATAAATAAAAATAAATATAAATAAATAAATAAATGGTCATCGATACGACCGTCTTGGCTAACGTGTTCGCAAGTCAATGGGTGCTGCGGAAACCACAAGGGCCCTGCGAAAGTGAAAGTGAAAGCTCGGCTCGGTCGGTCGGTCCAAGTGGGATCTCGCAGGGTCAGCGTACGCGAGGCTGAGAGCGTACACGTTAAGCAATGCCCGCGACTACTGACGATGAGTGCGACAGCTTAACCTGGACTACGAACGATGAGCTGGAGCCTCTGCTGAATTAGCACCGAACGCTTATGAAATAGCCGCGATAAGCCGAGGCTTATGAGCAGCGAGTGCGATGCATAATCTCTACTAATTGAAGCGAGAGAAAGTCCGTCTCGCCGTCGCAAGATGACGCACTTGAGTCACGCGGCAAGATGCGGCACCTGCGTCAAGCGGCGAGGTTGTGCAGCCTTGTCTTCCGTGACGGAGCTACTACGATTCACCGAAGCGAGTCCGCAGACAACGAGCTGCTCGTGTATGAAAATGAATATTGTCTTACTTATGAGCTGGCTACTACGTTAGGCATGTGCCTACCCGCTGTCGCTCTCGGAGCTGCTCGGGTCTGCCGGTCGGTGAGTCTGAGCGCTGGGTGTGAGCTGCTGTAAGCCAGTTAGCGAGTCGGCTGGACGTCATCTGTCGTATCAGCATAATACACAGGTTATCGTTGTGATTTTTCCATTGTGGGTTATTGTTAGCGCTTCGTGCAGGACATCGAGCGCTGTGCTATTATCGTCGGCATATTAAAAATTAAAATTAAAATTAAATTAAATTTTTTTTTAAATAATTAAAAATCTGGTCCTTGCACATCGCACGCGTTTTGCCGCTACCCGAACTGGTGAGGATTCTCGCCGTCGTAACGAAAAAGGGACCCGAAAGATGGCTAACTATGCAAAGATGGCCGACTATGCAAAGATGGCTGACTATGCAAAGATGGCTGACTATGCAAAGATGGCTGACTATGCAAAGATGGCTAACTATGCCTGAGTAGGACGAAGCCAGAGGAAACTCGGGTGGAAGTCTAAAGCGACTATGACGAGCAAATCGATTGTCAAACTTGGGTGTGTGGTTTGGGCCTGACGTGTATTGTGTAACCATATGATCAGAAGTAATCATTTCAATACATACGCTGCCCATGAAAACAAGCGAGATTAGTGCTTGGGGTATGTCTTCGGAGTGAGCATTTTTCCCCGAATAGCCCAAGACTTTGGAGGACCATGATTCGTGCGCGGGGGGGGGGTCCACGATTCAAATGGGGGGGAAGCAGCATGCGATGGGGGAATCACGATTCCTGCGGGGGGGGGCCACGAATCGTTCAGACACTTCGAGCTCGATGCTGCCGAATCGGCCACGCCCCTGCACGGAACGCAGAGGCTCGACGCACAGGTAACGGCACGGGCCAAAATGTTCATTTGCAGGAAATGCCCGAAACACCAGTGGATCCAGCGTTCAAGGTCGTACCGAAGGGAAAATCGTGCTTCCATATATGGAGAGTGGAGGTAATGGCGCAGCTCTCGCGAGGTAGCTGCGCAGCGAAAGTTTCGGTTGCCACACGCGTTTCGGCGCTCGTTTCGTTAGCGACCGAGCGCCGCCGGCTGAAGCGCTGAAGCGTCAGCACTGCTCGCGAGCTTCGCTGCGCTAGTCCACGCTCACCGCCCCGGCGTTGCAGAGCCTTAAGTTAGCGCCGGTGCCCAAGGATCAGTATGGAAGCTTTTACACCGGCGATTCGTACATATTGCTATCGGTAAGTAAGTGCTCCTGCTGCCCTCGAAAACCACACGACTCATCCCACATGAAAACCGCCCGTATCCGCCTAAGCTGCCAGGCGCTAGCTGTAAACCGTACCGATGTCTGTCGAAAGGACGTGAGGTGCGATCTGAGCTGCTATCGAACGTTCTACAGTCGTACTAGCCGTGCCTCCTGCAAATTCGCACTAATCGCCGAACCTAAGAAACGTGGCCTCGAGCCTCGATCCATTCGCACGCATTACTGTAATCGAGGCACGGAAATGTGACGTCATACGTTTAACGCATCTGTCAACGTTGCGCTAGATGTATTAACAAGGCCGTTCTGCCGGCTGTGGCAGAGGCATTGGCATTTGGTCATCACCTATCCGCCGAGCGAACTTTTGGAGAGGGGGGATGTCGAAATAGAACGAGGCTGCTGGCAGCGGGAGGCCGGATATGACAGAACGAGGCTGCTGGCAGCGGGAGGCCGCATATGACAGAACGATGCTGCTGATATCCGAGCGAGGCCGGTGGCAGAAGGAGGCCGCTGGCAGATCGAGGCCGATGATGACAGAGCGAGGCCGGCGGCAGAACGAGGCCGTTGGTAGAACGGGGTTGCTGGCAGAACGAGGCTGCTGGCAGAACGAGGCTGCTGGCAGAACGAGGCTGCTGGTGAAGGAAGATCGACATCAAGCTCGGCCGCGCGGCGGCGGCGGCGGCGGCGAGGCTTGTCCAGCGGGGGTGCGATAACGCCAGGCCGATAGACAAGTTTGGCTCCAGTCGCCACCACCCGATAGAGTCAATACAGAAATGTGCACAGCCGGCGGGCCACCTCGGCTTGGCCGCGATAGATTACACCCACGAACCGCGCCTGCCTGCCTGCCAGCCATCGTCCGCCGTTCCGCAGTGAGGACCGCCATTCGATCCTATTTATTAACAAACTGGTAGACGACGGACCGACTGCAGCCAAGGACTTGCGAGGCTGAGAGGATGCCGATCTCGTCAGAGAGAGGATGCCGATCTCGTCAGAGAGAGGATGCCGATCTCGTCAGTGAGAGGATGCCGATCTCGTCAGAGAGAGGATGCATGCCTGGCGAGACGAGTGCAGATTGTACTGTTAATCTGGAGCAGCCGTGGCCTCCAATAATAAGCCAGACATCCTCTGGCTATGTTGGAGCACGTTCGCGCTGGGAGCGTACAAGATAGATGTCTCTGAGAGCGCGTTCATGAGCCGCCGCGTGCTAGGACTCGACGCCTGCGAACAGCGTCTTGGAAGCGGCTCGCCAACCTCCAGGCTTCTTCATAGTCATATAACGCTAAATGAAAGTGTAAGTTAAGGTAAGCTGGCACAATAGCTTAATTTGTATCGCGCAAGATGAGCCCCGTGGATATTGACCGGCTTGAAGCAAGCAATACAGGATTGCCCGCCTCAGGACTCGATCGACCTGAATCGTCAAGTATGAGCACTTCAACCCACTCGAAGAGCCGGTGGCTACGTGAAGCTTAAATGCAGTATACTTTCACATTGTCTCTGTATAAAAAGCGAGTATTTTTCAGCAGCACACTACGCGCATGAAAACTTCAGAAAAGATAGCGTACACTCTAAATCAAATACCATTCATACTATATCGAAATGAAGCTCCATAAAGTTTACTTCGTTTCGAGCAAATCTGGAGTCTCTGTATCTCTCCCCTGTCTCTCTCTCTCTTTTCTGCAGATTTCTTTCCCATCTCTTCTCACTCGTTTCCTCCGTCTCTTGTTGGTCTCTTTTTCTCTCTCCACACAAACAACAGGAAAATGAGCTTGCTTCCGGTCGCAACCCACGAATTCGCGTTCAGCTGGTGAGTAGTCGTGGGTAGCGGTCTGTTTGGGCGCTTTGCGATTCGTACTTGCTGCTGCTGCAGACGACGCTGGAGTACCGGATGTAATCGCTGGAAAAAAGTGGGCCCAACCCAAGTATTCAGTGATGAGGATTGCTCACTGATAGCAGTGGGGGGAAAACAAATCTTACACCTAGCAGATTTTCACCCGCCATCCAACCAGCACGGACGATTGAAGCAGGAGCTAGCGGCGCGAAAGTGGGCAGGTGCGAGCGGTTCGAGCAGAGGCGAGCGGTCGCGAGGAATGGAAGCGAGTCTGAACATTGCATAATAACCTGGCAGCCACGCCTCCGGGTTTCGGAGTCGCAGCCGCGTTGTTTATGCGCACTTGTTGGGTTTTGTTTGAGGCTGACTTCTCCGATTGCCACACGGCTCACGAGGCGGTTCTAGCGGCCGCGCGGAAGTGTTCAAGATGGCGCTTATTTTGTTTCGTTGCGTTCAGGTGCAGGAGGCGAAGGGTGCTCTGGACATGCACATCCACTTCTGGCTCGGCTCGGAGAGCTCGCAGGTTCGCAGCCGTTCGCTGTCGTCTGCTACCTTGGCTACTATCTATGGGATTGATTGCTGCTGGCGGCGTTATGTGCGAGCGCGCTAATTCGTGGCTGCTGTGAGCCGTCAGTCACGGAGCTTACTGCACAGTTATCACAACATACTTGGCCAGCCTGTTAAGCGTGCAAACATCACGCACCTCTAGGATATGCACACGGCCCGCGACGATTAGATATACCGCGGTTTTGTATGCGAGCTCGCGTCCGCTGGCAGCCGGACAGTGCACTCGAGCTCACATACGTACAGGTAGGTCTGTAGGCCCAACATGATGTCGCAAGCCGTGGCATCACCAACCTAGGGCAACGGGACGTATCACGCATTCATGCCAGCCAACGATATCTCTTTTTGGGGCGTCATATCGCTTCCGGCGACGGTTCAGCCGTTTCGGAGCAGAATGCAGGTCTGCCGCAGGTCCGCAGTCGTCGGCTTTCCAGCTTCCGGCAAGAGTTAGCCGAACCTCCTGTCTGCTCAACATCCGAATTTAGTACGAAAGCGAAATGCTGCAGATAGAGTTTTCTCTGCGTGGCACCGTCGTAAGCTTCTACGCCGGCCATCTTGGCCGGCGAGCGGGAGCTTGCAGGATTGATGGTGTGATCGTGATAAGCAGTCTAAGCTATTGGAAAACACCTTAAGAAAAAATTGAGGATTGGCAAGTGCCAGGAGAAGTGGGTGGACAGCGTCGGAGAACAGCTATGCGCTAGTGGCCACGTGGTGCGTCACGTGAGCTAAGCAGAGCTGAGAAACACACGCACGCACGCATGCACGCGCGCACGCACGCACACACACACACACACACACACACATACACACACACATATATATATATATATATATATATATATATACTTCCAAAGCTACCAAGAGAGATAGGCAGCACAGTAAACTGACAGCTTATCAGAATCCTGAAGGTCGAGTTTTTACGTGACCCCTACTCGAACGCTCGTTCGCTGCTGCTCGGTTTAGGAGGGCGAGCACCTCGCTACTTCCCCTTTGGGACTCGAGTGGTTCCTCGATTCGCTTTTCCGCGAAACCTTAATGCCGACGTTTTTCTTCACGAAGCGAAAACTAATCGACTGCCATTTCGGCCTCGTTCTGGAGCGAACGAGAGAAGGCAAACTATATACTGGCCAGTATAGCAGCTAGCCGCCAGTTACGCCGGGTACGCGTACCGAGCTCGATCCTTTCAGCGTCTCTGATTTGCATGTGTCGTCACCTAGTTGCTGGGATACGTAGGAGGATACGATACGCACTCTAGGTGTGCGACAGTATCTGACATAAACTTCTGGGCAGAACAGCGTAATGGCTACGGCCCTTTTCCGCACCAGCGCCCGGTCAAATGCTGTCCAAGAAGAGCCCAAAAGGAATGAGAATTACTCAAAACATCTAGGCGGCTATTATTGGGAATTCTCGTCGAGAGCTGTCATACCTGCACCGATCGCAGTGCTCAACGAGTGCTTCATCAGCAGCAGTTACACTTTGGGCTCAGAGCATGAGGAATGTGCGGAGAAATGTGTGAGGAGTGTGGCATGAGGAATGTGTGAGGAATGTGGCATCGTGTGCAGCTGCCGAACCAAAATAAGAACGACACCATTACAAGAAGCTGAACAAATCAAGAGCTTGAGAAAGGAAATCATTGGCTTTGGCAATGTTGACGGTGGAAAATCGTCTGCAGCCGTGATGACAGCAGCCTCAGTTTAAAAGTAGTGTTATCCATTGTGAACGAGATTGAATAAGTTCTCTGAGGTCTTGTGAGAGCCGGTGGATCGCCGGAAGTCAGGATGAAGTCACTAGTCGCAGAAATATCGGCGAGGTGCGAGCGTGCAAGCGACGTGCGCTAGGCTCTCGCCGATTATTAGTATAATAATAGTAATAATAATAATTCACTTGATAAAGCGCCCTCAGAGAACTTATGCCCTCAGAGAAGTATGCTGTAGCCGCCATCTCTAAACCGTAGTCGCCGCGGAGGGGGCGGCGCTCGGTCTGCGAATGCGCCGCCGCGGACCCGGTGCGTCCAGTCGACTTCCGGCCGGACGTCCGCAATCGCGTCGCTTCGCTTGGCAGGACGAAATGGGCGTGGCGGCGTACAAGACGGTGGAGCTGGACGACTACCTGGGCGGAGGTCCGGTGCAGCACCGCGAGGTGCAGGACGCGGAGAGCGCTCGCTTCATGGGCTACTTCAAGCCCAGAGGTGGCGTTAAGTGAGTACCGTCACCTGCGGCGCCGTACCGCGGCGTCGCGGTGGCCGCCCCAAGTGGCAGTCTCAGACACCCTCGTAATGCGATGTATCTCTGTCGTCTGCAACTCCACACGAGGAGGCGCCTCTCTCTCTCTCTCTCTCTCTCTCTCTCTCTCTCTCTCTCTCTCTCTCTCTCGATCCTCTGTCCGGTCACGGTCTCTCTCTGTTCCTTTGCCCCACTTACCTCCCTCTGTCTGCCTGTCTCCGTCTCTCTTCCTCTATTCGTCCTCCATCCTGACACTGTCTCTCTCTCTCTCTCTCTCTCTCTCTCTCTCTCTCTCTCTCTCTCTCTCTCTCTCTCTCTCTGTGTGTGTGTGTGTGTGTGTGTGTGTGTGTCCCCTCACCCCTCTCCCATCCTTTTTCTGTCTTCTGTTTTCCGTCTTTCTCTCTCTCCTTCCCAATTTGCAATCCACATGTAAACTCTATTTCTCTCTCTTTTTTATCTCTGCATATATATATATATATATATATATATATATATATATATATATATATATATATATATATATATATATATATATATATATATATATATATATATATATATATATATATACACACGGTGTTTTCTTTTCTTGTTTGCCCATGCTCACACTGACACCGTAGCTCTCCATTTTTTGTATCCGCTTGAATGAAGGACTCTTCCTGGCTAATGTCTTTTGTTTTCAGCGCCACGACACAGCATGTGCTCTAGTCTTAGAGGTCAGAAGTAAGTCTCGTCTTTTTGTAGATACATGAAGGGTGGTGCTGCGTCTGGTTTCAATCACGTGGAGAAGGTGATCACTACCAGACTTCTTCAAATTAAGGGGAAAATAAACATCCGGTGCAAAGAGGTAAGTTGCATTCTGAAACTATGTCCTTCGCTGGAAGCGAAAGCATCCGAGAAACTCCAATTTGTATCCAACATTTTCTTACCCATATACAGGTTTCTCTTTCGTGGGATTCCTTCAATGACGGAGACGTCTTTATTCTAGACTTAGGATCGACCCTTTTCTTGTGGTACGGCCAGACCAGCTCTCGAACGGAAAAGATGAACGTAAGTGGGAGCTATCGAACCTATTCAGTATTCAATATTCAATATTAAATATTATTATCGAGCCTATTCAATAAGTCTGCGATTTAGCCCGCTATGCCAAGATGGCTTCGCGCTCTCGAGCGACCACGTGTTGTCCACTGTAAGCCAACGCAGTAGTTAGACAGTCGAGTGCCTCTTTATTTGGAACCATCCCCACAAAAGTGGTTGAAGATGAAATCTGGGTCTACGCGTCCAAGGAATAGCGTGTGCACAGTGCGTTACGTACCAAGGAAGAGATTTAGTTCTCTTACGATGCTACACAAATGTCTGATTATTATAATTATTATTATGCTTAAGTGGTTATAATGCTTAAGTTTCCCGTGGCGTCTCAACCCTACATGGATTATAGAGAGAAAGAGATATATATATATATATATATATATATATATATATATATATATATATATATATATATATATATATAGCATATATAGCATATATGTAATGCATTTGCATAGTGTCCTAAGAGAAAGATATTAGCCGATTTAGCAGCATTAGTTGTATAACTGCAAGAGTGAACTCATATATCGAAATCTCACACCTTGCAAGTGAGTTCCAGTCTGGCCTTAGAGCTAATCACTCCACAGAGTCAGCATTGCTTAGGGTACTTAGGAATGCAGACATGTGTAGAGTGTCTGCTTGTTTTGTTTGATCTTTCGGCAGCTTTTGATACCATCGATCACAAAGTTCTTCTAGAGCGCCTCTCATCTCGCCTGGGCATCACTGGCACTGCTCTGCAGTGGCTCAGGTCCTATCTCAGTGGGAGACTCCGGTGTATTGACGTGAATGGACTATGATCATTTCAGGTACCTCTGAAATATGGCGTACCTCAGGGCTCCATGCTAGGTCCGGTTCTTTTCACGGTCTATACTCTCCCTCTTGCTGATATGATTGCCAAGCACAATCTAGGCTTTCCCTTCTATGCGGATGACACTCAGTTGTACCTTTGCTTCGATCCCTCCCAGCCTTCGAGCACCTCAAATTCTCTTAACTCACTTGCTGCATTATTGATGACATCCGCACATGGATGGCAGGTAATTTTCTTAAACTAAACGATGATAAAACTAACTTACTAGTTATGGGCAAACCCAGAGTGATTCAGAAATTGGAATTGCTGACGCTCAAAATTGGCTCTGCCAGCATATCTCCTGTCGAATCAGCTCGAAATCTAGGTGTCATGTTCCAAAGTGACCTCTCGTTAGACGACCACATCAGCTCCAAAGTCAAATATGCCTATTTTCAGCTTCATAAGATATCTAAAATTCGGGCTTGTTAGATAAGGATGCCACGTCTAAGTTGGTCCATGCATTCGTGACATTCCGTCTCGACTTCTGCAACTCACTGCTCACTGCTCACTGGCCTACCAGCATGTGCGATCAGGCGATTGCAGCTGGTGCGAAACGCCGCAGCTCGGCTTGTCTGTCTTGAGCGTCGCAGTTGCCACATCGCACCACTTCTCGCCGACCGGCACTGGCTACCAGTCAAGCAACGGATTGACTTCAAGATTTTGTCGCTCACTTTTAGGTCCCTTCATTCTTTGACTCCAGCCTATCTCTCATATATACTACCCCATCAGGCCAAGTATCGTACCACCCGCTTTTCGGAATCCAACAGTCTACAGATACCTCGTACAAACCTTAAATGTTTGGAGACCGTGCATTTAGTTCGTGTGCTCCTAAAGCCTGGAACTCCCTCCCGACCTGCGTCAGGACATCCCCTAACCTGACCACATTTAAAAAGAATTTGAAACACCTATTTATGACAGCGTTTAGTGGGTCCCTGTGATTCTTCCTTCACGTGTTTATGCGTGCTGACACTGTGCATGCTGCCACTAACAACATTTGCATGCTGACCCTGTGCATGTCACCCCTAACCATATTATTCATTTTTGTTTGTTTATCAAGCATGATATCACTCACCATTCAATTGCATTTCCCTTTGCAGCAAATGTAAAGCGCCTAGAGAGAGATTGAGTTCTCTGAGGGCGCTTTATCAAGTTCATTATTATTATTATTATCATTATTATTGTTAGGAGAGCCTTAATGGCTGTTACCACCGCTTGCATTTGGCAATAAACTATCGTCCACTGCAGAATTTGAACCCGCGATCTAGGTCGTGAAGAGTGAGCACCTTACTTCCTGGGCTAACACGGCCCCTAAGTGTAATCTCTATCCAGATTTTTCACCTGTGTCGTGGGGCTTGAGCCCGCGACTTCTGTCATCAAATGCATTCGCATTGACCTTGGTCATCAAAGGTGAGCTTTTTAGCCCCTGGGCCAAACCAGCGAGGCAAGCGATTACATCTTAAGACCCTGTATACAGTGAGTTGTGAAGCCCCTGTATACAGTACGGTTCTGTTGGGACACTATAAAAAGAAATTATTATTATTATTATTTTCACGCTAACCAATAGACGAGCTTTTCTTTTCGGCAAATGCACAGTGCGTTACGTACCAAGGAAGAGATTTAGTTCTCTTACGATGCTACAAAAATGTCTGATTATAATTCTTATTATTATGCATAAGTGGTTATAATGCTAAAGTTTACCGTGGCGTCTCAACCCTACATGGAAAAATTAGGCGTTCGGGAAGTATTCATTCTCTCATGGATGACAGTGTCTGCTTCGCACCGTGCCATTCACCAGGAAGCAGCTGGCCGCGACCGGCCTCGTTCTGGCTTCGTTCGAGCGACCGGCCTCGTTCTGGCTTCGTTCGAGCGACCGGCCTCGTTCTGGCTTCGTTCGAGCGACCGGCCTCATTCTGGCCTTGGTTGAGCGCTCTGCAAACGCACTCTTCCCGAGTCGCGCCCGTCTTCGAAGGAAAAATTTAAGGGAAAAGCTGTGTCTGGGTCTTGAGATTAAGCTGCGCGCGCTCGCGCTTTCTCGAGCATCATAGACGCGCCGTTATAGCGATTCCACGCTCTGCCTTGTACGCGATATGCAATTGAATTTCTACCCGTTACCCAAGCTCCTCGTCTAACGCGTCGTGCATCTCTGCTGCTCATTTCGGCGATAGAATGTTGCATATTCATTTATTGGAAATATCAAAGGCATTCGATAATAATTGTTCACATCCGTAGCACTGCTATAATAAGGAGGCTGGCCTGTACAACAAACCTGACGGGAGGGTTTGGCCGGAGCTTGGACTGCTGTAAGTTTGTTTAGCTGCGTGGGCTTAGCGGAAAGTGAGCGGGCGACTTCATTCCTTGAGTTCACCAGTAGCGCCTACTTGCGGTCAAGGTTTAGTCTCTTGCCGACTAAAATTCCAGCTTCGACCCCGACCCGCGCTTTCGCTAAGAAATGGCGTGCTTACGTAAGCTCTGCTTTCTCTAAGGCGTACAAGCCCGTCGCAAATATATTGAGTCCGGTTGATCTCAGCGATCAAAATATACATAAAAATGAAAACTAGAACACTTTAATTATTAAAAAATAACGGTCGAGTCTGACAAAGCTTCATAAGAAGCCGGTACCGGAATAAGCGAACACCAGAAGCCGCTTCCGCTTCGAAAAAAAGTAAAAAATTAATTATCTGCGATCAGCACGTCGAAAAAGTCGCTTTGACAGACGCTGCAGCAAATCAGGACACACGCACTCCGAGAGAACTTACCCGCCGCTAGATGAATATTCTTCTGGGAGATTTCGCAGAATATTCCTGTGCACTGTGTAATTATTCGTATTTCTGGCGGCCAATCAAGTTTGGATAACGAACAATTTCAGGGTCTACAAATCGCCCAGAGTGTGCGTGCCGAGAGAGGCCAGGCGACAGTGGTCGTCGTTCAGTGCGGCGAGGAGGGCCAGATGACCGCTCACGAAAGAGAGGTAAGAAAAGGCGCTGCTGCCGAGCGATTGCTTTTTCGATCGATCACTCGCTTCCTCTTCGTTTTGCCCGTGTATCGTTTGCTGTCAGTCGACGCGTTTTCTTGGCCGGGCGCATGCGCAGTCCACGCCTTTCGGGCCATCCGGTTCTGCTCGGCGTAGCGACCACGTGTTCCCTGTCGTGCGCGCGTGCATGAGTGCGTGCTATGACGACATAGTACCAACGCCGCTCTGTTTTCCTTGGCTCAACGAGAGCAGAGAATGATGCGCCTCGCGGCCGGCCAAGCTTGGATCAGTCGTTAATTCTGCATATACATACATATATACATATATATATATATATATATATATATATATATATATATATATATATATATATATATATATATATATATATATATATATATATATATATATATTCATGTATATAATTATTCATACAACTATTTATATATGTGATATATATAAGTACTGAGTTATCTATAATAATATAATTCATTTGTGTAGCGGCCCATAAGAACTTAATCTCTATTCAGGCGCTTCGCATACGCTTCGGGGCTCGAGCCCACGACCTCAGCCAGAGACCTTGGTTTGGCGTGAGCACCTTAACCGCTGGACCAAACCAGCTGCTCGGCTTCGTTGTCGCGCGGCGGGCGCGCGCGCTCGCTGCGCCAAAAGAAGGAAATCTAAGGTTGAATGTGAAGGTTGAATGTGAAGGAGCTCTCGGAAATCGAAGATTGAACAGCGGGAATCAATTTCGCAGCACGAGAAGAGGCAAAGAAAAGAACGAAGCGAAACGCGCGCGCGTTTTTCCGCGGAGCGCGTCCATGCGGCGGCAGCGGCGGAGGCGGCGGCCATTGGCGCTCGCTGCAAAATGTACCGCCGAAAGCTTACGCCACCGGGGCATCGTTCTTAGGACGCCCGACGTAGTACGCAAGCGAGCTAGTCGGGGACGGCTGGAACTCGACGAGACGAGAAGACGAAGTCGGACGTTACGCTCCGCGTACCGAGAGCGACCGTTAAAATACGGACGAGCGGCTGCGAGTGGGCAATAAATCGGACCGGGCCGGGCCGGGCGAGACTCGGAGCAGCACGTGGACACCGAACGCGACATACGGCGCGTGGGCGCGTTAGGGCAAAATGACGCTTCGCTGCACAGCGACGGCGGTGGATTTGCCCTTTTACCGGAAGCGCTAGCTCATACCTTAAGTGGGAGGACAAACGGTGGGAGGACAAACGGAAATGAAGCGAAAGTAGCGAATGCCATGCCGGAGAGTGCCGCCGCTACCGGCAATGTGCGGCTGCGAGAGCCAAATGCCCACGTGGGTTGACCGAGTGGCGCAGTCTTCTGCGAGTAAAGTTGCCCCCAGCAGAGCGCGTGCAGCGGCCAGGCTCTCGCTGCGTTCGCATGCGTTCGCCGAGTGCGAACCCGCGGGGCGGCGACCTTCGTCTGCTGCTGTCCGCTTGGTTCGTCTGCTGCTCAGCCACGCCTATTCGTCTGCTGAACCGACTTTTCCCCCACTTTTCTCGACTCCAGCTTTGGAATCAGCATCTGCCGTTGAATGCGTACAGCGTTAAGAAGGCGTCTGAGGTGGAGAACGACGAGGTGGCCGAGAAAAAGGCCACGCGGGATATAAAGCTCTTCCGGTGAGACTCCGAGCCCCGCGACGATGCACGCTCCTCCTCGCGTCGCCGAAGACCGCAGGCCTTGCAAAGCGCCTGAGCGCCGGGTGGTAGCGTCCGGACAGACGGACGGCGCCTTCTCTCGTGCCGCACACCGAGGGCTGCCACTGGGCTCCGACGCCTCGCGCATGCGTAATAGTGTTGGGGTCGGAGGTTAAGGACCGCGGGCGCTTGACGTCGACTCCTGACGCATCTCGCCGAAGCGAGTTGTCGGAACTGGCAGCTAGCATGGGAAGTTCGTAGTTCGCTATCCCGAGAGTAAATTGCTGAAGCTGGCGGGGATGAAGTTCGCGGTGGTGCGCAGCGTCGTGGTAAGCGTAATCCCTGACGGCATTGGCGGCGGCTCAACTTTGCAGGTGCACCGATGCCGGCGGCACTCTGACGGTGACCGAAGTTAAGAGCGGCCCGCTGGCCAGGGCGGATCTCGACTCGAACGTACGTGAGCGTCGCAGCAGCTTCTGTATCGTCTCTCGTTTCCGGCGCCGCCGGTTCTCGCGGCGAGCGCAAACCGGCGGCGGCATTCTTTTCCGTCGAAGCCTCTCCGGCAGCAGCAAGGCGCGAGGCGCCACGGGCGCCCTCTGCGGCGGCGGCTCGCGCATGCGCGCATTGCGACATTCGACATTCGCGACATTCGACATTCGACATTCATGCGACATTCGCGCATGCGCGAATGCTCGCGCATGTGAAGCTCGAGCGCTCGAGGAGCTGCGCCGCCCGCTGCACCGCTCCGGTCGCTCGCTTCGCGAGGCTCGATTCACTACTCAATCAGTTACATTTCGCGATTCGAGGACCGATCAGGCGTAATGCTAACTGGGGTTGTGCGGTGAGCCGTGATGGCACACTAGGTAAGGCAGTTGCTTTCACGACCTCGGTCCAGAGGTCGTGGGTTCGATTCCTGCGGTGGGCGATCCTGCGGGTGGCGATCCTTTATCGCTACTGTAAGCGTTGGTGATAGCCGTAAAGACTCTTCTGTCGCTATTTAAAAAAGAGGCTGTTTAATCAGCTAGGATTTATTTATTATTATTTACGTTAGACTCTTACATTGGCATCCGATGAAGAGAAAAGGTTTGTATAGAGCGCCTAGAAAGATATTGAGTTCTCTGAGGGCGCTTTATCAAGTGCATTATTATTATTATTATTATTATTACTATCACGACTCTTACCCGCCTCTGGCCTCGAATGACGCCGGCTTAACTGCGATTAAGACGACATTTCCTCGAGATTCTGCGACATTCTTTCTGTGCGATTTGGCACCATGCACATCCGGCTGACCGCTCGGTTGCGGGCTCAAGGAGCCGAGATGCTCCGTACATCTGAAAGCGGGCGGCGATGCACCGGGCTGCAGGTCGCGGCGGTCGCAGCGCTAGGCGCACACTGCCGCGCGGCCAATCGTGACGAAGCAGCCGTCGGCTGCTGCGGACGCTACCGAGGCAGACCGAAGCAAGCGCAGCAGCATGGAAGGTCAAGGAGAGCAAGGAGGCGGCGGGCGCTCGGGGTGGCGCTGCTCGGCAAACAGCGCAGGGCCTCCTCAGCGGGCTGACGAGCGGGCGAGGCCGCCGCACCACTGCCCGGCGACTGCGTCACTGCCGTAAACGGGGCGACTCGTTAATTAAGTCACTCATTCCGTTCGCCGACAGGACACGTTCATCATCGACAACGGCACGAATGGCGTGTGGGTTTGGAACGGCAAGCGAGCCAGTCCGCTGGAGCGAAAGGAGGCGATGGCCAACGCCACCGTAAGGGGCCCGAGCGCTCGCCCCCGCCGCAGCGCGCCTCCCCGTAGTCGAGCTCGCGCGCCGCCAGGTGGCAGCTCTGAGCTGCCACCTGGCGGCCGCTGCTTGGCCTTCTCTCGGCTCGGCTCGCTGTCGCTCGTTCTCTGGGCTCGCTGTCATTCTCTCGGCGCGCTCGGCTCGCTGTCATTCTCTCGGTCCGCTCGGCTCGCTGTCGAACCTCGCGCTTTGACGGCGGTGGCTGCAGGGCTTCGCTAAAAAGAAGGGTTACCCGGAGAGCACGCACATCACGCGAGTGAGCGACGGCGGAGAGCCGACCGAGTTCAAGGCCCTCTTCAAGACGTGGCCCGTGCCGGCTGCTTCCGGCAAGACGTACACAGTCGGAAAGATCAGTGAGTTACACGCAGCTCCCGACCGACCGACAATGCGCCGACCTGCCTAAACCTGCCCAGCCTGCCGTAGGTAGGGCACCCGTAGGGAACGCGAGCGCCGAGCACGTGACGCTAGAGCACGAGACGTTCTGGGCGCTCGCTGCTCCCCTCCCTCCCCCCGTAGGGGAAGCTGAAAATGTCACAGGTCACACTCGCGCTTATCACCCTCTACTTCCGCCCGACAATTGTGCACTCGGAGGCCGTTCAGGAAAACGTTTCCGCACACTCTCGAGCGCCGATATCTGCGAACACTTTCGAAAGGACGCTAAGGGCGGCGCCTTAAGACGGATGCGCTTGCGGCAGCAGCAAGGATCTGTAGCTGTCGCAAGCGCCCGCCTTTTCAAACGCCTCGATTTCCGCTCCGACCGGCAGTTCGAACGTACGCTGTTGCTCACGCATAGCAGTCGTTAGGTACGCACAAAAGTAAGCTTTCGGAATGTCGCTATATATATAGGAATGTCCACCATATTTCCCTCTAGTCCTCTACATGCACTGGCAGATGAGACTCTTTCGAGAGGAATATCGTAAAGTAATGCTGATCTTCGCCGTAAGCGCTATAGCCGGCTAGCCGGCCGCAGCTGGCTGGCGTCAGTGCAGCCATAGCCTAGCGCTTCCCAGCTTCCCATTGGTTGGCGAGGTAGCTAGCGCTCTGAGCCAGACCGACCGTCACTGTTTGCAGACAATATTTATGCCGAGATGTCAAAGCTAAGGCTAGCGTAGCTCTGTTCGAATTCAATTTCTAGGCAAGACGGTGCAGACCAAGTTCGACGCTAGCACGCTGCACGCTAACGCCTCTTTGGCGGCGGAGACGCAAATGGTGGACGATGGATCGGGAGTAACCAAGGTACTGTGCATGCTACTTCGAATTAGCGTTATTTGATCGCATTTATGTACTTTCCAGAGAAAGAGGCGCAGCATCCGAATAGGATTTCTCGCAGCTACGGCCCCCCCCTTTATGGAATGCTAGCAGTGGGAGTCAGAGAGACGATGCTGAAGGAGACAGATCGAGGGGTGACAATTCGGAGGAGACGCGCATAGAGAGATGATGCTGAGAGAGAAAGAGCGAGGGAGATAGAGAGAGATAACGCCGAGGGAGACAGAGCAAGAGAGACAGAACGAGAGGAGACAAAACGAGGGGAGACAGTGCTAAGAGAGAGAGAGAGACCGGGCGAGGGGGAGACAATGTTGAGGAGAGAGTGCATGGAGAGACAAAGCTGAGGGATACAGAGCGAGGGAGATAGAGCGAGGGAGACAGGGCGAGGGGAGACAGGACGAGGGGAGACAATGCTGAGGAGAGAGTGCAGAGAGAGAGAGAGAGAGAGAGAGAGAGAGAGAGAGAGAGAGAGAGAGAGAGAGACGATTCTGAGAGACACAGAGTAAGGGAAAGCTACGTTGGACAATATTCAACATCTCGTCAGCTGCCATTTTGTCCTGGGTTTTCTGAAGGCGCCCAGCATGTTTTTCTTTCGCCCGCGGACGCAAGGCGCCCGTAGGTCTAAATACGATTTGCAGAGGGTGCCGCAACTCGCTTCAAAACGCGAGCGCCACGGACCGCCTGCCGAAGCAGGAATAGTGTCCGAGCTGCTAGAGCCACGCCAGTTTGACTAGCAAGCACTTAATCATTCGCTGCCATTAACATAGATGATTGTTAGGAGGTCCGTAGCGTCCCGGTGCGCCTCGATTCCTGTCCGCGGCAGCCGCCGCCGCGTCGGCCGCTTCGTGCTCGGCGCGAGGAGGTGCATTGAGCCTCAGAAATGAACTCGGCTTCATAAAGCGCCGACATCCGAGGCGACCTCTGACCCTGACTTTCTAGCGGCTGCATTCGCCTCAATTTTGCTGCTTCTCCTCGGCGTGGCTCGAAGCGCGATGAGTAAGCAACCGACAGGGATGCATGGCGATGGCCATGGCTCGGCCCGCCGATCGTCGGCGAATCGTCACGTGCTCTAGCAGCGTCTGTAAGCAGTTAGCGAGCGCTCTCGCTCCCTCTCGTTCCAATAAGTGCGGGCTGGATCTCGCTCGCCCCGGTCGTGCAGACTACGAGGCAGCGAAAAGAGGCTGAAGTCAGCGGCTCTGTAAAGGTAGGACGCGGGCTAGAAAGGTCAAGGTCGTGCGCTCGAGGTCTCCGCCGCGACGGCGGATAGCAGCGGAGAGAGCATCTCGGCTTTGGCCGCCCTCGAAGGAAGCTTGCATGCCGACGGTCCGCACCTGCATGGTAATCTGCATGTATCACGGTCGCCGTCGCCGACGAAAAGTAGGACAGTTTAACCTCAAAGTGCGCGTGCAAGAGAGCAGCGCCTCCTACGCGGCCGGCTGGTGCTGGTTTGTCAGTGCAGACTTGTGGGTACTCTTCCTTGTTATGATGCTTCACGTCTTCACGTTCCGTCGGCTCCTCCGTCGGAGGGAGGATGCGCACGCGTGCATGCGTGCGCATGCACATTGGAAAGACGCACATGGATGCGCATGCACATTGCGCATGTGCATGCATTTCGCGCTTTCTGCGACTCTTTTGACGCCTTTGACGCATGCGCTTCAAAAGCAGCTTGCTCGTCAGGTCGTCGTCGTCGCCGCGCCGGTCACTGCGCCAATGCGCCCGCTGCTTCTTTTGCTGGAGAAGCTTCGTGGCGGCGCTGAGACGGTCGGCCGGCGCTCGCTTGCATGTGAAGCTTCGCTCTGGCGCTACAAGAAGCTCTCTCTCTCTCTCTCTCTCTCTCCGAGAAGAAGGCATGCAGCCGCTGGCTCTCTGCAAGCGGCTGCATGCCTTCTCGGAGCCTCCTTGACCTCAGACTAATAATAGTAATAATAGCTAATAATAATAACAATGATACATTTGATATAGCGCCCTCGGTGAACTCACTTTCTTTCTAAGCACTTGACATTTGCTGCAAAGGAAGCACGATTAGATGGTTAGTGGTAGCACGCTCAATAAATAAAAGCATAACATGGTTAGGGATGACATGCACAGGGTCACCATGAAAGTATGGTCAGTGACAGCATGCAACAGTGTCAGCACGCATAAGCACATACAGGACGAATCGCAGGGACCCACTAAATGCTATGAATCTGTCATAAATCATAAATAGATGCGTTTTAGCTTCTTTTTAAATGTGGATGACGTCAGGAGATGACGAAAGTCGGAAGTTCGAGGTTCGAGGCTTTGGGAGCATACCAACTAAAGGCACCGTCTCCAACGGTTTTGAGGTTCGTGTGAGGTATAGCTAAACGATGAGTCAGAACAGCGGGTAGTACGACTGGAGCAGTAGATCTGCTAGGTTGGCTGGAGCCAAAGAATGAAGGGACCTAAAAGTGAGCGACAAAACCTCGAAGTTGATGCATTGTTTGACTGAGAGTCAGTGAAGGTCGGCGAGAAGTGCCTGTGTGGCAACTGTCGTGCTCACGAAAGACGAGCGTAGCTGCAGAGTTTTGCATCAACTGTAAGCGCCTAATGGCACAGGCAGGTAAACCAGCAAGCAGTGAGTTACGGAAATCGATACGGGATGTTACAAATGCGTGAACCAATTTGGATGTATTATCCCTGTCTTAGCAGGCCCGAATTTCAGCAAGGCTATGCAGCTGAACGTAGGCAGGCTTGACTGAGGAGCCGATGTAGTCCTATATTCAGTTTGAAACAGGACACCTAGATTGTGTGCAGATGCAGCAGGAGATATGCTGGCGGAGCCGATTTTGAGCAATTATTTTTTCAAGTTTCTGCGACAATATATTTAGTTACATGAAAGAATGGTAAAGTATAGAGCTTCAAAAAATTCTCAATAAGACTCAGGAGTTTCACGAGACTGAAAGTCTGACGGTCGATTTTGGTGTCGGATGGGAAAAGTCGTCTTGATGACTAATCAAAGGTCGCCACCGGCGGTATGTACTGAATGTAAATATTGCTGGGAAATGATGACAAATAGGCCTACTTATTACCTAAAATACTCTTTGAAACCCGTTGACAGAATTTTAAAGTTCGGGTAACGCTGGGGGACGATTAAGCCATAAATTCTCATGCAGCGTTAGTGTCTGTCAATGCTCAAACGTTGCAGCAATGCGTCGATCCCTCCGATGGCCGCGATGGCAAGTCTGCAGCATCTGAGCCCCGCCCCTCGATGCGACTGCGCCCCATCCCTCGTGGCTGTCGTGTGGTCGCCGCGCTCACCGTTGACTTGATTTCCCCTCGCGAGTTAGGTGTGGCGCATTGAGAATTTCGACATGGTCCCAGTGGAGAAGTATCAGTACGGACAATTCTACGGAGGGGACAGCTACGTCATACAGTACACGTACCTCGTCAACGGCAAAGAGCACTACATCATCTATTACTGGCAGGTACACGGCTAGCGCTCTCGCGCTCTGGTGCTGCGCTCCCGCTCTCTCGCTCGTGATTGCACAAGCAGAAAGTGACCCGCTGTTGCCGGAGAAGCCCGGGGGGGGCCACAGAGGGATGGCACAGAGGGGAGCACAGAGGGGGCGCCTGAAACAAACGGAGCGGAATCAGCTGGCCTCCCCTTACCGTAAGAGGTAGCCGGAAGCGTGCATGGAATTAGCTAAAATCCGGCTCAGCGCTCTCCGATCGCGGTGGTACACAGGCGACCATCTCGTTGCGGGCGCCGAAGCAGCTGCCGCGGCGATGCGCTGCTCGAGGCCGACGCTGGCGCTGGCTGCTCGCGCCGAACCCGACTGTCGGCCTCGCCGCAGGGCCTCAAGTCGACGGCGGACGAGCGCGGCACGGCCGCTCTGAAGGCCGTCGAGCTGGACGATAAAGTGGGCGGGGCGGCGGTACAGGTCCGCGTGGTTCAGGGCAAGGAGCCGCCACATTTCATGGCGATCTTCGGCGGCCGCATGGTGATCTACTCCGGCGGCAAGGCCGGCTGGTCGCCGGAAGAGAGCAGTGACGGGCCGGGTGACACTTACCTGCTGCACGTGCGGGGCACGTCCAAACTGAACACCAAGGCCGTACAGGTGAGCCCGCTTCAACAGGACTTCGGCGACTCGCGCTGGCCGCCATACTTTTTTAGCAGGGTGCCACGTTTCCGAATTCGACGCCGCCGCACCCTTTGGTCGGCTCGCCGCACGGCCTCCACCGACATCCAGGCGTGCTCGGAATCCAAAGAGCTGCTCAACAGACAGTGACGTTCCGGTCGCTTCGAAAAGGCTCGCGACAAAAGAAACCGCCCGCCAACCGCCCGTCTCCCGGTCGAACCCATGCCGCCGGAAGTTGAAGCTCCGGAAGTTGGCAGCCTCGGGCGCCTTTCTTCGTTATCAGGTGCCGTGCCGAGCGGCGTCGCTCAATTCAAACGACGTGTTCGTGCTCTTCACCAAGACCAGCGTTATGATTTGGAACGGGAAAGGCTCGACGGGCGATGAGAGGCAGATGGCGTCCGTGGTGGCCAAGCTCTCTCCGAGGTAAGATGGCGGCGTCCTCTGCGAGTCGAGCTCGTTCGTGCGGGACAACTCCGCGGTTGGCTCGAATTGGATCTTCTAATTGCACACAGAGCAGCTTCGGGGGGGACCTTGCCGTTACCAGTGGATCTATAAATACTCCGTTGTGGCGTTGCTTGCCTCTGGGCCATGTACCTGTCCAAACCTAGGCCATGTACTTGTCCTAACCTGTCTGTCTTGGCGTTGCTTGCCGCAAGGCATCTGTCCTCACTGTTTAGGTTATTGTAATAATAATAATAATAATGCACTTGATAAAGCGCCCTCAGAGAACTCACTCTCTTTCTAGGCGCTTTACATTTGCTGCAAAGGGAAATGCAATTGAATGGTGTTAGCAAGGACTTGGCGTAGCGATAACCTTGTGCGGACAACGAACCAAGTTTTGTCCAAGTCTTGTGTTCACAAAGAACAAAGTTTCACTAACGTGCAGAAATGAAGAATCTTAAACAAAAATAAAAAGTATACCAGTGAGAGCACGCGCGAGAGCAATACTTTGTACTCTCGGCCAAACCTGGGCCTCGGCCTTCCTGGGTCTATTCAGGTCCGTCGTTCTTTGCTTGTTTTTCTGTTCTGTGAACCCACGATTAGCGGACTCCCGCTGCGTCGTACCCTCTCGAGAATTCCCGAGAATTCTCGAGAATTCTCTTGTCTCCATTTGAAAGGACTGTGTGACCGACCCGGCACCTAATCTAATCATCAGATAGCGAGTAGCATTCGAACACGGCCAATGGGCGTTGACAGGCGACCGTTGCTAACTCGAATGCAGTAGGAAGTACGCGTATCTCTTTATCTTCACCCGCTGTCGAGAGCTACACTTAGCCCCTCCCCTCCTGCTGCTCCTGCTGCAAATGCTGCTGCTGCTTGAGTATAGGCGTCCTCATTTCCATGCGCTCTCATACGTTCGCATTTTCAAGCTAAATCCTCATCATAGAGCCGTTCGTTTGGTGTTCCCACTCTAGTGCTTGCACTCTACCGCTGAGTATCTTAGCACAGCCGTAGGGGTTTGCACTTCACGAAACATCATTCACCTCCACGAACTGTCGCACTTCACGAAACTTTCCATTCCAGTCCATTCCAGTTCTGCAGCCAGCAGGCAATGCCATATGCAGCATCCTTTCGCTAAGTAAAAGGAGCTGCTGAGTTGGCTGCGATTTAAATTAATTTAGCCACTTGTTTTTCGCCCTGTAGTCATCGCCCCTCGATCGCCCGGTCGCGCTCTCTCTCTCTCTCTCTCTCTCTCTCTTTGTCCCCCGGTGCAATAAATGATGGACGACTGCGTCGTATGAAGATTTGCTGTTTGCTCAATTGTTCTCCATAATTGCGGAAGTGCATGCGACCGACCTTGTAACAATTCGTAATTAACAAGGTTAGCTTTCAGACTATTTGCTCATCGCGAGGTTCATCTTGGAGACTGCAAAAAGTTCTTCATCGTAAAAGTACGCTGATCTCGCGAGATCTCAAAATGGAGCGAAGATGGCGCTTTGACTGCGCTTGGGCAGACTGGGAATAACGGGTTCAGGGCTTGGGCAGAGTGTGGGGGTGGGAGTCACTGAGGGATCTGGGATCTGGGAGCTGGCTTTTTTCCTTGACCTTGACTTGCAAGGTGACTTCGGCATCCGCGCTACTGCGACTCGAGTGACGCAAAGCTGTGGTGCAAAGCTCGAGGAACTCGCGAGCTTGACAGCGCCATTGCCGCTGCTACGCTGCAGAGAGCCCGAGGTGCTGTTCGAGGGTCAGGAGAAGGAGGCGTTCTGGAGCGCTCTGGGCGGCAAGGAGCCGTATGCCAGCGACAAGCGCCTCCAGGAGGAGGTCACCGAGCACGTGCCGCACCTCTTCCAGTGCTCGAACGCGTCGGGCCAGTTCCGCGTCGAGCGAGCATCGGCGGGTGCCGAGCTTGCGCAGCAGGACCTCTGCCCGGAGGACATCATGCTGCTCGACACGTACGACTCGCTGTTCCTGTGGATCGGAGAGGGCGCCAACGCCGACGAGAGGAAGGCGGCAGAGGTCGCGGCCATGGTGAGCATATTTCCCGTGGAAAAAACTAAAAGCCGGTGGACGTCCGTCGTAAATACTTTGGACGAATAATGAACAGCTGTCTTGCAGCTCGCCATCGCGACCGAGGTCATCACGGCACGGTCCAAGAGTGGTAGTGAGAGTAATACTAATGGTGAGAGTAAACGTATATCTAGGAGTGCTCGCTAAGTTTAAAAGCTACGTTCGAGGATGTTTTGATGGGCAACGAAATACAATTTTTTTCCCTTTCCTAGATTCCGTTTGTTTTTTTTTAGATCCGTGCTTTTTGCTTTGTTTTTTCGGGCTTATATAATAACAATAATAATAATGTACTTGATAAAGCGCCCTCAGAGAATTTAATCTCTCTCTAGGCGCTTTACATTTGCTGTAAAGTGAAATGCAATTGAATGGTAAGTAAAATCATGCTTGAAAAACAAAAGAAATGAATAATATGGTTAGGGGTGACATGCACAGGGTCAGCATGCAAGTGTGGTTAGTAGCAGCATGCACAGTGTCAGCACGCATAAGCACATGAAGGACGAATCATAGGGACCCACTAAATGCTGTCCTAAATAGGTGTGTTTTTAAGTTCCTTTTAAATGTGGTCAGGTCAGGGGATGTTCTGACGCAGGTCGGGAGGGAGTTCCAGGCTTTGGGAGCATACGAACTAAATTATTATTACTTATTATTATTATTATTATTATTATAGAGTAGTCATTCTGGTAAGCTGCCTCATAAGGTTGGGGCCACGTCTTTCGCTTAGCGAGCTACCGAGCTCTACAGCCCTTTGCACCATCCGGAGCGTAACGTAGGGTGACCTCTTTGCAAGACATCAAGACTGTGCCATACAACTTACACTATTCCTTCTTCTGCGCTAGCGATAGTGAGGCCGAGAGCTTTGCTTCGCCCGGCACCGATTGAGGATGAGGACGATCCGGCGGCGACAGCAGGAAGGCGACTGTAGCTGTTTGACCCCGGGCCTCTGACGCCTTCGACATTAATAAGCTGCAGTGCTACGGTCAAAACTTATGCCACAGCGAACGGTATTTACACATTGTCTTCAGGAATATCTCAAGACGGATCCTTCTGGTCGCGACGACGGCACTCCGATCATACGAATCAAGCAGGGTCACGAGCCGCCTCACTTTACTGGCTACTTTGGCGTCTGGGACAGCGGATTATGGAGCGTAAGTAGTGCTTCCCCTGCTCCGCTACGAAAGTAGCACGCACTGCGACGACGACGACGGCGCCGCGCTGTCCCGCCAGGCTAAGGCGAGCTTTTTTCGCCGCGAATCTCGCGCCAAGGCGCGTCCTTCACCTTGCAGAATGGCAAGACCTTCGAGCAGCTAAAGGCCGAGCTCGGCCAAGAAGAGTTGGGCATCTCGCGAGTGTCTTTGCAAGCCAGCAGCGCCGAAACGACGAAATACACTTACCAGCAGCTGGCCGTCTCGGCGGCGCAGCTGCCTGCCGGCGTCGACCCGCTGCTGCGAGAGGTGACGCCGCTGCGGCCGCTGCGCTTGCTCGCTCGTCACACATACTGATGGACCTCGAAGCATCTCCTTCCATAGCAAGTCTGCTTTCGTTAACTCGTACATTTCCAGAGTCACAATCGGGCACATATTCGCGGCACGTATTGACGGCACGCATTTAAAAGCCGCAGCACAAAACTCCGACATGTCGGTGCCCAAAGTACAACGGTTGAGTCTGCCTGCTTTCATTCAGGCAGCATTGCCAAAACTTGGGCTTGGCTTAGGCGAGAGCATCGAAGCTGGCCCACGTGACGAAGCTGGCCCACGTGACGAATCGTCTAGACTTGTGCTGCTCACTTCTTGCTGCAGCAGGCCTTTCTGCTAATGCCGTAAGACCTGCGAGCTTACGTGCAGAACTCTTCAGCAGCCGCCAGGTTTGTCTTCGAACGTAAATTTCGCAGAGGTCACATTACGTCACGTCTCACGTTAAATCAACATTACATCACTTCTCACCGACCTGCACTGGCTCCGTGTCAAGCAGCCTGTACACTTCGGCGTTTTTTTTACTCACTGTCCCTTTATACTCGTCCTCCGGCCTTGCGAGTCTGAAATACTTTTAAATCAATCCGGCCGAACCAGCCTCTTTTTCTGGCCAGTCGTTCAATTGTGCCACTAACCTCTAACGAACTTCTAATCTCTTGGAGACTATGCCTTTACTCCATTTGCTCGCACAGCCTGGAACTCAATTCTGACTGACACGTAAAGTCAGCTCCTGCTTTTACGCCATTCAAAGGAAGCTTAGAAGTCGCCTGCTTCTTGTAGGCTGTGCTCCATCGGCGTGAATTGTCCACGGTGTTCATTGAAATTGCGCATAGTCTAACTGACCAATCGACGTATGCACTTCATTTTCAGCTCATATAAAGGGCTGGAAAAGATATTTAGTTCTCTTGAAGCACTATATGCACACACACACACACACACACACACACACACACATATATATATATATTGTAGCTATTATTGTTGTTATTACTGAGTTTCTCTTTTTTAACCCGTATTTAGAATGGCGACCAGTAAAATGAAGGATCAACCGATTAATACGCCATACCAGCTGGTTTGGCAGAGTGGTTAAGGGGCTCGCCCTACTGAGGTCAAAGTGAATATTTTTGATGGCCGAGGTTGTGGGCTCGAGCCTCGTGGCAAATGTGAAGCGCCTGAATAGAGCTTAAATAAAATAAATAAATAAATACTAGCTGATTTAAAAGCCTCTCTTTTGTATAGCGACAGAAGAACCTATACGGCTATCACCACCGATTGCAGTGGCGTTAAAGGATCGCCCACCGAAGGATTCGAACCCACGACCTCGTGGCCGAGGTCGTGAAAAGCAACCGCCTTACCTAGTGAGCCATTACGTTTCACCGTAGCTTAAGTTCTCTTAGGGCGCTAACATGTGAATTACATATATATTTATTTTGTAGTTACTATTATAGCTATTATTACTGAGTTTCTAGACTTTAATCATTACTTAGAGTGGCGACCAGTAAAATGAAGGATCGGCCGCTTTAGGCGCCATATTTGCATAGCCACTTTCATCACCCTCGGCTTGTAATGGGCGTTCTGACGACCTTGCGTTCGCCTTTCATTCCCACCTGGCAGCGAGGTCATGCAACGACTGCTAGCGGGCTGCAAGTGGTGCGATAACTAGGAGGACCCGCTTTTTTGCGATCTATTTCCGGTCTTTGACTTTCTGTCCTCCATATCAACGAGACTTCGCTCAATTCCAGTACTCGCGATAGCTACGTTTCTCTTTTCTCAAGGTTTACTTGAAAAACGATGAGTTCCGCACAGTATTTGGCATGACGTACGAAGACTTCCTCGCTAAGCCAGCGTGGAAGCAGAAAGAGCTGAAGAAAGCACGAAACCTTTTCTGAGCGGAGACGGCAGCGCCTGCGGAGAAGCTCGGCTCGGGCGAGGCGCCCCTGCCGGCAGGTCACGCGGCGATTGCCCTCTCGTGACTCAAGAGTGACTTCTGCTGCTTCGCGTGCTCTGCTGCGTGTGTTAACCCGATCCTTCTTGGCCACGTTCCGCCGCTCGTTTATTTGTACAAGCATCCGAGCTGCAATTAGTTCCTCCTCCTTGAGCTGCAATTAGTTCCTCCTCCTTCTTTAGCGATATCTACTGCAGGACTTAGTTGAGTCAATTCGCACTACGATTATGCACAGGACCGCAAACATAAACGCTGTTGATTTTCAACGTGCTTTCGCTCGATGATTTGAAAATGCCTGTGCGACATTGCCTGTGCGACGTTGCCTGTGAGACGTTGCCTGTGCGACATTGCCAGCGCGACATTGCCTGCGCGACATTGCCTTCGCGAAATTGCCTTTGCATCGAAGAAGTTGGGTGAATGCAGTTCCAGCAGGAGCAGACACCGTTTCACATCCGCCGATGTCCCGTCGGCCGTTTGAACCGTTGCGGCTGGCGCAGAAAGTGGCTCGATCGGATGCACTGCAGCTCAGGGTGAGCTAGCCTCGCCCTGAGCTGCATGAGTCAACCGAGCCTCCTCGTGTAGACAGCACCGATCTTTCTCCCTCTCTCTCTCTCTCCACCTTTTCGTAAAGCGAAAAGATGTCATGTGCACCTGAAGCGGCAGTCCCTGCAGTCGGCCGACGAACGCGAAGTCGCGAAGGCGAAGGTTGCTGCCGCGTCTTAGTACGAGCTGCCGCGCCTGCCGTGCTCCTGATGGCCGGAAGTGACGGCGGAGAATCTGCCGTAGCCTTTTGCGAGAAGTTCGATGTCACCTGCAAAGCCACGATGCCGCGCTCGGCGAGGATTTCGGCGGAGCACTTTGCAGTATAACGTGGCGGTACGATGTAGCGACGTAATGATTTCGACTTTCGAAGCGCTGGCGAGCGACTATAGGCTAAGCGACCAACCTACTGTCGTCTTGAGATTCGCTTCGTCATCACGGTAGCGCCGTTGGCAACTAACATTTCCGTCTTTCAAGGCAACGGATATTTATCATCGAGGGAGCATTTACGTCTGGCTGCCCTTATTCTTCGATGCACTATATTTATAAAGATAACCTTACCCGTG
Source organism: Cristatella mucedo (assembly GCA_009760855.2). NCBI lineage: Eukaryota > Metazoa > Bryozoa > Phylactolaemata > Cristatellidae > Cristatella > Cristatella mucedo. The sequence goes on from WPIO01000059.1 coordinate 994,852, forward strand.
CTAACGTCACAACGGCTACAATTCTCTGATGATCGACCTCACGGCTATGTTAGCTAAACGAGTAGTTTGGCAGTGCGCTTGCCGTCCAAAGCCGGTCGCTATTGAGAAACTTGACTTCCTGGAAGTTGAGCCTCCTGCGCTGCTAACAATCCTAGCTCTCATTTACAAGCATTCGCAAAACTGAGTTACTGCCCCTAAAGGGTTTAGCAGAGCCTCGCGGCTAGGAGCGGTGGCGGCTAGGAGCGGTGGCGGCTAGGAGCGGTGGCGGCTAGGAGCGGTGGCGGCTAGGAGCGGTGGCGGCTAGGAGCGGTGGCGGCTAGGAGCGGTGGCGGCTAGGAGCGGTGGCGGCTAGGAGCGGTGGCGGCTAGGAGCGGTGGCGGCTAGGAGCGGTGGCGGCTAGGAGCGGTGGCGGCTAGGAGCGGTGGCGGCTTGCTCGCTGAGGTCGAACGCGTTTGGCCGACGAAGCACGATGCCATTCAAAACCTTGTCACTCGGCCCCTCGGCAGACGGCGACATTGCTTTTTAAAATTACTAATTTACTGCATCCGACGTTGAAGGCCTCGCGCTCGAAAATTCGTTCAGCCATTCTCGGGGTGGCAAGGTCGTGGCGTGGCAAGGTCGTGGCGGCGGACCGCTCTCCCGAGGGGTGGGGGTGGAGGCGGCTTCCTCCGAATGACCGAACCCGCGAAAGTCTTCGCGGATTCGCACTCCCCGTCGACTACGCGCCGCCACCGCAGAGCTACAGGCGAAACCGGCCCCGATTTGCAATTGCAAACGTAGACATTCGCTCAAGCAGTATGTCGGCATTCGGCTCGACTGGAAATAGATCGATTGGAAATAAATACAATTCAGCCGCCGAAGCTTTAGAGTAGCGCGTCGAGCGTTGAACGGAGGTCAGGTAAAGTCAGAATTATAATAATAAAACCTCGATAGCTCGGATCACTAGACAGGTAGACAGGTGGTCCAGCGATTTCGGCACTGGTTCGGCCACGGAGGGGTATTCGCCTCACCCCCCCCCCCGCCCGCCCCTTCCCTATAGCCATAGGGGGTTCTCGCTCAGTGACCTGGGTCGCCGCCTATTCCTACCCCTGCCGACCGCGGCTGACGAACGAAGAAACGATGTCCTGTTTCCACTCGATCAGCGACTAATAAGCTCCGCGAGTGTGAGCCGCCATAATTTGTCGCTACTTGTGAGTCTCGCCCGCTCTCTCGAAATCGGATCAGCACGATCGCCGACCAATCCCGCTATTCACCGAGAGCCGGCCGAGGCGGCTCCCGGTCAGTGCATGACTCTCGCAAACTCTCGCAAACTCTCGCTCAGCGCATGACGGATCGAGGCCCGCTCAGCGACCGAGACCAAGCGCTTCGCGTCGCTTCGGCGTCGCTCGAGCCGACGACGTAGCAGTCAGACGCTGACGGCGAGCGCGAGCCACGCAAGAGACGAGCGGCCACGACGTACGCTGTATGTCTGCCTCCAAGCTTTCGATGTCGTCCGCAGTCAGCTCGGGGCCACGCAGCCGCTCCGCCGCCGCCGCCTCGGCGGCGACGTCGAGGTCGCCGCCGCCGCCGCGCAGCGACGGCGGATAGTACTGCTCGAGCGCAAAGTTGAAGGACAGCGCAGCAGATGAGGGCGCCTCCTTCATGTAGGTCGGTCTGTCCATGACTCGAGGCGGCGGGCGCCAGTCGGGCGCGTAGAGATGCTCGCCTGCGGCGGAAGAGCGCTACACGCGGCACGCCAGAGGTGCTCGCCTGCGGCGGAGGCGAGAGAGCGTGACGCGCCAGAGGGTTTCGCGAAAGCGAACTTCTATCACACAGCGGCTCAAGTCGGCTTCTTCGGAAGTTGCCGGCCATTACCCAATGGAGACGGCGGCCATTATCGTGCACGCGCACCCTGCATTGCTCGCTCCAAGCCACCGTCCCCTCCACCCTACCTCTCACACCGCCACCTCGCCTAGAATGCACGCCTATCGACGACCGAAAAGGCAGGCGCTCGGGATGTCAAGGCTTAGCCGCTAAGCGCTTCCGCTTTGCAGAGTTTCGCAACTCCCGCGCCATTTCTGGCAGCGGTGGTTTTTTCAAAAAGTCTTTTCGTGAAGCAAGACTTTTGCGTTTGGAAAAGGAAAAGCTCTCGACTCGACGCGGTCGCCACCGCCGACTGCTCGGTTGGTCGGCGTTTCAGTCTCGGCGGCCCCTTCAGCCCTCCTGGCGGCGCTGCTGAAGACGCAGAGACACTGACGGCGGCGTGCTTGAATTGCCAGATTATAATAATAATAATAATAATAATAATTCACTTGATAAAGCGCCCTCAGAGAACTTAATCTCTCTCTAGGCGCTTTACATTTGCTGCTAAGTGAAATGCAATTGAATGGTAAGTAAAATCATGCTTGAAAAACAAACGAAATGAATAATATGGTTAGGGGTGACATGCACAGGGTCAGCATGCAAATGTGGTTAGTGGCAGCATGCACAGTGTCAGCACGCATAAGCACATCAAGGAGGAATCACAGGGACCCGCTAAATGCTGTCCTAAATAGGTGTGTTTTTAGGTTCCTTTTAAAGGTGGTCAGGTCAGGGGATGTTCTGACGCAGGTCGGGAGGGAGTTCCAGGCTGTGGGAGTTATGACCGATATCCATTGTTGGTGGTTCCTGCATCATAACGGATTGGAACCGTGTATACGATAATCTATGGACATGGCTGCTTAGAAGCAGAAGCCATGCCATAGGCTCTCATTCATGCTTCCGGAATAGGCATTCGCATACGATTTGAACTGATTTGAGCTCTGGGCTACCGGGCCGTTAGAGTGCGTCAAAGCCTACGCCGAACGCCTGTAACCCTCCGTTGCTTTCAAGTAGACTTGTCGACGTTATGAATATCCATTTTTTAAGTAAACTGTCTAGAAAGAAATTAAGTTTTCTGAGGGCTCCATGCAAATATATAATAATTATTACATTATTGTAAGATAAAACTATGGGCGCAATGTCTCGTAGCCATGTCCCGCTACTGTCGGCACACCTGCGAACACTGGCGCTGGACATACAAGTCGTTGGCCGCGATACAAGCGTGGCCGATATTCTTTACGCATAAGCTGAGACTAGCACTATTATAGCAAGCGCTGCGTCGCCAGCTCCTTCCGTTTGACCCCGTTTGTAACAGCGCCTCGTACATCCGGCTTCGGCTCACCGTATATCCGGTCCATGAGGGTTCGCTGCTTGGTCGAAATGGCCGCCGGATCCCACATGTGCATCGCTCGCCTGCGCGCGCCGCCGCCGACGTCGCCGGCGAGCGAAACGTTGAGCAGCGCCACGAGGCGGCGGCGGTAGAACTTCCGCCAGGCGAGCTGAATGGTGCAGGCGGCGATCTGACGTCTCCACTCGAGCTCTCCCGCGTCCAGTCGCTTCTGCCGCACCGACTCGCGAGCGTTCTTCATCAGTCCCTTCGCTCGAAACTTATACCTGGGCGTGGCCGATGGGCGTGGCCCAAATGGCGAGCGGACGACGCGAATAATCGAAAGACGGCGGCGGCGGATATCGAATCGAAGCGCGAATCGCGCTCGCGCCTTTCGCGCTTCGACTTTGGGAGCTGAGCACAAAGGGATCCGAGCACCCATACGACCGACAGAGGGCGCGCCTGTCCAAATGACGAGCACGCGCTGCTGGTGGAGAGCTCGGTCGGCTCAGCGCCGGGCGTCCTGACGCCACATTCGCCTCGCGCTGGCTGCCGCCTTTCGCAACGAGCGACCTCTCGCGCGCTCCGACCCGACATTCACAGACGCTCGCTCATCGGGCGGCACCGGGCGGCTCGGGCGCGCCGCCCGCTCATCCGACTAGGGCCGCCACTCCGCGCCGCTCAGAGAAGCAACACTCGGAGACCGCTCCTTGAGCTTCCTCGAACCCGAAATCGGAACTTTCTGCTGACTGACGTCACGACTGTCCCCGACTCGGCGAAATAACAAGCGCGCCTGCTCCTCGCTGAACGCGCTCAATCCTTTGAGCGGAATTGGTCACTGCAGTTGCCCGTGTTATTTTCACTAAATGGCTCACTCGCTTCCTTAAATCAGCTGATTTAGCAGCCTCATTTGCATAGCGCTAGAGGAGCCTTAACCGCCATCGCTCGATATATATATATATACATATATATATAAATCGATCGCCGTCTCGACTTCTGCAACTCACTGCTTACTGGCCTACCAGCATGTGCGATCAGGCGATTGCAGCTGGTGCAAAACTCTGCAGCTAGGCTTGTCTGTCGTGAGCGTCGCCGTTGCCACATTACTCCACTTCTAGCCGACCTGCAGTGGCTACCAGTCAAACAACGGATTGACTTAGAGGTTGTGTTGCTCACTTTTAGGTCCCTTCATTCTATGGCTCCAGCTTATCTCTCAGATATACTTCCCTATCAGGCCAAGTATCGTACCACCCGCTTTTCGGAATTCAACAGTCTACAAATACCTCGTACAAACCTTAAATCCTTTGGAGACCGTGCATTTAGTTCGTGTGCTCCTAAAGCCTGGAACTCCCTCCCGACTTTCGTCAGAACATCCCCTGACTTGACGACATTTAAAAAGATCTTAAAAACACATCTATTTAGGATAGCATTTAGTGGGTCCCTGTGATTCGTCCTTGATGTGCTTATGCGTGCTGACACTGTGCATGCTGCCACTAACCACATTTGCATGCTGACCCTGTGCATGTCACCCCTAACCATATTATTCATTTTGTTTGTTTTTCAAGCATGATTTTACTTACCATTCAATTGCATTTCCCTTTGCAGCAAATGTAAAGCGCCTAGAAAGAGATTAAGTTCTCTGAGGGTGCTTTATCAAGTGCATTATTATTATTATTATTATTATTATTATCGTGCTTCCTTTGCAGCAACTGTAAAGTGCCTAGAGAGAGATCGAGTTCTCTGAGGGCGCTTTATCAAATGTATTATTATTATTGCAATTAATATCACCACCGCTTGAAGTTGGCAATACAAAAATCACCCACTACAGGATTCGAACCTACGACCTCGGTCGTAAAGAGCGAGCACATTACCTCCTGGGCTATCGCGGCCCAAACCACTCGAAAAGAGCACGGAAATAGTACTAGTTCTGCTGAGGTTGTATAAAATGCCTCGTTATAATTACTATCATTATCGTTATGCGACACTTGGGGTCAAGCCGCGTCAATGAGGTAGATTATTCCGCCCTCGCAAGCGACCTCTAGGAGCGGCGGCAGCGGCGGTCACTCACATCTTCCAGGCGTTCTGTATGCGCGTGGCTGCATCGTGGCGAATCCGGAAGTAATCCAGCCTCGCTCGCTCTCTGCCTATTATCACTTGCTTTTGACGGGCGTCTCGAAGAATCCGCTCCTCCTCCGATATCTCGTCTTTCTTTTTCCGCCTAGAGCCGAAGGTCAGAGGCTAAGTAAGGCAGGAAGGCGCTCTCGCTCCGTCACACGACGTCACGCGCACGCGCGCTCGCGAAGCGCCGGCATGCCGGACTACAGTTTTTCGGCCCGTGAATGCGCACGAAAGCTAGCGGCGACAGCACCAAACCGGTGTCTAATGAGAATTCGCAGGAAGTGGGCATTTCCGGCTGCGGCTCGCGGGCCGAACTGGCCCTCAGAGGAGGCTCAACGGTCTTCGCGGGGGGGGGACCGGATACGGCATTGGGGGGACCGTGGCAGCCCAGGGGCTTCGGGAAACGGTTCGGGGGCAATAGCCAAGATCCGGCTTCACGAGCAGGGCTGAGCTGACCCTGCAATAATTGCAGCCATTTAGGCCGCCGCTTTCTAAAAATAAAGTACTGCAACGGCGGCGCCCGCTAAGCCAGCCAAATTGTGGCGATCAGTTATTATTCGCCATGATGAGCCGGCCAAATAAAAGGCCGGCGCCTTGAGATAGGCGCAGTCAGGATTCTTCGAGACTTGGGGCACCGGCAATGTAGCTAAGGTGAGCTCTAGGCTACACAACCATCGGTGTACGTCGTGGCCGCTGGCGAACGCCTGTAACCGTCCGCTGGTGTTAAATATATACTGTCTGCATTACGGATACGGACTCGATGCGCTACGGTACGAGCCCGCTCGTCGTCGCTGCCGTGTTTCTGCTACTGTCGGCTGCTGCCTGCGTGCACCTGGTGCAGCACCTACGAGTAACTAGCCGCGCTACAAGGTTCTGACGTCACACAAGTAGTCGTCGCGCGTCGGCTGAGACGCGGCACCGTCACGAGTGCTGCGTTTGAAACCTAGCCCTTACAGGACGTGGAAGCCGCACAGCGAGCGTTTGTAACAATACCCCTAAGTCTTCCCCATTGGAGGCCAGAAAATTCTTTCCAGATAGCTACCAGGCTGTTAGGGAGAGGCTGCCGGGCATTGCGGGCGGTTTTACAGGCGTGGTCGCTCGGCGAGGTCGGGGCGTGGTCGGATAGCGTGGTCGGGGCGTAGTAGGACGGTGTGGTCGGACGATGTGGACTGAGTGTGGTCGGGCGTTGTCGGGCGTGGTCTGGGTGTGGTCGGGGCGTGGTCGGACGTGGTCACGCCTGCGGTGCACAGGCAGATTGCAGTCATTTCTCCGGAGGGGACCTCCGCTCCGGAAGTAGAGGACCACCACCGGATGTGTAGAGGACCGCCGGCGGACAGGGCAACGAAGTAGCACTAGCTCGGCGGCGGCGGCGGGCGGCGCTCATTCGGTGTGCAGGCACTCTGGGTCGTTTTCCAGAAGGGCCATCATTATTCTTATAGGAATCCAATTTTGCAGAATTTCTGAGAAACTTTTTCTATAATGAGTCATGGCTAAAATGGAGTGCCAGGGGAGCGGCGCGCCATTCCCTTGCAAATCGACGAGCGCATTTTTTCAGATGACGGTAATAATAAAAATAATATATTTCGATAGCCCCCTCAGAGATCTTGATCTCTTTCAAGGCACTTTACATATAAGATGGATCTAAAGAAGCACCAGGGTGGCATGCCTAATATTTATAATATTATTATATTATTAATATTTGTAGAGAGGTTAAAGACCCTTTCCGGACGGCGCGTCTTCGGTCGGCACCACCGAGCTGCTTCTCAGGAGGAGATAACTTAACATTTTTGTTTCGGAGTTGAATGAGCAAAAGGGTTTCCGAAGTAAACTAGCAGCTAAAGCGAGCGCACAAAATGAAAGTAAGAGTTATAATAATAATAACAGTTCATTTGATAAAGCGCCCTTAGAGAACTCAATCTCTTTATAGGCGCTTTACATTTGCAGTAAGGAAATCACGATCGAATGGTTAGTGGTAGCATGCTCAATAAACAAGAATAATCATGCTAGGGGATGATATGCACAGGGTCAGCATGCAAGTGTGGTTAGTGGCTGTAGGCAACAGTGTCAGCATTCATAAGCCAATAAAGTACGAATCACAGGAACACCACTAAATGCTGTGATGAATAGGTGCGTTTTTAATTTATTTTTAGATGTGGTCAAGTCAGGGACGTTGTGATGCAAGTCGGGAGTGAGTTCCAGGCTTTGGGAGCATATGAACTAAAGGCAGGGTCTCCAAAGAATTTGAGGTTTTTATTAGGTTAACAGTTAGATTCCGAAATGGTTAGTGGTAGCGTGCTCAATCCAAAAAAAAGCAGGAATAATATGGTTAGGGGGTGACATGCACAGGGTCAGCATGCATGTCTGGTTAGTGGCAGCATGCGCAGTGTCAGCAGACATAAGCACATTAAGGATGAATAACAGGGACTAAATGCAAAGAGCAATTTTTCAGAGGGCTGCCCCTTCAGTGCTTTTCCGAGCAGATTTCTAAGAGATATCTTTGACCTTGTCTCGCGCCCCATCACGGTAGGAGTTTAACTCCCAAGCCAAAATCCCGGCTACGCCGGGACGGCGCCCCATCCCCACTCCCCCCCCCCGACGCCGCAGCCCAACATCCCTGGATACGACCTCGGTTACTGTTGCGGTACGGTACGATGCATAGCAACCAAAGGTCGCTTACCCTTCACTTTTAGCGGCAGTGGGCGTGACAGGTGCTTCACTCATGGTCGAGGCGTCTCCTGAAAACGTAGTAAAATAGTGTGCTACGAACATCACGTCCTAGTTCCAGGGCAGCGGCGCAACGCGTGCAATGTTCAAAGACCTGAAGCTGGCACACTACGCCGACGATAACAATACAGCGCTCGATAGTCTGCACGCAGCACTAATGACAGTGTCGCATTAGGAAAAGCAAGCACAGCGATATTATATTGTATATTACTATTATTATTTATTATTATTTATTATTATTTTATTTATTATTATTTTATTATTTTATTATTTATTATTATTATATATTATTATTGTTATTGTATATTACGGCAGATACGACAGGCGACTTCCAGCCGACTCGCAAACAGACTTAACAGCAGCTCTCGCTCTGCGCTAGGACTCGCCGACCTGGCAGACCGTTGCTCCAAGAGAGAGCGACCGCGATCAGGACGGATCGTGCCTTGCGTCGTGTACAGGTAATAACTCATGCCATTATCTGGTTCGCACACGGTGATGCATCGCGCTGCTCAGAGGCTGATAATAATAATAATAATGCACTTGATAAAGCGCCCTCGGAGAACTCAACCTCTTTCTAGGCGCTTTACATTTGGCCTATCGCGGCTATGTCATATGCGGCTCAGTTCTAATTCGGCGGCTGCGCTCGCACAGCGAGTCTTTAATTCGGCGGTCGTGCTCGCACAGCGAGTCTTTAATTCGGCGGCCGTACTCGCACAGCGAGTGATCGAAGTTCAGCTGTCGAGCTCGTCGTCCGGCATGGCGGGGCATTGCAATGGCGGCTCGTTGAAGAGCAGACGAAGCGCCACTAAGCGGCACTGAGCGGCATTGAGAAGCCAAAGGAAAAACAAATCGTCCGACTGCAACAAATTGAGAGAGCATTTCGCCATCGACCGTCGAGAATAGTAGACCATCGTCGAAACGGGGATAGATAGCCAGCGGCAGTTTAATTTCAACATAAATACCGGGCCTTCCAGGACTCGCTTCGGCACCGAGGCTCGGCAAATGCACGCTGCAGTAGGCATTGCAGCCGCTTCGCGCCCCCCCCCCCCCCCCCGCTCAGCAAAATGGCGCTCAGGCTAATTACACCGCACCTCCTTAGCGTTCAGCTACTGGTGCCGCCGCCGCCGCCCCCCCCCCCCACCAAGGCGCGCCTTCTGGCCACGGCTTCGACGAAAACGAGTAGTCAGCGGTTGGCCATAGGCAGAGGTCAGTGTAAAACAGACACTGCGTAGTGGAACAGAGCTTCTGGGCCGGTACGACTACGAAAGTTCGCAAGCGGAGTAAGACCCGGCGAGCCACGCCAAAGAAAAGTCTCCTGCAGGAAGTGTACGGAAACAGCTGCCAGAAATAGCGTTGCTGCGAGCTTGGCAACCGCGCGCAGGGCTAGATCAAGCGAAGCGAGGTACTACTACACCGCGCGCGTCGCGATCGACGGTGCGCTGCTTTCGTTCTGCCGTCTACGCCGAGCGGCACAGCGTCGGCTTCGCGTCGAACTCGACCGGCAGCACTCGCGCCCGCACGCTCGGCACCCACACGGTCGCGCGCTGCCGAGCGCCGACCTTCACGCCCGCGCGGTCGCACGCACGCACTCACGCTCGCTCTCTTACTGTCGTCAACACCTCCCTTAATTCCGATGCTATAATTCAGCAGCACGCGCAGTTCCAAGTCAGGTCCATCGGAACGCGCGTCTGGCGTCGTCCCGTCGTCTGGCGGCGCCCAGCAGCAGCAGCTCGCGTCCGCTTGGCTGCGGCTTCTGGGTGATCGCCGGGCTGCCGCAAGAATGCCTTGGCACCTTGGCATGGAAAGCGGGCGACTGTTGTCGGACAACGGCTGATCTGCCGCTTGAAAGAAACGCAATTGTTTCACGCGTTCTCAATGCCCGGCTGTGCGTGTAACCACTCGGGTAAATGTACACCAAACTCCGGCGGAAACTCGGTCGCTGCGAGAGGACCGCCGGCGCTGAGGGCGGCTGACGGGAGATGGGAGCGCCTTCTGCCAGGGCGCGCAAGCGCTAGAGCTGCGACGAGACTTGCTGCCCCCCCCCCCCCCGCTGCTGCAGCGGGGCCGTTTCGGCACGCCTGCCCCGTTGCCTGGGAGCAGCTGAGCTGGCTCGGCAATGCTTTGGCTGGCGTAAGCAAACATGCCTCGACAGTCCCCCCTCACAGCACCTCGACTCTCCGCTCGCGGAACCAATGCAAGTACTTAATTAACTCTGGTGATCGTTGCCTATGATGCCAGTAATTGACCTGATGAGACAGAAAGAGAGAGAGAGATAGAGAGAGGGAAAGGGAGGGAGAGAGAGGAGAGAGAGAGGGGAGAGAGAGAGAGGAGAGAGAGAGAGAGGAGAGAGAGGGGGGCAGAGAGAGAGAGAGGAGAGCAAGGAGAAGAGATAAAGTGAGGAGAGGAAGGAGAAGCGAGGGAGACTGAGAAAGAGAGGTAGAAAGAGAGAGAAAAGAGGAGGGAAGACAGAAGGGTGGGGAGAGCGAGACGGGAGTTCGCAACAGAGCGAGTCCAGGATTCGGCAAAAGCGACCCGAAGCATCGCTAGATCAGCCTCGCCATGGCCGGTGCAACAGCATTCAATGACCTAGTTTGGCCCAGTGGTTAAGGTGCTTGCCTCGAACCAAGTTCAAGGCGAATGTATTAGATGACTTTAGGTCGTGGGCTCGAGCCCGTGGCATATGTGAAGCGCATGAATAAAGATTGTTCTCTTAGGGTGCTATACAATTAATTATACATATATATAATGATGTAAATAGTGCTGATCGGAAAAAATTGTGTGGGTAACAGTTGAAAAGACGGTGGTAGCACAAATACCTAAAGGTGCATGCTTACGTAAGGACATTCGCTCGTACAAAATGTCGATTCATCGGGTGCGACGATGTCGGTCGATAGATAGCTGGAAGCTTTAGGTGCAGCGCATGCCGTAGGCACGGGCTTCCCAGAGAATTTGAGGTTAGAGGCAGCTCAACGACTTGGCACGACAAATGGGTCGTTCGACAGGACAACCAAAGAGCATAGCATAGCATAGCATCTCTTAGACAGATTTGCCAGGCAAGAGAGTGAAGGACCTACACGTCAGTGGCGGAAGCTGGCAGTCGGTGAATTGCTGCAGCTCCGGCTGGGAAATCAGCTCAGCTCAGGTCAGAGAGACATGCAAGATGGTGCGTGTGAAATCGATGGTTGAGGATCGCCAGACATTTTGACACTTATTTAGGTGGCGGGCTCTAAGGTCACTCGCCTCTCGAGGAGCTTCGAGAGCTGCATGCCGTTACCATAGCTACGGATCTGGAGCGCTGGATCTTACTAGCTTCATAAGTCACCCCTCGACACGATCGAGGGAGAGAAAAAAATAGAGAAAAGAAAGAGAGAGAAGAGAGACGAGAAAGAGAGGAGAGAGAAGAGACTGAGAGAAGGGGAGTGACTTTGGTCGTTCATCCATACAGTCAAGAAGGGTAGACTGCCGTGACCTGATGTACCAAGCACTTTGGCTGCAGCCCAAACAGTTCATCACCAAGTTCGTCGCCCTATTCACGTTATATCCGTTTCGCTCGAGGCTATTTAGGTGGCCTTGACCTGTTCCGGTTATCGCAGCATCTCTTCCGTACGATTTTTACGTTCCGTACGGCTTTTCTTTGTGGGACTAACTCGCTCATTTCTCGCCCGTCAACAATTTTTCGAGAAGTGCATTTTCCCACAAAAGGTATCGCCGATGACTACCTTGATTTGGATAAAACCGACTTAAAACAAAAAACAAAAAAGATTAGCTCAACAGCCTCACTTTATACAGCGGTAGAAGAGCCTTTATGGCTGCTGCCCACTGCAGCTCGAACCAAAGACATGGATTCAAAGATGGATCCGGCTGCATTTGGATTTACATCCGACTGGGTTGCTATTCTAGCATCCTCGTTGACAATACACCCATATATATATATATATATATATTTTTTATATATATGTGTATACAGCGGGATCGATCTTCCCATCGAGCTTCTAATAGTCCGGACAATTGTTGGAGGGTACTATTTGCACTTCGACCTTATTGTTCGCCTCGAACAAGTCATCATTCGAACAATAATTGACAGCCCCAATCGGGTTACGACATACCACTGTCGTCCAAACACCACGCGACCACGTGTGCCCGGTGCACAAACTACCATTGTCAGGTTTGTGTAGCATCTAGCATGACCCACACAAGCACTGACGATAGCTGCTGCAGGGGCATGGATATCAGGATGCCACGGAGGGGAGGGGCGCGGGCGTAGTATGCTGATGGAGAGCTTCCCATGGGGTATCATTAGGCGGTCTGTGGTCTGCAATAAGAAAGCACTAATAGCAGCGTGGCAAATAGGAGAGCAAGAAAAGAGAGAGGGAGGCAAGGGATGTAAACGAGATCGGACAGCTGCCAGAGAAGAGAGAGGTTTTGTCTAGCGGTCAAGGTGCTCGCCCCGACCAAGGTCTGACTGAGGTCGTGGGCTCGAGCCCCGAGGCATATGTGAAGCGCCTGAATAGAGATCAAGTTCTCTTGGGGCGCTATACATAACTGAATTATAAAAAAAAGAAGGCACAGGAGCTGAAAGACATTGTAAGGCTTAGAGCGAGATGCTCAAATGAGACAATCGATAGAAGGGAGCTCGGATCGATCGACAGACATAAGTGGGCAAGTGAGCTTAGGGAGGCTTTTACATATTGGCCAAATGATAAAAGAAAATAGGAAAACTCTGGAGGGACAACAGAGCAGGTGAGGAGAGCTACGAGGCCGATAAAGATCAAAAAGTGGCCGACACAGACATACTGCAGTAAGTCCGAACAGCGAGCCAGCCAATGCACTGTCATGAGGTTACCCCAAGGTATCTTTCAAAACAGAAAATGTTTCATTGAGCTTGATATCAGCATATCAACATAACTTCTCAAAACTAAATCGTCTAAAAAAAAGTTCTAGCGATAGCAGTGAACACTGCTAGATACAGCATCGAATGCACTAATGGCAAGGCCTCCACAATAAATCAAAACATATAAAATAACGACCAATCAAATGGAGTAAAACTCTCGACACAAAACAACTGCTGGCTCAAGCCAATGGTGACGACATGTATGCTACAGCCTCTGAGCTCAACGACTTCTTAGTAATCAACTAAATACGACCGTAATCAAAACAGGTTTCGGGCAGCATAGACACTGTGGAATCAAGACAATGCATCGGTTAGCTAGGGAATTGAAGCAGCGTCGGCCGTACAGGCAGCGGCGGCTGCTGCTATTGCACTTAAGTGGAGTGGGCGTTGCAGTGGAATTGCCCTGTCAGCCATAGATATAGAGAAGCAGCAGCTGTGGAGGGCAGCCTTCGGCAGGCCTCTTGAAGGCGACAATGTCCACCATGACGACAGTGGAAAACTGGGTCGTTCGGGGTCCGCTGGTAGGAGGTACCAGAGCGATGGCCGACACGTGTGCAGTTGTCGAAGTAGCAGGCACTCACAGCAGCAGCAGCAGGCCTCTGCTGCAGCTGCAAGGCAGACGTGCCTCGGCAGCAGTTGCAGCCACCAGGTGGCAGCATCCTGGCCCTATTCCTGCTATTCCTTGGCCCTTTTCCTGCATCAAGAGAATAAATAAAGATGCTGTCGAGTTCTTCGCGAGATCTTCGAGATCGCTACAACCTGCCGGCAACTAAGTTTGCAAGTAACGGGTCACTTACAGATCGACCAATCAACGGGATCAATCTTACAAGCAAACCAAACCTGGTCCCCGGTGAGTCATCAAGGCACTATGGATCTGAGGCAGTGCATGGAATAATGGGCTAATAGTCCGAAGAGTCGGGCGAGTAAACACTTAATACTACTCTAAAAAAGCCTTCCCCTCCTGCACGAGACATGAAAAGCTGGCTGGTCCCTTCCACCTAGTGTGTGTTGTCACCCCACGGTTACCATAGGGGGCACGGCTAGTGGAGGCAGAAGAGGGGAGGCACGCGCTGACATGGTGCAGACCCCGTCCAGTCGGCCTAAATATAATTCGTTTGCATAGCGCCCCAAGAAGAACTTTTTAATTTATTCAGGTGCTTTGCATATGCTGCGGGCCTCAAGCCCACGACCTCGGTCATCAAGTGCATTAACGTTGACCTTGTGCGGGGCAAGCACCTTGACCGCTGGGCCTAACCAGTGCCTACCGTATTGCATGGTGACTGAATGACAGCAGAGTACTGGAATGTCTATTTAGGACAGAATTTAGTGGGTCCCTGTGATTCGTCCTTCACGTGCTTATGCGTGCTGACACTGTGCATGCTGCCACTAACCACACTTGCATGCTGACCCTGTGCATGTCACCCCTAACCATGTTATTAACTTTGTTTTTCAAGCATGATTTTACTCACCATTTAATTGCATTTCCCTTTGCAGCAAATGTAAAGCGCCTAGAAAGAGATTAAGTTCTCTGAGGGCGCTTTATCAAGTACATTATTATTATTATTATATTATTATTATCACTTTAAAATGAATGATTTTCGGTTGGGCTCAAGGCTCGTGTCTCGAATGATTTAGCATGAATTCAAAAACGAGGAAGAGACAGTGACAAAGTATATACTAGATCTTAATAATTACAATGAGCATGGTAAAGCTACCCTAATAATACCATGTAATGTAACGTGTCTCCGTCTGTAACTCCACAAAGTCATAAAGACCACGTGGGCGTTACGCAGGAGAGTTTTGCATAGCGCACTCACAGCCTAAGCGGCTTTCGGTACGCATTCGGTACCCAAAAGACTTCGTCTCACGCAACAGAGAGAACGTGGGAAGCACAGCTGAGTCAGGAGAGCAGTTGAGGTAGTGAGTAGCATAGAAGTAGCAGTTCAGGACCGCTGAAAAAGATGTGCCATAGTCGGCAGTAGGAGAGTAGTTGTCGTTGCGTAAGAATTGTGGAAGCGAGTTCCACAGCCTAGAACCTGCAGAGCTAAAGCTTCTGTCGCCAACGGTCTTTAAGCGGAGAAATGCAACAGCTCATGTATTGTCCATACAGGACCTGAGGGCACGAAGAGGCTGAAACTGGTGCACCAGTTCAGCTAGGTACGAAGGAGCCAAGCCATGGCGGGCCTTGGGGGTAAGCGCAAAAAATTTGCTCCGTATCCGTTGATCAACCGGCAGCCATCCTAGCTTTTTTAGCAAAGGAGACACGTGATCAAACCGCTGGGACTTGAAGACTAGCCTTGCAGCCAGCTGCAATGGCATAGTTGCTTTCTTTGGTAGCCCAGCCAAAAGGGAATTACAATAATCAAGCCGAGACAGAACTAAGGAGCTAGTTAAATTGTTTGCAAGCCACTGTGGAAGACAGCTCCTAATCTTGGATAGGGATCGGACGTGATGGCTAGCTGTAGAAGCAGTCTTCTAAATGAAGCTTTTAAAAGTTAGGCAGCTGTCGAAAACGACACCTAAATTTCGAGCACGTGGTGATGGTCGCACAACAGCATCACTTATTAGAAGAGCAAAGCCTTTTAATCCAGCCACACGCTTAGGGTGTCCTGTGAGCAGCAGCTCGGTTTATCGTCATTTAGTTTCAAGAAGTTTTCCGACATCCAGGATCAAATGTCGGCAAGGCAAGCATTAATTTTTTCAGTTGCTGCAGCAGATTCCGACGGTTTGAATAATGAATACAGCTGAGTATCGTCAGCATAAAAGTGATATCCTACTCGAAGGGCCTTAATCCCTTTTCCCAGAGTGACAATATGATAATAATAATAATGATAAAACATAGACTGATTTTTTTGTATGTTCTATCAAGATTGTGCTTCGTGGTCGTAGCTAGTTTAACGTCTGAAGTAAACCGTGAGTTATTCCTAGGCGATGGCGTGCACTGGGCAACTCGACAGAAGATTGAGGAGAAGCAGCGAGGAAAATATTTTTTTCAAACAGCCTCGATATCAAGGTTCTTACAGCTTTTCGATTAGCAGATTATTTCTTTATTGAATGAGATACATAAGTAGCCGAGACAAAGAGACCCGTATGAGTCAGATGTGAAGAATTAGGTAATAGTGGGATTTTAACATCATACGATCAAGGGAGAATAATGATAATACATTTGATATGGCGACCTCAGAGAACTCAATCTCTTTCTAGGCACTTTACAATTGCTGCAAAGGAAGCACGATCGAGTGGTTAGTGGTAGCATGCTTGATAAACAACAAGAATAACATGGTTAGGGGTGACAAACACAGGGTCAGAATGCAAGTGTGGCTAGTGGCAGCATGCAAGTGTCAGCTCGTATAAGCACATAAAGGACGAATCAAAGGGACCACTAAAGGCTGTCATAGATGCGTTTTTCCTTCGTTTTAAATGTGGACAAGTCAGGAGATGTTGTGATGAAGGGTTGGGAGTGAGTTCCGGGCTTTAAGAGCATACGAACCAAATGCGCGGTCTCCAAAGGATTTATGGTTTGTACATGGTATAGGTAAACAGTTCGATTCCGAAAAGCGGGTGGTACGATGCTTTGCCTGGTGGGGAAGTGCATCTGATGGGTGAGCTGGAGCCAAAGAATGAAGGGACCTAGTGACAAAACCTTAAAGTCGATGCGTTGCTTGACTATGAGGCAGTGCAGGTCGGCGAGAAATGTTGTGTGATGTGGCCACTTCGATGCTCACGACAGACAAGCCTAGCTGCAGAGCTTTGCGCCGGCTGGAAGCACCTGATTGCACGTGCTGGTAGACCAGCAAGCAGTGAGTTACAGTTAGTGAGTCAAGACATGATGTCACAAATGCATGGACCAATTTAGACGTGGTATCCCTATTTAAACAAGCCCGAATTTTAGCAATGTTATGTAGCTGAAAGTAGGCAGACTTGACTGGAGCTGATGTGGTCGTCCAATGAACGGTCACTTTGGAACATGACACCTAGATTTCGTGCAGATTCAACAGGAGATATGCTGGCAGAGCCCATTTTGAGCGTTAGCCTTTCCAATTTCTGAATCACACTTGGTTTCCCCATAACTAGTAAGTTAGTTTTATCATCATTCAATTTAAGAAAATTTGCTGCTATCCATGTGCGGATGCCATCACTACATGCAGCAAGGGAGTTGAGAGAATTCGACGTTCTGGAGGGCTGGGAGAGATTCAAAGGTACAACTGAGTGTCATCCGCATAAAGGTGAAAGCCCAGATTTCGCTTGGCAATCACATCGGCAAGACGGGGAGTATAAACGGTGAACAGAACCGGACCTAGCATGGAGCCCTGAGGTACCCCATATATCAGAGGTTCCTCGAATGATCTTTGTCCATTCATACCAACACTCTGAAGTCTCCCACTGAGATAGAACCTGAACCATTGCTATATCTGATCGAGATTGTGACCTTTGATGTGAGTGGGGTCATGCACATGCACCATAAGAGAAAACAGATCAGCCAACCATCAACGTCATAAATCTATACCGAGGCTGGAGACAAAACCTGCTGCTAAATGTCCAAGGACTGGCAACGGAATTAATGCCACGTCAGTATGAGGGGAGGGCTGCATCACAGCAGTGTCCACAGTCCAGAGTCTGCATACCTGCTAACGAGCACAATTCACAGGCAGTCAGTCGGATTATCGAAATCAATGTTAAAATCGCCCAAGTACTCGATTCGAAAGACTATCTAATGAGAGGGACGTTCGAACTGGTAAAGAAATTCAGCGCCAAATGCGCCACGATGGCTACTCAGCCACACTAGTTTTAATAGGGGGGGGTACAAAAGAATGAGAACCCTGCATTGGTGGCATAGGTTACAGTCCGGCAGTCAGTCGAGTACAGTCTACAGTATATGTTTCCGCGATTTCAGTCACGGCTTCAAGCAGGTGAAGGGCGTCGTCAAGAACATGTTACGCATCGTTAGAGCACTTATTGACTATCAAGTTTGAGTAACTGATTCGCTGCAGTCTCCTCCTTTCCTCATCCTCCCCGTCCGGTCCCAAAGTCATGCAGTCAGCTCACACTGGCTGACCGCTGGCCGACTTTGCCCGACGGCTGCATGAATTTGCCCACGTCATAATAATAATAATAATAATAATAATAATACCGCGTGCGCCTGACCTCTCACCTTGCGGCATCCTTCTTCAGCTGCTCGTGCCTCATCATGAGCTCCTTGCGATCGAGGAACGCCTTCCGCACTCGATAGCCTCTCCAGGCAGCCTGCACATGGTAACACGTCACGTGTGTGAGGGCGCACGTGAGCGAGCGGCTCGCGGCGCAGCAGCAGCAGCAACAGCACCGCGGCCAATCGGCTCGGCGGTGGCCGGGAGGGAGCAGCAGGGTCGGCGGCAGCAACTGCTGCTGCGGTGGCAGCGTCGGCGGTGGCGGTTAGGGGGGGACGACTCGGCTTCCGGCCGTTGGCTCGCTCGTGCTCTGCTGCTGCCTTTGCTCGTGCTCTGCTGCTGCAACATTGCCACCGCTCACCTGCAGCTTGCTGGCGGCAATGTCCTGGATGGCGGCGATAGAGAGTGCTCCGCGCTCGACCATGTAAAGCGCCACGTCGTGGTGCTCGCCGACCAGGGCGCAGTCGAGTGGCGTGTAGCTCTCTTCTCTCGATTCGATCTGATTGGGCCGCGCGCCGAAGCCGTCGACGAGCAGTCGCACGGCCTCCAGTCGGCCCGCGCTGCAGGCCCAGTGCAGCGCGCACGTGCCGTCGCTGTCCTGCGCGTTGCAGTCGCTGCCGCTCTCCGCCAGAGCGGAGAGGCAGCTCACGTGACCGCCGTAGGCTGCGCAGTGAAGCGGCGTCCCCCTGCAGCACGCACAGACGCCGGCTGCCGGCCCGCGTGCAGCGCGGCGACGGGCGCGAGACGCCGCCGAGGCGAGCCTTGCTAGCGGGCAGACTATGGATGGACTAGAGCTACAGCGGAGAGCTGGCAGCACAAAAGAACCTGGACAAAATCGCAGCAAAAAAGCCAGCACAATGTGCTGCCTACTGTCGGCTACAGCTGTGTGAGCTCGCCAAATAAAATAAAAATATAATTCATTTATATAGCACCCCAAGAGAACTTAATCTCTATTCAGGCGCTTCGCATATGCCTCGGGGCTCGAGCCCATGACCTCAGTCAGACCTTGGTCGGGGCGAGCACCTTAACCGCTAGACCAAACCAGCCGGCAGAGACAGTTAATACTCGGCAGGCGGTTAATGCTGGCTACACGAAGGTCTACGGTTCGAGACGGTAATATATAATATACTACAATACTACAATAGTAGGTGCACAGTAATATCAATGTGGCATATATAATAATGTAACCGTAATACTTGTAATACTTTGCTGTACGGTTCAAGGTCAGCCTTAACCGTATGAGGAGCCATGAGTGATCTGTTTTTGGTCTGTTTCTTTTCTTTCGCAATGTACTCTCTCCTTGCATCGCCAAGCACTGCTAGGCTGTCATTTCCATGCAGATGATGCACATCTGTGTCTGTGCTCGGATCCCTGCCAGCCTTCCAGCACCTCAAAGTAGCACAATTCTTGTACAACTAATACTGCTGACATTCACACTTGGATGAGAGCAAACTTGTATCAAATTAAATTACGATAAGACCAATGTAACAATTATGGCAAGCCTGGCGTCACTTGGAAACTGGAAAGCCTGACCCCCTCCCCAAGTTGGCTCGGGTAACCTATCTCCTGTAGCCTCTGCTATCTACTGTAGCCTCTGCACAGGATCTGAATCGGGTCCTGTTCCAAAACGACCTTCCACTAGACGACCACACCAGCTTCACTATTGAGTTTGCTCACTTTCAGCTACTTGACATTGCAAAAACTCTGGCTTGGGATTTAGTTAGATAAGGATATCACGATCAAGTTAGTCCATGCATTAGTGACATCCTCTAGATTAGTGCAACTCACTACTTGCAGGTCTTCCTGCCTGTGCAATAGAATGTTAACAGTTAGTGCAAAACCCTGCAGGTAAGCTTGTCTATCGTGATTGGTGCAACGACCAAATTAAACCAGCTCTCACCGCCCTGCACTGGCTCCAAATCAAGTGGCATAGCGACTTCGAGGTTCTGTCAATCACTTTTAGGTCACATTAATACCTTTGCTCCGACTTGCCTGTCTGAAATACTTGCACCTCGGGCATCCCATCGTAACCATCAGCTGCTCAGATTCTGGCCACTAAGCTGCATGTCTAACAGCTTAAAAAATCCTCAGGGAGACCGCATCTGCAGTTCCTACGTCCTCAAAGCCTAGATATGTCCATCGACTGACATTCAAGGCTTGATCCTTAGATTTATGACTCTATTTGAAATGAAGCTAAAAAGCCACGTGCTCCTCACAGCATTTGCTCTGTCTGCCTACCTTATATTGTATGCGCTTGCTTGCACGTGCTGAAAAATCGTGCTTGTTTCTATTAGTTAACATATTTCATTACACTTATTAATCAAAGCGAGAAAGTCAGCCACTCGGCAAGATGGCACATTTCGTCACGTGGCTAGATGGCACACTTCCATCAAGAGGCAAGATGGCGCAGCGCTGTCTTCCATGACAGAACTACTGTGACTCAGCAAAGCGAGTCCACATGCTGTAGTGAGCTGCTCGTCAGTTAATTATCTAATCAGTTGACATCAGCTTCCCTTTCAGTTTACCTAAGGTGCCTAGATAGAGATCCTAGCTGTCTAGATAGAGATAAGGTGCCTAGATAGCTCTTGGGGTGCTACGAAGTATATGGTTATAATAGCTATTATTATGATCACAGTCCAGCATGATTTAAAGCCACCCACGAGACTTTGAGGTGCTATGAAGTATACGATTACCGTATGATTATCGCATTCCGGCACAATTCTATGCCCTCCACGGGCCTCGGCGAGCTGCGCTGCGCACGGCTGAGCAGAACCACGGGCTGTACGCCGAACGCAGCGCAGCGCGCGCATTGCTGCATGCAGCAGGGACAGACATTGCTGCATGCAGCAGGAACAGATGCACGGCCTCCAGCAAAGCCTGCGCCACGCCCCCACGGCGAGTGATGTGCACGTCCCCACAGCGAGCCATGGGACGACGGTGGGAGGCGGCTCGCGCATTAGGCCACAGCCGCTGGTCGCCGTACGGCTTCAAAGGCCGGGAAGTAGTCGACAGGCAGGCATTCGTACCCGGAAAAGTCACGAACGTTTGGGTCGATCCCATATTTGATAAGTATTTGACAGATGAATGCGTGGCCGTTAAGGGCAGCCCTGCAACACGAAAGGACCACTCAAAAGAAAAGAGAGGCAACAAAGTTCTCGCACCTCGTTCATGCTTCACCCATTCGTGTTCAGCTCCCGTGCGCCGCAACTTGCGCAGCATTGGCGGATGCACGATGGGACATGCACGTGATATGCTGCAGGCACCAAGCGGTCGCCGAGCAGCTATGCGACCGCGAGCGGTCGCACACGCGGACGCGTGCACGCACCAGTGTAGGGGCGACCGACCCTCGTCGTCGAGTGCGTCCACTCGAGCGCCGTTCTCTATAAGCACCTGCACGATGTCCGTGTGCCCGACGTCGCAGGCACGAAACAAGGGCGTGTGACGAACGGAGTCCACGGCATCGACGTCAGCGCCGAAGCCGTCGAGAAGCAGTCGGACGGTGTCGACACAGCCCGACAGGGCAGCCGCGTGCAGCACTGGAAATTCGACGGCGGCGCGCGCAAAGGCTCAAATCAGCGGCGGCTGCGTGCAGGACGAGCCAACAACGGCTGTGTCCCCTGTACGTCATCCCTGCAGCGACCGGCCACAGGGCCACGTGCAAACGCCGCGAAACGATGGCATGCTCCATGGATCAGACTATGACAGCGATGGAAATTCTAAGCGGTTCCTGAATAACGACGATAATAGCAAGGAGGACTCAAATCTCTTTCTACGCACTTTACATTTGCTGCAAAGGAAGCACAATCGAACGGTGAGTGGCAGCATGCTCAGTGACAACAAGCATAACACGGTTAGAGGTGAAGGGCCATAGGGTCAGTGTGCAAATATGTAATTAGGAACAGGAGAGTGTCGCTGTGGTGGATAAAGAGTTGCACGCTATGACAGGTGCTGTTCTCGTGTAGCCCATGTGCGGCTTTGGAATATAGCGCCCTACACTAACGACTCGGACTCGTCCTTTATGTGCTTATGCGTGCTGACACTGTGCATGCTGATACTAGCCAAACTTGCATGCTGACCCTGTTCACGTCATCCCTAACCATGCTATTCCTGTTTTTTATTGAGAATGCTACCACTAACTATTCGATCGTGCTTTCTTTGCAGCCTATGTAAAGTGCCTAGAAAGAGACTGAGTTCTCTGAGGGCGCTATATAAAATGCATTACTGTTATTATTATTATTACTATTACTTGCTATTAAGGTGGGGGCATTCTCAAATAGTGCCGTGCTCTGCTACCGTCGCTAAATCTGAGCACATCGGCAAAGCTTCTACGACTTGTCAAGCTGCGCTTCGAGGCGCCAACGTCACTAGCAATTGTCACGTGTCTGCAAGGACTGGCGTCCATTGCGTGGGCCGCGCTTGCTTGTTTTGGAAGGCCTGTGCACATGCAAGCTCGTAGCACTAGCGCCGCGCGATCCCTGACGAGTGTCCCAAAAAAAGAAAGTGTAGCGTTCGGACTGCAGGCCGTCGCCGAAGCAGTCGAGCGAGCGTCCGAGCAGTCGACTGCATCGAGGTCACGAAAACAAAATGGAAGACGCACCCGAGCCGCCCGACTTGTCCGTCTGCAGGGTTTGGAGATCGATGGTGTGCTTCATCCACGTGCGAATAACGCGGTTGGCGCCTTTCAGGGCTGCCCACATCAGAGCGGTCCTCCCGTCGACGTCCGGTTCGTCAACGACCGTTTGGTGGCTGAGGAACACCTCCACGGTCTCCTAGCAACAATGACTGCCGAAATTCCGACGGCTGGTCTTGCCATGCAAGCAACAGATAAGTGCAGCGGTTCGGCAGCACACTGTGACCTTAGAACTAAGCTGCCACTGCCTCGGCCCGCCGACAAAGAACTAAGCTGCCACTGCCTCGGCCCGCCGACAAAGAACTAAGTTGCCACTGCCGCGGCCCGCCGACAAAGAACTACGTTGCCACTGCCGCGGCCCGCCAACCCTCATTCCGGGGCTGAAGGGGGCAAATGCTTCATGCCGGAGACGCAGAAACGCACCGCAAAGTCGCTCTGGGCGGCGTAGTGCAGCGGAGTGGCACCGTTGGAGTCGGAGCAGGCCGAGTCGGCGCCGGCATTGAGCAGCGCCTGCACGATTCGAGCGTGCCCCGTGGCAGCAGCCCAGTGCAGAGACGTCCGGAAGGAGTTGTCCAGTGCGGACACATTGCAGCCGGTGCTGGACACCTGCAATTGAGCACGGATACGAAGAAGCCGCCGGAGAGAGTCTAGCATGTTCGACGTGCTTCGGAAGCCTACCACTTAACGATGACTAGCCATGATATCTAGCTAGCCATTATCTAGCTAGCAATTATCGCAGCACGTTAACCATTACCACAGCACGACGGAATGCTGGTGGCCATGCTGCTGGAACTCGAACCACCCTGGCAGGAGGGGGCACAATTGATAATCGTCAACCGTGAAAGCCAAGCTCGTACTACTAGGGAAACTGAGGAAAAACAACAAAAACAAACAATAATGGAAGCTAGTAATAGCTGGGGCCGAAAATTGTCGATAAGTTGACTTAAGAAGCTCACATTAGGTAGATATATGAACAGGATTTCGTAAATATTTACTTGCAAATAAATAATAACCTGTGGGCTACACTAATATTTAGAGCCCAACCAAACAGGTGTGGAGATTTAGTCACTACGCGGCAGAAGTCTTGCGGGTAACTAAACAGAGAGGAAGCTTAAAAGATCCACAAGACCACGACAACGGCAGCCAAAGGAGCAGCATCAGGAAGGCGCCTTATCCCCGGGCCACGACCCGGGCCACGACCCGGGCCACGACGCCGAAAAATCACGGAGCTGACATCTGGCGGGGCAGCATTAGCACAGCTTGCACTGGCCACACTAAAAGGAGCATTGCTGGCTATCTGCGTCAGAACATCCCCTGACCTGACCACATTTAAAAGGAACCTAAAAAACACACCTATTTAGGACGGCATTTAGTGGGTCCCTGTGATTCGTCCTTCACGTGCTTATGCGTGCTGACACTGTGCATGCTGCCACTAACCACATTTGCATGCTGACCCTGTGCATGTCACCCCTAACCATGTCATTCATGTTGTTTATCAAGCACGATATTACTCTCCATTCAATCGCGTTTCCCTTTGCAGCAAATGTAAAGCGCCTAGAAAGAGATTAAGTTATCTGAGGGCGCTTTATCAAGTACATTATTATTATTATTATTATTATTATTATCGGGACTTGAAAAGGGGGAGATGCTTCCTAGTAACAGCGATTATCGGGTTAGAGAATCATAACTCGATAACTGGCCATCCCAGGGACATGCAGCCGTGGACACAAAGGCACAAGCACGCACGTGCATGCATGCACACATGCACGAGCGTGACAGTACACGGCCACAGATCAAAGGTGGATCTGCTCACTGTGAGTGAGCTAGTAGTTGACAGCTGCCACCGTGCCATGTAACCATGACACCGAAGAGCAAGCAGCAGCACGGCAGATCCAAGCAAGGCGAGTTCTCACCAGGACGCTGACGACAGCGAGGTTGCCACTGGCGGCAGCCACGTGGAGTGCTGTGCGGCCCTCGTAGTCCTGCCAGTTGATGACGCTGGGAAGTGCGGCCAGCAGCAGGCGCACGCAGCCAGCTGCGTCCTGAGCCGCCGCCGCCGCTCCTTCGCTGGCGGCCGTCGCTCCGTGCTCCGAGGTGCACGTCGAACTTCCTTCGGTGGCAGCAGCCCAGTGCAGCGGTGTCCTGCCTTCGATGTCAGGTATACCAATGTTGGAATCCTGTAAACAGAAAAACCATTGAAATTCTCGGGAGCACATTCAGCCCATCGTCTAGATGGACGCACTTCTTTAATCTTGTTTTTTTTTCTTGCAAAGTCAGACCTGAACTTTTAATAAAGTCTCGCCCTAAAAATGGGCCCAGCAGCCAGGAGCTCTCCTATACACCTTCTGCATGCCATTGCCCGGGTGTCCTGCTCCAAAATGATGTTTCGCTGGATGACCATTCATTCAGTTTTGCAATCGAGTCTGCCCGGTACATCCACTTAATATAAAATAGCCAAAAATTCAGGCGAGTTAATTAATAAAAATAATAATACACTTGATAAAGCGCCCTCAGAGATTTCAATCTCTTTCTAGGCGCTTTACGTTTGCTGCAAAGGGAAACGCGATTGAATGGTGAGTAACATCATGCTTGATAAACAACATGAATGACATGGTTAGGGGTGACATGCACAGGGTCAGCATGCAAGTGTGGTTACTGGCAGTATGCACAGAGTCAGCACGCATAAGCCCGTGAAGGACGAATCACAGGGACCCACTAAAGGCTGTCCTAAAAAGGTGTTTTATAAGTTCTTTTTAAATGTGGTCAAGTCAGGGGATGTTCTGACGCAAGTCGGCAGTGAGTTCCAGGCTTTGGGAGCATACGAACTAAATGCACTGTCTCCAAAGGATTTGAGGTTTGTACGAGGTAGTGGTAAACTGTTGGATTCCGAAGAGCGGGTGATACGATGCTTGGCCTGGTGGGGGAGTAGATCTAAGAGAGATAGGCTGGAGCCAAAGAATAAAGGGACCTAAAAGTGAGCGACAAAATCTTGAAGTCGATCCGTTGCTTGACTGGTAGCCAGTGCAGGTCGGCGAGAAGTGGTGTGATGTGGCAACTGCAACGCTCACGACAGACAAGCTTTGACTATGGTACCACAGCCAGGTTAGTCCAGTGCATTTTCGACATCGCAATAAGATTCTGCAAACTTGCTCCTTCCATGTGTTCTTCCTTGTGCAGTGAGTTAAAAGATCGTGCAAAACATGGCATCTGTCCATCATCAACTCCACAGCTTCGACTTCGCAATGCTGTGGACGCTGCAACTGCTACGCCACACCACTTTTCTCAGGCTCGCATTGGCTCACCATCCAGCAGCACATCGACTTCAAGGCCCAGTCAATCAATTGTAGGCCCCTTCATTCTCTTGCTCCGGCCTTCTTCAAGGAAACACTTCCCAGTCAGGCTTGGCATTGCACCACCCACCACGCTGATTAGAGCATTCATTCAATTGCATTTCCCTTTGCAGCAAATGTAAAGCGCCTAGAGAGAGATTAAGTTCTCTGAGGGCACTTTATCAAGTGCATTATTATTATTATTATTATAGCTGCTTGGGCGTGCCTCTAACCAGCCTCTAATGCGTACCGAAAGCCGCTTAGGCTGTGAGTGCGCTATACAAAACTCTCTTGTGTAACACCCACATGGTCTTTATGACTTTGTGGAGTTACAGATGGAGATACATTACATTACATATAATCCTATGGAGATCAGGCCTTCAGCAGTTTGTGATCTACCCAAGTTTGGAACTTGCTCCCGACTGACGTCACGACATCCCCCCCCCCCCGATTTGATGACATTTAAAAACAAGCTAATAACATGCCTGCTCTTCGTGCCATTAATAATAGCAACAATAACAAAAATAATATTGAAAAGACTTTGTATGGCACCCTAACAGAACTAAATCTCTTTCTAGGCACTAAGCATAAGCTTTGCTCAGCCCGTGAGTCCTTTGCATGCTTGTGCATGATGGCACTGTATGGCACTTATCATTGACCAATTGACATGCTTCCTTTCCAGCATGTGTAAAGTGACTAGATGAAGAGATTCGGTTCTCTTATGTGTGTGTGTATTTACGCATGTATGTATGTATGCATGTATTTATGCATGTATGTATGTATTTACGTATGTATGTATTAAGCATGCATGCATGCATGCATGCGTGTTGCTTGGTCTGTAACTACACAAAGCCACAAACACTGCGGGTGTTACACAGGAGAGTTTACATAGCGCACTCACAGCCTGAGCGGATTTCAGTACGAATTCGGTATCTGACATACTTCATCTCACAAAACAAAGAGAAAGTGGAAATCATAGCAGAATCAGCAGAGCAGTTGAGGTAGTGAGCAGCATGGAAGTAGCAGCTCAAGAGGGCTAGAAATAATGTGCCATAGTCGGCAGCAGGAGAGTAGTTGTCTTTGGATAAGAATTGGGGAGATGAGTTTCACAGTCTAGGACCTGCAGAGCAAAAGCTTCTGTCACCAACGGTCTTTAAGAAGCGTATTGTGCTATACAAACGGCTCATCATTACTATAACGCATCGACGAATGCCGATTCGGAATGCCAGGCGAGAAGCGGAAGCGACAGGCGACAGGGAGTCCAGCACATGCGGTGCCGCATGCGCACTACAGCGCTAAAGCAGCAGCATTCACCTGCTTGATAAGGATTTTTGTATGCTCCACATTGCCAAAGGAGGCTGCCCAGTGCAAAGGTGTTCGCTGTAATGACAGAGTAGCGCACGTGACGGTACCTGAGCACGTGGTGGTACGTAAGCACGTGACGGCACGCGACGGTACGTAAGCATGTGATGGCACGTGGCGGTACATAAGCAAGTAACGGCACATGAGCACGTGAGCATGAAGGACAGCAAGCAATGTCTGGCAGCAAACATGGCTGCACCGAGCAACGCGACCTCGCGAGCTACAGACGGGCGGCAGGCAGTCGCGATAGCGAATGAAATATGGCCCCTCTTTGAGGCCCACGGGTGATGCTCTTGAATTTCAGGACCCAGCGGCTGTTGGTTCGGACCAACCATTTGATCGAGCTTCCTTTACAGTATCTGTAAAGTGCCTAAGAAGACATTAAGTTCTCCCAGGGTGCTATGCAAATGCATAATAATAATAATAATAATAATAATGTACTTGATAAAGCGCCCTCAGAGAACTTAATCTCTTTCTAGGCGCTTTACATTTGCTGCAAAGGGAAATGCAATTGAATGGTAAGTAAAATCATGCTTGAAAAACAAACAAAATGAATAACATGGTTAGTGGCAGCATGCACAGTGTCAGCACGCATAAGCACATCAAGGACGAATCACAGGGACCCACTAAATGCTGTCCTAAATAGGTGTGTTTTTAAGTTCCTTTTGAATGTGGTCAGGTCAGGGTATGTTCAGACGCAGGTCGGGAGGCAGTTCCAGGCTTTGGGAGCATACGAACTAAATGCACGGTCTCTAAAGGATTTAAGGTTTGTACGAGGTATTTGTAGACTGTTGAATTCCGAAAAGCGGGTGGTACGATGCTTGGCCTGATGGGGGAGTATATCGGAGAGATAATAATAATGATAATATTGACTATTATTGATTGATTATTATTATCATCAATCGTCTATTGCTCACTGCAAGCAGTGGCTACAGCCGATAAGCCTCTTCTGCTGCTACATAAAAACGAGGTCTACAATAAGCTAATCTTTACTTTTACCTGTACAGGTTCTGGACCTACACTCGCGCTGCTGCGCACGCTGCAAAGCAGCACGATCAGCACATACCGAAAGGCGTGGTCGCATCGCAAGTGGCAGGAGCGTGCAGTGTCTGCGGGAGGCTGAGAGAGAGAGAGAGAGAGAGAGAGAGAGAGAGAGAGAGAGAGAGAGAGAGAGAGAGAGAGAGGGGGGGAGAGAGGCTGCTGCCACGCTTCAGCGTCCCTTTCAGCGAGGCAGACGGTCGTGCTGCCGGCTATTAATGGATGCTTTGGCAAGGTCGAGGTCAAGCCTTTTTAAAAAAGTTCAGCCCTCTCGTAGACGACGAACACCCGGCTACACTGCTGGCTGCTGGACGGGGTGGTGAGGAGGAATGTGGGGGGAGGGGGTGGTAGGAGGGGGCAGTCGGCCAGGGGTCGCACGGCTGCGGCCTCCGACCTTGTTCGCGTCCTGGCCGTCCAGCTCGCCAGGCCCGAGCTGCTTGATGAGCAGCCGAAGGCATTTGGCCGACCGGTGACGCGTGGCCAGGTGCAGGGCGCTCGCTCCGCCGCCGTCCTTCGCCTTCCAGCTGGCGCCTTTCGACAGCAGCAGCGTGACACACTTTGCGTGCCCCTGGAAAAAGTGCGCTCGCTAGAGAGCTACGGTGCGCAGCCGGCCGCATGCACGCAGCTGCACCTCGGCAGGAGCGGGAAGAGGATACAACATGAGCACTGCGCTGCTCACGGACAGCAAGATACTGGCAGTAGACTTATGCGCGAGCACACACACACACACACACACACACACACACACACACACACACACACGCACGTACACTTGCATGCATGCATGCATGCAACAAACACGTGCAAATACAAGCGTGGGCTGAGGTCACACTGCAACTGGGTACATTACCAGATACTTGTATCTCACCAATCTTTCTTTGCTTTTATAACTGCATAACATATTTCAAGACCACGAAGCGATCCATGCTGCATTATACTATCAAACTTTCTGTCAAACTCTTTCGCTCCCTCTCTCTCTTTGTCACTGGCTATCATGATGTTCTTTGTTATTTGCACAACTAAATCCTTTCACAATCATACAAGTTTACACCTTTGGCTAAACCAAACTGACAGCGTAAACGTGGCCCTATGCGAACCAATCTGTCACTGTTGCAGATGTCAATGCACTGCGCACGTGCATCTGTTTACGTGGGCACGCAGCAGACACGACGGTATACTACAAGTCACGTGTGCGACTCATAGCTCAGCAAAGGGGCCAATTAAACGACGACTAGCAGAACCACCGGCTGGCAGCAGTGAACTTCACCCCATTGGCACTGACCTTGTGAGCTGCCCAGTGCAGCGCTGTGCGGCCCTGCTGGTCCTTGGCATTCACCTTGCACCCTTTCTTCAGAAGCAGCTTGGCGCAGTCGATGCGGTCGCCGAGCACGCTGTACATCAGTGGCGTCCTGCCATACTGGTCGATCGCCTCCCGATCCTTGCCGTCGATGTCGGCTGCCGACGGAGCATTGCGTAGTAAAAAAAAACATGCCCATAAACGTGCGCCCCGAGCGCTGAGCCGTGAGCAGGAGACCGCGGAGCGCTCGGCAGAGAGCAGGAATCTCACCGGAAAGCTGGCTCCTCACTGCTGCAGCCAAGGCACAGGATGCGACAGACAGTGGGCAGGTGACTAGACAGTCGACAGACACAAGTCGCCGCCAGGTGGCATCAGGGCAGCAGCAGATACAGCAAGCAGTGCACGAGGGGGTGTGGGGGCGTCTGGAGGCTAAGCGGTCTGCCCGCATAGCATGCGCCGCAGTGGGCGCATGGGGCTGCAATGACAGGTCACTCCCATTCGAGGCGTTTGGCAAAATTACCGCGATAGCCCAGGAGGTAAGTTGCTCGCTCTTCAAGACCTAGGGCGTGGATTCGAATCCTGCAGGCGGCGATCCTATTTTGACCACCTTGAAGCAGCGGTGACAGCCGCTAAGGTTCTTCTGCTGCTGTATGAATGAGACTGTTAAATCAGCTAATACTATATAATATTATCATAATAGTTATTATAATGATTATAATAGTATATAATATAAGAAAAGAATCGTCGCGGTAGATATACATTTTCTCAGATGAATCGAGCCGGTCTCGCTTGCTTGTAAATAAGGGCAGCTGCTAAGCACGCAGTCACTGCCACTTCTGGCACAGGCGGCACACTCCAGCAGCCACTCAATCTATAATGGCTGCGCAAAAACTGTCTAGTCTCTGACGGCTTCGCTGGCGATGCAGTCTAGTTGGCTAGCTGTCTAGAAAGGTTGACTTCTGACATGCCAATGGCAAAGGGCCCTTGAAGAATTGCAAGTTCCAGGCGATCAGCAAGTGAAGTGCAAGTCTCTTTTTTCTGAAACCTCGTCAGTTGTCCTGACTTGGATCTTGCATCAATCACGCTCGGCCTGCCGACTGGACAAAAAGCTGCAGAGAGGACATCCCATCTCTTGACTTCCGTAACTCACTGCTCGCTGGCCTGCCGGCCTGTGCACTCAGGTGCTTACAGCTGGTGCAAAATTCTGCAGCTAGGCTTGTCTGTCGTAGGCATTGCAGTTGCCACATTACACCACTTCTCGCCGACCTGCACTGGCTCCCAGTCAAGCAACGGATCGACTTCAAGGTTGTGTCACTCCCTTTTACGTCCCTTCATTATTTGGCTCAAGCCTACCTATCAGATCTACTTCCCCACCAGGCTAAGCATCGTACCATCCTCTTTTCGGAATCTACCTGTTTACCCATACGTCGTACCAATCTCAAATCCTTTGGAGACCATGCCTTTGGTTCGTATGCTCCCAAAACCTGTAACTCACTCCCAACCTGTGTCACAACATCTCCTGACATTTCTACATTTAAAAAGAAACTAAAAACGCATCTATTTATCACAGCATTTAGTGGGTCGCTGTGATTCGTCCTTTACGTGCTTATGCATTCTGACCCTGTGCATGCTGCCACTAACCAAACTTGCATGCTGACCATGTGCATGTCAGTCATAACCAAGTAATTCTTGTTATTTATTGAGCATGCTACCACTAAACATTCGCTCGTGCTTCCTTTGCAGCAAATATAAAGTGCCTAGAAAGAGTTTTAGTTTTCTGACGCCTACATCAAATGTATTATTATTATTCTCATAAGGTACGACGTGTCGCAAGCATTGGTCTGCCGCGTGCAGCAGTGATGAGCATCAAGTCCACTCCAGAGGCATTTCCAGAGGTGGTCTCACAATAACCCCTGTAGTACTGTTTAAGAGTTCCATGGCAGTGTAAGTTTCTACAGTTGGTTTCCGACTAAATACTCGTAAATAGGCACATAGACATCATCTGAACCGGGTCGAAACGTTTCCAAAACACAGCCCACCAATTAAGGAAATTATGGATGAAGAATAATGGAATTAATTACAGAAATTATGGAAGAAGCCAACTACCAAGACCTCGTTACAGACACTAAACAGGAGTTTACACGATGCGTTATGGGAGTGCTGTAAGCGCTTACAGTGCATGGCTTTCCTGCAGGGCAGTTACTTAAGTCTTTACGGCTCAGAGCTATCTCACATCAAGCGATGTGCAAGGGACTAAAATCATCCGAGCAGGACCACTGCAAAGTTCTCGAAGACCAGCAACACACGTGCAGCCAGCCATATGCTTGGGTCTACACTAATCGGCGGGGGTCCTTCAACTTCTGCAATTCATTAACAAGTTCCTTTACTGCTGCTGCTGCTAGCTTTTAGGCAAACCCTAAATCCAAAGTTCATACTGATATAGAGATGAAATTTACTTCATTTGATTCCTTGAACCGAAACTAAAGCACCTGCATGCAGTCAACATTGAACACACAGCAAGTCGGCAGCCGATGGCAGCAGTGGTCTTGCTTGCATCATTACATAGGTGAATGCACACACAATAAACGATTTCCAATACCGATAAATTTTAAATGGGTAATTTGAACGGGCATTTGCACCCTTTAGGTGTAACCAGATCTGAACGAGCTTTTCACTCAAGTTGCGGAGTCAATGGGACCATCGCAGCGCCACAGCCAGAGCTGGCAATCTAGGATTGAAGCAGGGTCGAGCTCTAGGTCAAATACTGCTCGAGTGGGCAAAAACTAGTGCAAATGGCTGGCTCTTTCAGCATACCCTAGAGCGACTAGATGGAATGGACGACCATTTACAAAAGCCAAGTAGCCCATAGATTATAAATGGTAGCTGTTGATATGGAAATACAGGTGCACGAAAATAGAATCTTCCCCAGGGATCCGTGCATGCCTTGCGGCAGGCGAGATAAGGCCCATGGCAGAGAAGACAGTGCAACAATGCAACACAGCTGCTGCACTGTGAACTGTCGGATGTTGACTGCGAACAGGGATGCTGCAGCAGTGAAAAAGGAGGTCAATGTCGGCTCCTTAAACAGCGTCATTCATAAAAAGATAATAAAATAGAATTCATTTGCATAGCACCCCAAGAGAACTTAATCTCTATTTAGGTGTTTCACACATGCCTCGGGGCTCGAGCCCACGACCTCAGCCAGACCTTGGTCCCCGGGGCGAGAGCAGCACGGCAAAGCAGTAAAAGAGCCAGCCTTAGCGTCGTCTATCACCCCACTTGCAGCTGGCGTCCGATTGGATGAGCCACTTAATTTAGGCCACCGAAAGAGCACAGATCACCCAAATCGTAATAAACGCTTTTAGAGATCTCGCGACAGGTCGAGCTTATAGCACGAACCAAGAACTAATGAGAGGTGGTGCCACCATCAACATTTCTGCATAAGCCCGGGTATGATAATGAGATCGTTGGCACAGAGGAGCAAATGGCCCTTAGACTACTGGATAAAAATAGAGGCCATCAAACACGGCACTGTCACCTAGCAATGGTAAATGCAATGACAGGCACGAGTTCGAGAAGGGCAGGATAGTAACATAACAACAAGCGGAGACTTGACGTCCTCACTGAGGGAAGACCAGTTTCGACGCCTTGGCAAGCTTTTACTTGAGAGTCATGGCAAACGAAGTTGCCCGGCTAATTATTCCAACTCAGCAAGTGACACGACATACGGGCGGCAGCTGGCAAGGCCGGCAGTCCTTGCCAGCTTGCCGGTGGCAAGCAGTCCACACCGGACCGGCAGAAGCCGACCCTTAGCGACCGCCCCATCGAGCAGGCGGCATAGCCGCCAGCCAAGCTGAGCAAGCTAGCTGGGAGATGGTAGCGCGTAAACAGGCTGTCAAACTAGTGGCCCAACCGAAGCGTTCGCAGGAGTGCATCATCCATCGCACGAGCTTTCACCGTTCAGTGGGCTGGCGGCGGCTGCGGTGGCACTGTCCATGTGCACGAATCTTGTTCGGGCAAGGGCTAGCGGTCCTGGATTGCAATCGACGAAGCAGGCGTTTCTATGCGGTCCCACTGAGGGCCGATGCCGCAAAGCAGCTGACAGAAACGTCGTAGGCGAGGCATCCACCCACCCACCCACCCACCCACCCTCGCCCCGAGTACGATGACTACAGGTGGCTGGGTCAAGAGGCTGAAGATCGGCCGCTGCTTTGCAGTGAGTGCGGCCGGTTGACAACGGTGAAAATGGTGACAATGAAGACAAAAGCCGAAGCTTCGCGCCATTTTCTTAATTCCAAAAAAGGCTGGCTAAAATCGAGCAGTACGCACCAGCCAAGAGCTTGGATAGCAGCGACTTGTCGCCAGTGACGGCCGCCGTGTGCACCGGCGACGAGCGCCTCTGCGGCGGCTCCTTTGAAGTGGAATCCTCGCCGCCGCCGCCGCCGTCGCCTCGGCTCTGGAGCGCAGCAGCGCATGGTGGCAGTCACGAGCGAGCAGCAGCTGCAGCGCCAGCCGCTGACGCTGCTGCTCCGTCCGCGATGCCGCCGGGAGACAGCTCTGCAGAGCTGTCTCCCGAGCTAGAGTAGACGGCTCTGTAGAGCGCCGTCGCTCTCGTGCACTCGGCTCCGCAATCAGCAGCGGCAGCAGCAACACACTCGCTGCCAAAGGTCAGCGCGCGATCGCTTCCCTTCGTCCAGCGGGCACGGCGGTCGCGCGCGCGCGCGCGACTCGTGCGCGCGGTGCCATTCGGCAACGGGTGCGGATCAACGGGCGAATTTCGCGAATTTCTCGTCAAAGAAAGGAGACCAACCGAGCACAAGTACCTCCGCGTCCGCCGCGCGCTCCTCGCCTTGCTGCTGAGTCCCTGCTTTGCCTTCGGTGTCCAGCGACGCTGCCATTACTTGATGTCGTTTTCCGTGCGCATCGTCACACCGCAGACACCTGAAAGATACGCTAGGGATAGCCCAAGAATGGGATAAACCGCGCCATAATGCGTAATCAGCAGCCTCAGCTTTTCGACGCTAGTTAGTTATTAATTTTATTAATTTTAGCCGAACAATAACCTCTTTGGGTAAATCCTCAAGATAAGAGCAATCGGCTAAGCCTACAAAAGTACGGCGCTAGGCTCAGAAACCGGAGGCGGTCGGTGGAAGGAGGAGGGCTCTTCAGCCGCTTCTCTGGTTGCGGAGGCGCATTTATGTTCTCCGCCAGCTGCGGCTTCACCGATGTGCGATGGATGCTACGAAATTCATTCAGCTGCAAAACGAGATAAAAGTAAACCAAGTCGAATTGCAGGACTACCTGAAAGACCTTGAAAACTGGGAGAATGAAATTCAAGCGAAGGAGAAGGCTCTGAAGGAGAAACCGGCCGGCGTAGTCAAGGACTCCGCGGTACTCGTCCTCGCAGTTTGTTGCCCGTGCATTGCACCGCATTCCAGCTTCTGTTCGTCGTTCGTCTTCGACTGCGCATTTCCCACCGCTTTTGCTCGCTTTTTATTATGGTGTCTATTTTTCTTTCATTGCATGCATCATCTGCTTCCATTTCGCCAAACTGTGGTACGCGGGACTGTCTTGGCGTAGCTACCTCTCTCTCCCCCTCTCTCTCTCTCTCTCTCTCTCGCTCTCTCTCTCGCTCTCTCTCTCTCTCTCTCTCTCTCTCTCTCTCTCTCTTCCTCCCTCTCTCTCTCTCTCTATCTCTCTCTATCTCTCTCTCTCTATCTCTCTCTCTCTATCTATCTATCTCTCTCTCTTTCTATCTCGATCCGCCGAGCCTCGTGTCTGTCACCGCTCGTGTCTGTTTCCCCGATTGTACGAGCTCAGCAGTGCCGTGTGCGTTGCTGCTGCTGCTGCTGCTGCTGGTGTGAGCCAATGCAACGGGAAATGAGTGGTCGCCTGCAGAGGGCACCCATCAGCTATTGGGCTCCATCGCGTGCGATTGGCAATCCCCGGCTCATTTTCTGCTCGCGCGCACAAAAACGCCCACACCTTCTTGCGCATAAGTTTCTCTTTATGCAGACGACCGTAAGCGTCCCAAAGGGGCTGGGGGGGCTCATCTGGAGACCGACCGACCGATCCCAAGTTGGACAACTACTCTCCAACTGCCGACTATGGCACATCTTTTTCAGCGGTCCTGAGCTGCTACTTCTATGCTACTCACTACCTCAACTGCTCTCCTAACTCTGCTATGCTTCCCACTTTCTCTTTGTTGCGTGAGACGAAGTCTGTTGGCTACCGAATGCGTACCGAAAGCCGCTTAGGCTGTGAGTGCGCTATACAAAACTCTCCTGCGTAACACCCACATGGTCTTTATGACTTTGTGGAGTTACTGACGGAGATACATTACATTACATTGCGACTGCCGACAAGCAGGCGCGTCAGTTTTGCCAGCCCAAATGCAAGCCAAGCTCTCACGGCTCTAGTTCCTCCGAGAAACCTTTGGGGACGTAGTGTGACGTGCCTGTCTTAAATAGTGCAAGTTGACGTCGCTCGACTCCGGCTTCTTTTCACGGTTGCTTCAGCTCCTCCTCCATAACGAGGCTGGCGGTGTGTGTGCGACTTCGAGCTCGTCGCATGTCGCAGGCCGATCTCCGCATAGTCCGAGCCGCACGCGCCCTTTTTGTCTGTCTTTTGCAGCACATTCTCCCGCCCGTTCGCAACAGCTCGCTGCTGAAGAAGAAGCTGAAGAAGAGAAAGACCGAGCAGTCGCACCGGAAGCCGGAGCGCATTCCGGGCTCCGACTTCAGGGCGTGGGACAAGTTTGACGTGGTAGGCCGCCTGCCGCTCGGCAGCGTCCCACACCCATGCCACCGGCGGCAGCAGCAGACGACCCGCTCGCTTCTCACGTGACCTGCCGCCGGCCACGCTGGCTGTTCGACGCGAAGCAGCGTGGCGCTGCTCTCCAGGACGCTGGTGGCTGCGGCAGCCAGCAGCCACTGCTTGCGGCAGCGGCAGCGCCGCTCGGTGTGTGAACGCGTGTGTGTCGTGAATCTGGCCTCACCGTGCAGCCTCGATAGCGTCAAATCTCTCTTTGCTCGGTTGGCGGCAAAGAGTGTGCCGCCGGCTTCAGGTGTTTCGATGGTGCCACCGTGTAAAGCCCCCTGGTCGCGTACCTGTTTGCTGCTGTGTCGTGAATGAACCCTTCTGAACGAACGAACGAACGGAGTATCTACGCGTGCTGAGCACTGCATCGTGAGCGAGGCAGTGCTCAGCACGCTCGTGCTCTCTTTCCTCACCTCGAGGGCAGACTTTGCTCTCGCAGTTTGATCACGGGCGCGCCGTGCTTGGCTCGACCGAGCGTGTTGCCTGCGTGCGCCTTGCAGGACGCTGGGGGGGAGGCGCCTCTGTTGCGTGTAGCCGACCCCGCCCCCAGCCTCCGCACACATGGGCGCAGCCGCAGCAGCTCGATTCTTGATCCTCTATGCTCGCATGCAAGGAAGCCGTGCTCGGCGCTAGGCTTCGCTTGACCGTGACCCTTGGCTTCGCCTTCGGTGGCTTGCTGCTGAGCATTGAGCGAGCGTGGTCAGTGGCTTCTGGCTCGATGGTAACGAGTAAATAAGCCGCGATGGCACACTAGGTAAGGCGTTTGCTTTTCACGACCTCCGTTCCGAGGTCGTGGGTTTGAATCTGGCAGTGCATGATTCTCTATTGCTGCTGCAAGCGGTGGCGGTAGCCGTAAAGGCTCTTCTGTCGCTGCCATGCCAAAGAGACTGTTAAATCAGCTAGTATTTCTTTTCAATCAGCAAATGGTAATGCTTGTTTTCATTGAGCATGCTACACTAGCCATTCGATCGTGCTTCCTTTGCATCAAATTGTAAAGTGCCTAGAAAGAAATTAAGTTCTCTGAAGGCGCTGTACAAACGTATTATTATTGTTATGGCAGGACGGTGCGCTAAAGGACTTGGACCAAGATGATCCGCCTTCGGAATACGAGACTGACGAGGAATGGGAAGTGGAGAGGAAGAAACAGCAGGCGCTCGTGGAGAAGGACATGGTGAGAGCAGAGCTCGGAGGCTGCTGCCCCTGCTTCCGGTGCTACTGCCACTGCTGCTTCCGATGCTGCTGCTGCTTCCGGTGCTGCCCTGGCTGACGAGCCTCACTCTGCTATGCGCCCGCGCCGATCCTTTATGTACCCCTGTCTCTACCTCTGTGTGTTGTACTTTGGAATGTATCTCCATCCCTAACTCCGAGTGGCCATGAACTGGGGACGTTATGCTGGAGGCTCTTGTATATATATATATAGCCTGCGTGAAGGCATTCGGAGGAGGCTCGGCGTTGCTGCAGCTGCTGGGAAGCAGCGACAGTTGGGCAGCCAACTGCCGCTGCTGCCAGCTGGCTGCTACCCTCTGGCCGCCATTTGCTGGCTGACGGCCGCTGCTGCGCGCTGTCAGGGCAACAGGTGCTACAAGGAGGACAAGTTCGAGGAGGCGGTGGTCTGCTATGCGAAGGCGATTGGCTGCGACCCGACCAATGCGTTGTTCTACTCTAATAGAGCGATGGCGCTACTCAAACTTAAGCAGTGAGTATGCGACCACGCTGCTGCTGCTGCCACTGGCGCCGCTGTCGCTGCTGCTGGTCGTGGTCTTAGCTAGCCTTTGCACAGGCTTAAGTTGCTGCCGACCTAGCGCGAGTATCATGATTTTACTCACCATTCAATTGCATTTCCCTCTGCAGCAAATGT
Source organism: Cristatella mucedo (assembly GCA_009760855.2). Taxonomy (NCBI): domain Eukaryota; kingdom Metazoa; phylum Bryozoa; class Phylactolaemata; family Cristatellidae; genus Cristatella; species Cristatella mucedo. The sequence continues at coordinate 1,033,231 of WPIO01000059.1, forward strand.
AAAGCGCCTATAAAGAGATTAAGTTCTCTGAGGGCGCTTTATCAAGTGCATTATTATATATTATTATATATCGAAGGTCCCCTGTGGTGTGCAGGAAGAATCTGGCAAATACGGGAGAGGTCCAAGCCACCATACAGGTGGAGATCACTTATGGGAAGTGCACAAAGACAGGCTAAAGTGTTCATTTAGTAGCACATTACGAAGCTGCTGCACTCTGTTTATGGTGCCACGTCGCAAGGTTGTAGCAAGCATTGGCTGGGAAAGTTGCTAGTGCAAGGCATGTTGCTGTGCTCTCTGTGTTTGTGCCGGGACCCTTGGAAGGTTGTCACCGCCTACGTGACCCTTGGCAGGTTATCATGTGCCTCCATTGCCACCCTTTCGAAGTCGCTTGGATTTTTTTCTCACCTTCGGCCGTTCGGTCGGGCGGTCTTTTTCGTATGCCATTTACCTTTTGCCAGGATGCTAACGACTGTATTTCGACAGGTTCGACAAAGCAGAGCAAGATTGCAACGAAGCGATATCTCTCGACCCGGGATATGTCAAGACGTATCTGAGGCGAGCCGCCGCTCGCCGCCAGCTTGGCAAGCTGCGTGAGGCGCTCGGCGACTGCCAGCACGCGCTCACGCTGGAGCCCGATAACCGCGACGCACAAAAAGAAGCCGACATTGTCGAGCAGGTTAGCTGCTGTTGCTGTTTCCTTGCTTCGTTGCTGCCTATTGCATCAACTTGTAAGCCGGATCTGTTTTTGGATGTCTCCAGTCTGATTCCTGCAGCTAGCATGGCAAACACCTGTTTTGCCTTTTTTTTTAATGTAAGCCGTTTTCAGAAACATAGCCATTCTTCAATGAACACTACATTTGATCATCGTACTCTTGCTTGCATCTTGCTTATTCATAGCCGCCACTGGAGTCCTTAAATCGAGTATAGGCATTCTAGTGTTAAAGGGAAGTCTGCACCTCGTAGCGGCACTGCAGCTCGAGTTACAGACCTTTGCTGCATTTATTAGTTTAACGAGTCTCTCAGTCTCTTCTCATTTCACATGCATCGCTCAGGATAGTGCTGCTGTCTGTATACACAGTCTCCGTGGCTTCTGTTAGCCTATCCAGTGCTATCCTGGTGTTCTGATTGCGCGGTCTGCTATTTAACGTTGGCAACATTTGCAGAATGTGTAACCATTCGCTAAAAAAGCAGTCACCCTGTTCTGCTCTCCAGCCCGAAGCGTAGGAATCTGCAATGCAGCTGTACATGGGAGGGGTTGGATGTCCTCGATCGCCCGCACGCAGCATCCTCGGCTGCTGCTGCTGCTGCTGCTGCTGCTGCTGCTGCTGCTGCTGCTGCTGCTGCTGCTGCTGCTGGCCAGTCATCCAAGTGCACTCTGCGGCATAAGCGTCTGCTCGGAGCTGCCCGTAGGGGCTGCGAATTTGCATGTAGACAATAAAAGTGTATTTTTTCCGATACAACCCGTTCGCGGACCGCGTTGAGTTTCGCACGTACTTCAACCCCATGTGCCCCAGCGGCTGTATTTTCCCCGGAATGCGACCTGTGTGCCCTGGCCGTCTGTGCAGCAGGTGGAAATGTAGTCTTTGCAGCCGCTAGTGGGCTATCGTTGGTATGAGACAAGTGTTGCCGCTCTAGTGACTGCTTTGGGTGCACGTATATGTCTGGTGCTTGCAGGCGATGGCCACGCCTGCTCCCAAGTCTGGACTAGTGCTTCCGCTGAAGAAGTCGCCACAAGAGAGGTCGAAGGTGAGAGGTCAAGGTGCAGCAGCAGCAGCTTTCGATCTGCGAGCAGCCTTCGGCTGCTGCTGCCTTCAGTCGCTCACTCTTTCTCTAAGGATGCGACTTCGATGAGCTCAGAGTGCAGTCCAAGCAGCAGCCTCGTACGTGTAGCATCAATGCCCTTGCCCTTCAATCTTCATCGTTTGCATTCCTCTCTAGCGAGCAGCTCACTGTGTGTAGACTCACTTTGCTGAGTCACAGTAGTTCCTTCACGGAAGACAACGCCGCACCATCTTGCCACTTGATGGAAGTGCACCATCTCGCGAGGTGATGGAGTTTCTCACTTTGATTAGTAGAGATAGCACTCGCGATTTAGCAGACCTCGGGAATGGGTTTACTCGGACAGGGGCTGGATGGGAAAACGTGTACACGTTAGAAATAGCACGAATCGCTCACTTGCAGAGCTTGCACACATTTAGCGGCACCAAAAACACCTCAGAATGTCTCAGTGAGTGCAGTGCACGCCGCTGTACGGACGTTTGCACGTCTTACTTTGCCTTACTTTGTGTACTCTCGCTCGCCGGTGTGTCTCTACTCAGTCGCCCCACCCAAAATCTCCTGAAGCCCCACGAACGCTGCAGAAGCCCCTGAGGAGGATTGCCATCGAAGAGATCGGAGCTGAAGCGGTGGCCGAGCCGAGGCAGCGTGCCGAGCCGAGGCAGCAGCAGCAGCAGCAGCAACTTGCCTCCGGCACCTCGTCGGGCTCGGGCAGAGCCCGGGCTGACGCAGCGAAGGACGAGGCAGCGTTCGATCTGCTGCTGGCTGACGGCAGAGCCCGGGCTGACTCGAAAGCAGACCCAGACTCTGCTGCTGCTGCGGCTGCCGATGCTGGGATCCGCCAGTCCACCGGCGTTCCGCCGGCAGACTCGGCTCGGCCGTCGTCCGCTATCAGCAGTCCAGCAGATATTGGCGCTGCTCCTCGACCAGAGCAAGAAAGTCGACCGTCGTCGCCTCGGCATGCGAGCAGCTCGTCTTCTGCCTCGCTCCTGCCTAGCGTAGCGACAGCCGCGGCAGCCATCGGCTGCGAGGACGTCGAGCGGCAGCCGCTTGCTAAGGCTGCTAACCGCTCACCGAGTACGCCGTCAGCGGCTGCAGCCGCGCAGCAGTCGCAGCGTGCGTCTCATGTTCTTTCCGATGCCACTCTGATGCCTACCGTGGCTACCGAAGGCATCAGAGTGCCTCCTTCGCCTACCAGCTCCTACCAGCTTCAGTCCGACTGGAAGATCGTGCGAGGCAGCCTCGACAAGGTGCACCGCTACTTCAAGGTGGGCCGCTGCCGCCGCTGCCGCCGCCGCCGCTGCCACTTTTCTTGCCTCGTGCTCGGTTTGTGCTGCTCTTGCGTCGTGGTGCTCTTTTTGCTTTCTTTTCTCTTCTCGCTTCCACTGGCAGGTGGCTCCGTGCTCGGCGCATGGCATGGCTCTCCCCTCGATTGCTCCATTCATTGTCCTGCGCATTGCGCCATTCCACCCAGCGGTCCTTGAACTTTGCCTTGCGTGAGCACTTGCCTTGCTCTAGCTTGTTCTCTGCCAAAGAAGGTTTTTGGAATTCATCTCTCTCTCTCTCTCTCTCTCTCTCTCTCTCCTCTCTCTCTCTCTCTCTCTCTCTCTCTCTCTCTCTCTCTCTCTCTCTCTCTCTCTCTCTCTCTCTCTCTCTCTCTCTCTCTCTCTCTGCCCCCTCTCTCTCTCTCGTTGTGACATCGCGTCTAGATTATTGCAATTCCCTTCATTCGGGAGTCTCGTTCTGCGCCTCTGTACGTCTGCGACTGGTGCTAAACTCAGCTGCTCGGCTGGTATGTCGTCAACGGCGCAGCTGCTTGGTCACACCGCTACTTCTGTCTGAGCTTCACTGGCTATAACCTACTAAGCATCAAATCGATCTCAGTCAGGATCCTTAGTCTCGGCTGACAGGTCACGTTTCACGTGGCGCTGGCGCCAGCCCCACGTGATTCGACACCTCCTCCACAGTGCTCTCGAACCAGAACTCTCCTCAGCATCTGGTCATCTCGCCGTGTCTCACACTAAATTGAAATTTCTTGTGATCAAACCTTCAGCTCATATGCAACAAAAGTTTGGAACTCGCTTCCATCTACGGTCACTACCTGCAATGACCTTACATCTTTTTGTAAGTCTCAGATCAAGACTCATCCGATCCGGTCCGGTCAGCTTTTCTCCTCTTCCTCCCCAGTGAACTTGTCCGTTGTTGTTTTTCTGTATCCTACTTGCTTTGCGTTCGTGCCAGGCCATGATTCAGTGCATGTTACTAGCTGCAGGTCTCAATAAGCGGCGGCCATGCGTGTCTTCATGATTGCTTTAGCATGCTGACCTAAGCAGGGTACTTACTTTTGCCTGCTTGATACCGTGCACGTGACTAACCCCGTGGGTAATGGATGAGTCTCCTTTTGCTAGGTGTACAGCTCATGGATTGAGATTAAGCTCTACTAGGAAGCAGTACAAACAAACTATAATTGTATTGTTATTATTTTCCAGTCACGTGAAGGTCGTTAACTTAATCTAATCCATGGAGCTCAATGGCCACGTTATCTAGCAGACGCTCGAGCTGCCGAGAAAAAAAGTGACTGCAAATTCCTGCTGAGACAGACATTGTGGAAGGAGGTTGAAATGTGTTCTTTTATTAACTGTGACTAGGCTAATAGTTTTGATAATAATTCGCTTGATAAAGCGCCTTCTGAGAACTCAATCTCTTTCTAGGCGCCTTACATTTGCTGCAAAGGGAAATGCGATTGAATGGTGAGTAATATCATGCTTGATAAACAACATGAATAACATGGTTAGGGGTGCCGTGCACAGGGTCAGCATGCAAGTGTGGTTAGTGGCAGCGTGCACAGTGTCAGCACGCATAAGCACATAAAGGACGATTCATAGGGACCCACTAAATGCTGTCCTAAATAGGTGTGTTTTTTTAAGTTCTTTTTGAATGTGGTCAACTCTGGGGATGTTCTGACAAAAGTCGGCTCCCAAAGAAGGAATGAAGGTGGGTCGTGTACTGCATAACAAGCCCAGGTGAGCCACTAGGATACTTCACCAAGTCGGTAGAGAAAGTGTGAGTGCTTAGATCAGGGGTCGGCAAACTTTTCGGACTATTACGCCATTTCAGGAGGTCAGGAAGGCATACTAGGCCATAAGAAGCCACGCCCACTCCGCCAGGCCGGTGGAGTGGCCGTGGGCAAGGCCAACAAACAAGCAGTCGCATAAGACGTACAGCCGTACCTGCACGGCAATTATAGATATAGATGTATATCATCCCTCCCCGGTCAGGTGCTTCTGTTTCAAGCTCTAAAAATAAACGCGGGCCACAACTTGATCTGCAACAGCAGTAATGAACCGGAACAACTGCCACAACTCAAATAGGTCGGATCCATCAATAAATAACTAGGGGGCGCTAGGCCGAACTGGAGTACTAGCTAGGCCGATCTGGCCTAAAGGCCAGAGTTTGCCGACCTCTGGCTTAGATTGTAATAATGACTGAGAGCGATCTCGAGCACGATCAACTCTTCCCTCCCCCCTGTCCAAAAGGCCATCCTTCCAAAAGGTCATCCTAATCACATTTAAGCACGATTCTCGAACAAGGAAAACTGTACCCTTTTTGGCTAATGGTTTGCGTGTGAGTGGCCTTTTGATAACGCATCTTTCTATGTAAGCCTATCTTCTTTTCATTTTGGTGCTGCCGGCCATCAGCTTTTTTTAAAAGAAGTATTAGCTCATTAGAACAGCCTTTGTGTAGCGGCAGAAGCGCCTTATTGGCTTTCACCACAGGATTCGAACCCACCACCACGAATAGCGACTTTGGCAGATAGCAAATAATAATAATAATAATAAATTTGATAAAGCACCCTCAGATTCTTCAATCTCTTTCTAGGCACTTTACATTTGCTGCAAAGGAAGCACGATCGAATGGTTAGTGTTAGTATGTTCAATAAACAACAAGAATAACGTGAATAGGGGGCGACAGGCGCAGGGTCAGCATGCAAATGTGGCTAGTGGCAGCGTGCACAGAGTCAGCACGCATAAGCACATCAAGGAAAAATCACAGGGACCCACTAAATGCTGTCATAAATAGAGGCATTTTTAGTTTTTTTAATGTGGATAAGTCGGGAGATGTCTTGGCGCAAGTAAGGAGTGAGTTCCAGGCTTTGGAAGCATACGAACTAAAGGTACGGTCTCCAAAGGATTTGAGATTGTATGAGGAATGGTTAAACAGTTAAATTCCGAAAAGCGGGTGGTACGATGCTTAGCCTGGTGGGGCAGTAGATCTGATAGGTCGGCTGGAGCCAAAGAATGACTGAACCTAAACGTGAGTGACAAAATCTTGAAGTCGATGCTTTGCTTGACTGGGAGCTAGTGCAGGTCGACGAGAAGTGGTGTGATGTGGCAACTGCAACGCTCACGACAGACAAGCCTAGCTGCAGAGTTTTGCACCAGCTGAAAGCGCCTGTAAGCACATGCCGGTAAACCAGCAAGCAGTGAGTTACAGAAGTCAAGACGGGATGTCACAAATGCATGGACCCACTTAGATGTGGTATCCCTGTCTAAAAAGGCTCGAATTGTAGCAATGTTATGTAGCTGAAAGGAGTCAAACCTGACTGTGGAGCTGGTGTAGTCGTTTAGTGAAAGGTCACTTTGGAACGAGACACCTAGATTTCGAGCTGATTCAACGGGAGGTATGCTGGCAGAGCTGATTTTGAGCCTTTCCAATTTCTGAATCACACTTGGTTTGCCCATAACAAGTAAGTTGGTTTTTGTCATCATTTAATCTAATAAAGTTTGCTGCCATCCATGTCCGGACGTCATCAATACATGCTGCAAGGGTGTGTAGAGAATTTGACGTGCTGGAGTGCTGGGGGGATCAAAGCAAAGGTACAACTGAGCGTCATCTGCATAGAAGTGAAAGCCTAGATTGTGCTTGGCAATCACATCGGCAAGAGGGAACGTATGCCCCATATTTCAGAGGTTCCTCAGATGATCTTTGTCCATTTACATCAACACCCTGGAGTCTCCCTCTGAGATCGGACCTGAACCATTGCATGCAGTGCCAGTGATGCCCAGGCGAGATGAGAGGCGCTCAAGAAGGACTTGGTGATCGATAGTATCAAAAGTTGCCGAAAGATTGAGCTAAACAAGCAGATATTCTACCTAAGTCTGCATTCCTAAGTAGGTCGTTATACATCCGAAGCAATGCTGACTCTGTGGAGTGATTAGTTCTAAAACCAGACTGAAGCTTACTAGCAAGGTTTGAAGTTTCAATATATGAGTTTAGCTGGTCTGCCACGACTCGTTTGTTTGATAGGAGCAATGGAAGGAAGGCTTTGCAAGCACGATCTCGGTCGCAAATATCGAGCTCTTACCTCCTGGACTATCACGGCGCCTAATCTATGCTGCTGTTGATAACTGTTGGCGACTCGGAAAATTAAGTTTCATTCCTCCACTTTAGGAAATTTAACTTTTGCTGCACGGATCATCTGTAGATAGCCTCTTTTAAGTCACTCAAATATGGCAGCGCAGCTCGCCTCGCTCACCGATGTCGACACTGGCCAGCGAAATGTCTGATAGCCGAGAGGCTTGCACCGCATTCTCAATGAGTTAGCATGTGCATGTGCAATTTCAGCAAATTCCACCATCGAGCTACCCAAAGCTCTTCGGAGAGTCGCTGGATGCAGACCTGCTTGTGACGTTGCTGCGTGCATTCAGTGATCGCTTTTTACCGTAAGTACTGCTCCCATCTACCGCTTGGAATACGTTTTGAGATTTGAAAAGAAAATTATACATGATGCAGAAGCTGGTTTTCTGAGAGATTTGACCTCACCGTGCATTTTTATCTTTTATGTTATTACCATGCAGTATCCTTATCGAATGCCATGCATTCATGGCGTATGGGCTTGCGCAATCTTGCCTCTTTTCCTATGTGCTGTGGATGCGTGTCGATTCGCTGTAATCGCTACCTGTATGTGCAAACTGGTCTCCGTATACAGTGCTGTTGTAGCATCTCTGCGGGTGGAGGTGACCTTTAAGTGTAAGAACTTTATGAGATGCTGATTGAGATGGGTTCTATACTGTAGGAGTGCTACGGGTATGTTAAAGGCAAAGGCAGTGAGTGGTCTACTCCGGTTGTGCACTGTCTGAGCACTGACTGATGAGCTTGGATTCCCGACTTTGCTGCTTAGGTTACAAGCAGTGATATGATTATCAATTAAGCTTGGTTTACTGCTGTTGCCTGTTGAGTTGACGGGTGTGAGGGCTGCTCACCTTTGGTACCTGAGAGCTTGTTACAGCTCTCGAGATCAGCTTAGCATCGTCATTCGTTCGTCAGCAAGTGCGCAGTTAACATCTAAGGCCTTGCTTACAGACCTTGTTACTTTTTGTTAATTCGAAAATGTAAACTTTAGCTTTTAAACCTCAAACAAGACTTGCTGCTAATTGAACCGAGTATTTAGGAATCCATGAACGCCATTGGATCGCCAGCAGGGCAACGATTGAATAAGTCAAAGGCACACTTACTGTCGAGGTTAGATGAACAGAACTGATCAGCCAAGGTAGCGCCTTCGAAATCAGTTGCCTGGGTGTCTTAGTCCGTTATCTAGTGTGTGCGCATTTCTTAGCAGTACTCATCTAGATAGGCTGCTCGTTCTTAGACTTTTCACTGGCGCCTGGTTCGCAGCAGCCACTGAGTACTTTGGCTGCTCTGAGGTGTACAGTGGGCAAAGTCTGTGGTTACTACTGATCAGTGTTGTGAGTGGAATAATATTCTTTTTGTCAAGTGATCTAAACTCCTCGACCGTAACGCTGGGCGTAAAACAATGCAGCACTCGACAAGCATGGTTTTTGTCATCGGGGATTGTGAGCCCGGACCAACACCTCACGGACACTTTATTTTTAGGAAGGGGTTCGGCGACAGAGCTCGAGTTCGCTTGCAAAGATTCCTGTATTTGGTTCTTAGTTAAGCAGTATGAGCACCGAAAGGTGTGAGAGGGATGTGATATATATATATATATATATCACATCCCTCTCACACCTTTCGGTGCTCATACTGCTTAACTAAGAACCAAATATATATATATATATATATATATTATTTGTATATTTGCATATATATATATATATATATATATATATATATATATATATATATATATATATATATATATATATATATATATATATATATACAAACACACACATATATGTGTGTGTGTGGTGTATAAATATTTGTTTATATAGAGAGCATGTTTGCTACCTAGGTGATACATTAATAATAATATGGTGATGGCCCAACTGGGACTGCCCACTTCTTCCGTGAACTTCCTGTCGTGCTTACACACCCACGGGCATCGGGAGCTCCTTAGGGGGATCCTGGTCGTCTTGAACCAACCCTTGGCCTCGCTAGGATTGGCTTCCCTGGCTAGGTCGAGATCTGGCATCCAGCTTGGCTTTATCCTGACTACGCCGCTGCTTGTTGTAATAGTTTTTTGGTGTTTTCAGTCCAGGTGGCCCCTAGTGACAGGTGTGGATATTGGCATGTGCTGCGCAGATGTTACATACGTATACACATACGATTCATTTGTATAGCCCCCAAGAGAACTGAATCTCTATTCAGGCGCCAGGCATATGCCACGGGGCTCGAGCCCACGACCTCGGCCAGACCTTGGTCCCCGGGGGCGAGCACCTTGACCGCTTGGCCAAACCAGGGAGGCTAGTCAATCACTTACACCGAGCTTGAAAGGAGCACTAAGTCGGCATGCGGTTCTTGATGCAATCAAGTTCGCTCCTTCAACTGACCCGATGACAAGATGCGAGCTAGATGTTGAGCCCTTTCATGTCTCCTTCATAATAACTAGAGACTAGAAGCTTCTGAAGTTTCTCCTTTTCTCACGTGCCGTGGCTCGGCCCTCACTGCACTCTGCTGCTCAGTGCTCAGTTCGGCCCAGCCGGCGCAGCAGCGTATGCAATATTGCAGCGATTGCCTGCAATATTTAAAGTCCGTTTTAGAGCCGGCGATAATGTGAACGAACACTTGCAGTGGTTGACACGGGTCAAACGATTCGACATGGTCGTCATGTTCCTGTCGCCAGCAGAACGATCAGGTAGGAAAATCCTGCTGGCCTTCGTTACCCCCCCCCCCCCACCCACCCAGCAGCTGTTTCACCGGTTCTCATCTCACAGGAGACATGAGCCAGCTCTCAGAGTGAGCACTCTCTGCTCGAATCTGCATGCTTATCTTGTGCTGACAGATCTCAATGTCCATCTCAACAGCTCGCTTGAGCATCGACTGCTTGATGGGGCCATCGCCGGTGCCTATGTCTAATTCATTGGCCATTGCTCACATTGCTTCGAAGCTTCCAAATTTCTTGCTTAATTTCCTGTTTGTTTTTGCCGCACACGATTACTTTGAGCATTCTGCTAGCGCTGTGCACGTTTATATATGTCAGACGGCTCATTGGACTGCTGCCATTGTTTTTGTTGGGTTTCTGACTTGACGTGCATGAGACTGACAAAAATTACTGGAATGCTTGGTGAGCCGTCAGAGTGTTGGCTCGCCAGTAAGAATACGAATAATTTGCTGCTTATTGTTGGAGTCAAGTCGCTCGCAGTAGCTCTTCTTGCTGCACATCCGAGGTCTTGGGTTCTGGAGCCGGCAACTCTTTATGACGTCCCACTGCAAGTGTACGGAATGGTAGCGATAATTCGGCTCTTCTGCCGGCGGCTGTATAAATGACCCCCGTTTAGTCGGTGCATTGCTACTTTAGTTTTACGCATTAATGCATGCATACGTCCATGTGCATGTGTATAAGTATGTATAAGTTGCCCCCTCTTAATGATAAATACCACCAGGTGCTCTTGCAATGTCAAGTAGTTTCCTGTGCCATCAGTGTCAAAATGTATTTGATTTAGACAGGCACACAGCATTACGTCCTCTCCTAGGTATAGTGTAGCCACCATCAAAGATTAAAACGCACCTGTTTATTGCAGCATTTGGTGAGTGTTTGTGATTCATCCTTCGTGTGCATGCACCTGCTTACACTGTGCTTGCTGCTTACCGATGTTGCTACTAATCATTTGGTAATGCTTTCTGTACAGCACCTGTAAAGTGCCCAGAAAGAGATTCAGTTCTCTAAGGGCACTATTATTAAGATCCACAAAATCCACCGTGACGGTGGCTATCCTCGAAGTGTGGCTGCCGTAGGCTCCGTAACTTTATCGACTTTACTATTCCAGCACAGCAACACTTGAGAGTTATCCTGCTGACACCCTATCCCGTTGCCCTGCCCATTTGCTTGCTTGTTGTATTTCTACTTTATCCCTTGTTCGTAAAGTGTACCATCGCTTTGGTTTTCACTTGGCTGTGTTGCTCGATAAGCTTTTAAGCTGGCCACGAAGTGGGAACCGAAAGCCAGATGCATTGTATGGAACCTTGTCAGTCTAAGGCTAACCAAAATCCTATAGATCTATTGGCTGAGGTCAATGTATGCTACATATTAATCACAAAAACCAAGGCTGTTTGAATGAGAAATTAACATTCGGTGGGCTATCGAAGCCCATGCACAAACTATGGCAGCTATTTGCAGTACCCCAGTCTACAGCAATCTTGTGCCCGAATGGTGTACAACCAGCAATTCGGAATGAAGTACTTCTTCCTGTTTGTCATTGTAGTCGTGAGTAAGATCTTTGACCTCCTGCCACCGTCAACTGCCTTCAAGAATGAGCTTCGACGAAAATATGGATTGCATTGAACTCATACTGACAATGCTGACATGATGACTGCCTAGACATTCTGGACGACGTTCGAGAGACAGATGTAGCAAGCTTCATTGAAACAGATCCATCGATTGAATTGATTGATCATCACGACAGCAGATCCGACTAACGGAGTGAGCATTGTTGCAACACATCCTGTCGAATGGAGATTTTGCCGAAGATCGTGTCGGCTAACTAATTCCCATCTCGCCTGCAGATCCTTGATACGTCGTGTCATAACCATACCTCTTTTCTATCTGATGTGCCCAGGCAAGATGCTGCTGGCATGCACGTGCTCAGTCTTGTTGTATTTCATCATACGTGTATTTCATAACCAAAAAAATTGATACGATATTCATGAGGTTCCTATTCTATATACGAATGTGTACGAATTTTTTGTAAGAGATCGTTTACTACTTAACTAAGAGACGGCTGGATGTGAAGGGACAGTTGGCTAATGTGACCGTGATGCACCAAAAATAAGAAGGCACAGAGATCTTTATTGGCTAGCACAACAAAACGCACTGCTGAGAGGCAGTCCAAGTCACCATTGCTGGTGGCAGCATAACAATGTGTGCGTGCAATTTGTGGCTTCGTCTAGGCTAGTACATCTACTTTGAGAGGAACACCGATCAACAGCATGCTCTTGCTGAAGTAGCGACAGAATGCGCCGAGTACAACACGTAGCAATAGGAGCAGCAGGGAAACAAATGGAGGACGGCAGCAGCTAGCAACAACAGCCAGCCGCTAGCCAGCCGGCTGTTGCTTGTAGCTGCCCGGGCCGTCAGAGTCAAACGGCCAGGGTGTGAAGGTACAAGACGCACGACAAGGCAGACGCATACTACGTGCTCAGCATTAGCAAGGCGCCAAAAATAATATGAGTCATCATCACAGTTGAGCAACCGCCATCCATTGACCGTCGTCGAGCGGAAAGTAGGCGGGTGGCTACACGGCTACAGCAGCGCCCGGCTCAGGGGCGGCAACGGCGCGGTCTCCGCTCCCTGCGAGCCGTGGCACACCGTTAGGCGCTGGCCACATTGTAGGCGTACTCGGCTTTGTTATGCATAATGAGACGACCGTTCACGAAGTAGAAGCTGTCCGATTTGGTCTCGTACGGCCGGTCGATCATTTCTTGCACTGCAACGCGATGTGAGCAGCAGGGAGATCGATCGGGTCGATCGTGGGATGATGACCCGACGATGGCTGGGTGTGAGTGACATGCTTTGCATCGCATGCCGTGCAGACGTCGTTTGCACTTGGGTTCGGAGGTTTCGGCTTTGGGTTCGAATCTGCAGGACGGCAGGACGGCTCTTACTCTTCTGCACTACGACGACATCCATTAGGTTAGCTGACTCAACAGCCTCATTTATAAAGAAGCAGAAGATCCTTAACGGCTATCACCACCACTTGCAGTGGCCAACAAAGGATGGCCCACTGTAGGACTCAAAAAAACTCGCGAACCGGGTCGTGCGGGGCGAGCACCTCACCTCCTGGGCGAAGACCCAGGGGCAATCAAGTCTGCCTACTTTCAGATACATAACATTGCTAAAATTCAGGCTTGTTTAGATAAGGATACCACGTCTAAGTTGGTCCATGCATTTGTGACCTCTCGTCTTGACTTCTTAACTTTCTCACTGCTTGCTAGTCTACTGGCCTGCGCAATCAGGAGTTTACAGCTGGTGCAAAACTCTGCGGCTGGGCTTGTCTGTCGTGAGCATCGCAGTTGCCACACTACACCACTTCTCGCAGACCTGCAGTGGCTACCAGTCAAGCAACGCATTGACTTTAAGGTTTTGTCACTCACTTTCAAGTCCCTTCATTCTTTGGCTCCAATCTGCCTATCAGATCTATTGCCCCACCAGGCGTCATCATGGTCACCAGGCACCATCGTCCCACCTGCTTTTCAGAATCAAACTGGTTGCCTATACCTTGTACAAACCTCAAATCTTTGGAGACCGTGCCTTTGGTTCGTATGCTCCCAGAGCCTGGAACTCACTCCGGACTTGTGTCACGACATCCCCCTGATATGAGCATATTTAAAAAGAAACGCACCTTTTTATCACAGAATGTAGTGGGTCCTTGTGATTCAACTTTTGTGTGCTTATGCGTGCTGACACTGTGCATGCTGCCACTAACCACACTTGCATGCTGACCCTGTGCATGTCACCCCTAACCATGTTACTTTTGTTGTTTATTGAGCATGCTACCACTAACCGTTCGATCGTGCTTCCTTTGCAGCAAAATTCGAAGCGCCTAGAAAGAAATTGAGTTCTCTGAGGATGCTTTATCAACTGTGTTATTATAATTATTATTACTATTACTATTATTATTACCATGACTACTTGCATCAGACAATAAAGGATCGCCTGCTGCAGGACTCGGATCCGCGATGTCAAGGGCGAGCATCTCGACCTAAGCAACGAACAAACTTCAAATCGTTTGGAGACCCTTAGTTCGTACGCTTCCAAAGCCTGAAATTCACCTCCGACCGACGTTAAATCTTCTGACTTGACATTTATAGGTAAACTTAAAACCCACCTGATCCTCACAGCATTCGCTAGGTCCATTGGAATATTCTTTAGTTCGCTTATGTGCGCTGACACTTCGAACTCTGCTTATCACTAACCAATTAACAAGCTTCCTTTCCAGTATATGTAAAGTGTCTAGAAAGACATGTAGTCTTCCTAAAGTGCTATACAGTACACACTTATTATTATTATTATTATTATTATTATTATTGCTACCCTTGCTTCAGTTGCACCGAGTTTACACCACCCGGATTGAGATTCGGTTTTCTTAGGGTGCTTGCTATACAAAGAGACCTACCACCTCTTATCGTTAGTGCTATTAATAATACAATTATTACTGCTAATATTTCGAGGCGATGGACCGACCAAACGGTGAGGAGGCTGACGGGGAGCGGTAGCCCTTCGAAAACCACACCACTTACGTGAGTGACATGTGAGCTCGGCGAACGAGGCAGGCGAAGCCGCCGCACGAGGCAAGCGAGGCGATGGCAAGCGAGGCAGCAGCAGCAGCTTACTTACTTTGCTCTTCGTTGAGCTGTGGAAGCTCGTAAATGTGCTCGCACGAGTTACGGCTTTCGGGCATGCAGAAGCCGAAGTTGAAATCGAAACTTTTGAGCAGCTTCTTCTGGAAATAGTGCCTCTCGATCATCCTGAAGTTTTGAATGGGTGTGCTCCCAACCGTGAACTCCACACTGCTCGAAAATACGGACGATGCAAACGTGACCAAGCGCTGACTGAGTCGGTTGACCTTAATGAAGAGTCTAGGACGCGAAGCTCGCGAAACGCTTCACGGCAGCCAGGCGGCGATGGCGAATCGACATTAGAGATATAGCGAAGAGAGGCCGAACCGAGCGGCGCTTGGCTGCAAGCACCGCGCCGACACTTAAAATATAAAATAAATATAGTTAATTTGTATAGCACCCTAGGAGAACTTAATCTCTGTTCAGGCGCTCCACATATGCCACGGGGCTCAAGCCCATGACCTCGGCCAGGCCTTGGTCGGGGGGGGGGGCGAGCACCTCAACCACTGGGCCAACTCATCAAGGCACTTGAGTGTTGCAGGCTTGACGCTTCGAGTGATGACAGTGATCGTTGGCATCGCGGCCGAAGGCGAACACGTGGCTCGAAGCTTCTAGAAGCGATGAACGGCGAGCCATGGTACTGCCCGAGAAACTCTGCCGCTTAGACGCTCTGCACGGCCTCCGGGAAGAGGCCGGGATAATTTGCCGTTCCTGAGAACGGTCTCCAAATTAGGGCTGCCGACAAAGAGAAACGTCGGGCACTTCTGTGCCTCCCAGTTCCCCCAATTACATACGTCCGAGCTCTGACTCAGTTTCGCGATGCCCCTAAGGGAATGCCCTGCTCACCAAAGAGCTGCCAAAGCCTTTCACCTTTAGGACATTCTTGCATGGAACGTTGCACAAGGTTGATTCGAGAGCTCCTCTCACCGCTCCTTCAGCTGGGGCGAGCTGGTGGCGATCGGCTAGCTAGCATGCCGTTTGCTGCACCGTCGGTAGCGACAACCAGCAGCGGCTAGCGAGGGCGACTGAAACTGCAGCAGACGACAGCTGACGAGAGCACGCGATAGCGGCTAGGCTTGTCTAGCTGGCAGCCGTGCATTCCTTTTGTTGTGTGTGTGTGTGTGTGTGTGTGTGTGTGTGTGTGTGTGTGTGTGTGTGTGTGTGTGTGTGTGTGTGTGTGTGTGTTTGGAGGGGCAGATGCTTTATTTAGCCACCATCCCGCGTAGTAATACTGACGCAGCCTTATGATCTTGCACGCCACGCTGCCGCACACGTCGGACCAAAGCGTCGCTTCAGAACGAGAAAACTCAATGACAGCAGCTGCTACGCATGGCCGGTCAAACAGGGAAAGCAATCGTGAGGAAAAAAACCAACTCGGAAAACTCGGGCCCGAAAGCTTGGGTTCGTAATTGTTCAAATTTTTAAATAAAATGCAAGAATCGCTAGATATGAGTTAGTGCAATGGCGGAGTCAGGGTCCCCCCTACATCGGGGCATCGAGCTGGACCACCCCCATTCCTAATGCCCCGCGACCTTCACCAGCGATGAAATTGTGCTTTAATTCCACTCAACGAGCAACCGCCGAGTTCGTGTCGAATAAACACTGATTTCACGCTCTAAAAAAATTTTATTAATGCTGTCTGGCCCCCCACTTACATAATAATGTTGCTGGTCTTGCCAACCTCCTCCCCACTAGGTGAAGATCCTGGCTCACCAACAAGTTCTGCTCACCAAGAATAGCTCACCAACCGGTTAGCTGAACGGATGATGAGTAGCCCGGGTGAAGGGCGTCACTAAGTACGTACAGCCAGCGTAACGACGCGTTCGTTTCCTTCCCTTCTTCGCGGAAACTCGCCTCGGGCAGCCTCGATTCGAGCAGCCTCGATTTGGGCAGCTTCGAGTAGAACAGTCTCGATTTTCGCTACGGATTCTTCGTAACAGCGGCCTCTGCTCCCTCCTTCACCGTTGCTTCATTCCGCCGCCGCCGCCGCCGCCGCCGCCGCCGCCGCCGCCGCCGCCGCCGCCGCCGCCGCCGCCGCCGCCGCCGCACGTTCGCTCTCACTCACGTGGCGCCTACGGTCTTCAGGCTCAGGAACTGCGGGCTAAACTGGTACTTCACGTGACGCCCGTGGTTGCTGTCAGCTTCGGAGCCACCGGAAGACTGCGAGTTCGCTTCTTCTGCAGCGTCTGCCGCGTCTGAGCGTTGAGCACACTCTTGAGATGCTCCAAAAATGCAGAGCGAACGCTCGCGACGCGGCGCGAGCAGCGCGATAATAGCAGGCGCGTTACCTGCTACGTCTTCCGGTTTCGCGACCTCAAACAGAGTCTCGCCCGATTCCATGTCCCTCAGCTTAAATCGCACGAACTCGATCTTGTAAGTGTTAGCCTCGGGGGAGCACAAGTAGGCTGGAAATAAAATATTTACCTCATCCCAGCGCGTCATAATGACAGACCGAGCGCTGACCGAGGGCTGCGAGAAAATAAGCGGCGGCCCAAAGGCCAAAGGCCAGACGAGACGCGGAAAGTCGGCTGCTGCTACGCTATTCGTGCGGGTGAAAAATAGCCAAAACGCGACGGCGAAAAGCGGAGCGCAGCGATTTAACGATTGAGCGAAGCCACAAGGAGGACGCGATGAAAATTAGTGGCAACTCTCCGGGGGCGGACGGGTGTTTCGTAAGCACGGCGCCGCTAAGAGTACGTACTATCGGTCGGTGCCGCGTACTGAAGGACAAGTTCAGGCGTGACATCCTCCGGCGACTGCGAGGCGGCATCGCCGCCCGACTTGGCTTTCCTGCTGAGGAATCCGCCTCTCTTCTTCTTCTTTCCTACCTCTACACTCATGACCTATCTGCTCGCGCCGCACTAGATTAGGCTCGAGCGCGTCGCAAGCGCCGCGGGTCTCAGGGCCCCTTGCGGCTCCAAAACAAACAATATGGTCGCCAGCGGAAGACCCCCGTGACGCGACGTCACAGAGCGCCCCGGCATACCCATAGTAACGCGATGACCTATGGGATACGGCCTTCCGCGAACGCGGCCATCCTGCTTAATAAGAATAATAATAATGCACTTGATAAAGTGCCCTCATAGAACTCAATCTCTTTCTAGGCGCTTCACATTTGCTGCAAAGGGAAGCGCGATTGAATAGTGTGTAATATCATGCTTGATAAACAACATGAATAACATGGTTAGGGGTGACATGCACAGGGTCAGAATGCAAGTGTGGTTTGTGGCCGCATGCACAGTGTCAGCACGCATAAGCACATGAAGGACGAATCACAGGGACCCACTAAATTCTGTCCTAAATAGGTGCGTTTTTAAATTCTTTTTAAAAGTGATCGAGTAAGGAGATGTCGTGATGCTAGTCGGGAGGGAATTCCAGGCTTTGGGAGCATACGAACTTTGTGCTAGTATTAGTTGACCATCGGGTACGCATTGATTTCGCTTCCGCCTGTCTCGTGCCTCCTTCGAGGAAATACGCTCTAGTGGTTTCTCGCACGATCCTCTCTTTAATCGAGTCAAGCAATTAGCGTCTGCGCTCTGCGCAGACGCCTGCCGTGCGGTCGCGCTGGGTAGCCCAGTTCGTTTTATTACCTAGCATCGCTTCGCTAGCTGTAGCCAACTGCCCTCATTTGTTCGCCCCTCCGACTTGGTAATAAAAGATAGTTCTCTCGAACGAGATTTCTTCGCGTTAGGCGCGGCGTCGCGGCGCGCTGCATTCACCGGGTATCAAACTTGACAAGCCCGCAGGAGAGGCTGCCATACCAGATCGATCTGCACCTGCACAGAAAGCTCTCACGTAATAAATAAATAAATAAATCTTAGCTGATTAAACAGCCGTTTTTGTATAGCGACAGAAGAGCCTTTACGGCTATCACCACCGCTTGCAGGGGTGATACAGAATCACCCACCGCAGGAATCGAACCCACGACCTCGGGACCGAGGTCGTGTAAGCAACCACCTTACCTAGTGTGCCATCACGGCTCACCTACGTAAGTGCCTTAGCGGGTTAAACTAGGGCACCTAGAACGATCTGCCGCGCTTATCTAGCCAAGCGGAGCCGCCGTCGGGAGGCGACGTTTTGAGATCTACTCGGTTGAGGATGGAGCTTTGGGCCGGACGACGTGGTCTGGACGGGGACCTACTAATACGCTGCATTAACCTAAGGGTGCTAGGCTAGTAGACAGGCGTGAGAATGCCGTCAGCCGCCTAATACGATACATTTACCAAGGAGTGAGGCCGGTAGGCGGGTGTAAGAAGACCAAGACCCAACGGCTTGGAGCGAATTAATGAGATGACTGAACCCGAAATAAATAAATAAACGATGAATTAATAAACGAATGGACATCGAGAGTTGGGTCTGAGAGAATAGCAACTACACCCGAGTTCGGGAGCTTAGGTGGGAGAGAATCAAAGTAAGATCGTCGATAGAGTGCAGGGCTGCAACTGCAGAAGCTCAATCGGGAGATATTATGCTTCGAGAGCACGAGAGTGCGAAGCTATGGCGACGAATTGCTAAGCGTCGCTTTTAAGCCTTTCGGAACCCGGCTTTAATATAAAATAATCATAGCCAATCGTTTGCATAGCACCCTTGGAGAACTTAATCTCAATCCAGGTATTTTACCACTCGCCAAGAGGGAAGCGACAACCAAGAGTCAACGACAATCAAGGTGTCTTGCTCAGGTAGCGTACAAAAGCACACACCAGTATCTCGCACAGACGTGCATGCAAAGGCACGCAGGTCCTTTGACCAGCACAAACTCTGGCCAGTAACAAGCTGTATGCCTAGGGATTTTGGAAATCAGTCGTGCAGCCCCAACTTTCAGTCGCCTCTCGCCGATAGCGATCAGTTGAGCACTCTTTTCTTTAATGAGCCATAAAAGCTAAGTGCTCATTGTCGCATCTCCCGGTTGACCAACAATGGTTTTTGCAGAAATTGACTTTGGACATTGCCAGTCGGTAAGGATTTCCTTATCTACAGCCAAAACGAAAGACCTGAGGCGAACGGCTGACATTTGAATGAAAGCACAGCTGCTTCGATGCCCTCCATACTTGCTGAGCTATAGGAACAGGAATAGCTCGCTGGATGGAGTATGCCTTCCCTAGGACACGCCCATGCACACTAGGAAGGCCTCGCTGTACAAAGTGCACCAGGTTAATTGACTGGACGCGGCGGTCTTGCGAGCGGTCGGACCACCACACCTCACCTACGAACTCTCGCATTGATGCACTCACCCAGTCACAGGCTCCGCTGTGTCGACGAGCGACTTCGGTCGACTCTGGCGTCTGACAGCGCTCAGCTCGAGTTTCGCGTGACTACGCCATAGACTCTGCTGACGCGCAAAACATTGACAATCAAGCTTCGCCACCGAGCTGCGTAATTTCGGCCCCAATCGGCATCAGCGTCGTTTAGGTCGTTCGATTTCATTAGCAAGGCTAGGCCTCGCAATAGCCCATCATTTCTCGGGGATTCTCGCGGACGATCCGCAACCACTGCCATAGATATGCTCCAGGAGTCACTGGATTGGATTCTGCCGATGCGCTCGTGCGCCTTTATTCCCCTCCAGCCAGAAAGGTTGCGCACCTGCTGCGACCCAGCGATTGCTCCTTTCTTTTTAATTAGCCTAGTGCCCCTTACACCCAAAGGGCCGTCCAACTATGGCGGAGCTTATCCAATCGATGCGTGCATACGTGCCTTCGGCAACAGAATTCCAACGCGCGGACCCCGGCATTCAAAATCCACGCGGCCGACCATTTGGATCGTGGTGCAGAGTGGCTTCTGAATCGCAATTCCAGCAATCGATGCTCACTGAATAAGGCGTTCACCAGCGTCCCGCGAGCGAGAGAAGCGTATTAGTTCAACTGACTCCCCCTCCCGAAAAGCTCGTGCAGATTTTCCTAGCTGTCAACTGCCTTGTCTTTCCGTCGTCTGGACCGTCTTCCTGCTTAAAGACCAAGATGCTATCTTAAGTGTCTTTCGAATTTGTTGTACCGCAATCCTTCACGATGAAGACCTTGGAGCTAGGGCCACTGACTTAAAACTGGAGACCGCTTACGAAGCATCCACGATGAGCACCCTTATGAGCAGGGATCTTTATTTGTATAACAGATGTACGCATGCACGATTTCCGTCCTGAAAAGAGAACTAAGAGCCTCGCCCCAGTTAGGTTCTCTCTCCGATATACGTAGACGTACTGAGAGGCTCGCCCCAGTCAGGTTCTGTCCCTCATATACGTAGGAGCGAAGGGATTACCTTCCAAGACACTAAAACATGCAGAGGCCGAACGGTAAATCCTTACACCCAAAATATATCCAAACTGTTGCATACAAAAGAGGAGAGAGCAAGCTTGCAGGACTGTGCTCATGGCACCGGCATCGTTCTGCGACAGATGCATTACTTGTCTGCCGATGGACTGACAAACGCAGTGCCCTTGATGTGCAGTGCAGCAGACACGGTGCCCTTCTTATGCAAGAGGACAACCGGACAGACAAGGTACCTCTTCATTCGCAGCAGCAGCTGCACGGCGGCTCACTAGAACCTCGACTTAATCGCTGTATAAACGATTTCCAGCGGATCGCCAGCGATCCATCCACCTCGACTGTGTATGCCCTTCAAGCCCATCTGACGCTAGCTCCTCACCTGTGCCACTGCAGCACACTGTGCCACATTCATTACCTGCGACGCTTTGTAACTAAATTACCTATGCCGCGTTGACAGCCCATTACGTTCGACACTTTGCAGCTCCTCACCTGTGCCGCGTTGATTGCGAACAGCTTTTCGGCGACTTCGGCGACAGCTGTTGTCGCTGAAGCTTACTTATCCCTTACTTCAGGCAGTGGCGGGACCAACAGTGTGTGTGCGATACAGTGGTGGGACCAACAGTGTGTGTGCGATACAGTGGTGGGACCAACAGTGTGTGCGATACAGTGGTGGGACCGACAGTGTGTGTGCGATACAGTGGTGGGACCAACAGTGTGTGTGCGATACAGTGGTGGGACCGACAGTGTGTGTGCGATACCAGGCGATTAGCAAAATCGACGGGTAGCAAAAGTATGAGACAATACATTCTTCGTGGGCATACTTACCACCGAGGCATCAATCCTTATAATTTCGCTGGTCTTCCGACGCCACAAGTGTGTAACCCGCTGTCTCAAGTCATAACCAGTTTGCTTCATTGCCTTAAGTCATAACCAGTTTGCTTCATTGTCCCTGATCCTTCATGAGTTCGTTGCCGTACTACTAGTTGCTTTAGAACTTCTTGTTGCCGTAACTATACTCACTGCTTTACGAACTCCTGTTACAAACTAGGGGTAGCCGTCTCCACGCCTGGACAAAACTAGGTCACCGAAAACACAGCACTGACTAAGGTTGCTAGTCCCAGCCTTATGAGTCCGACAGAAAGGACTGGTTCGAGCCCTAAGAAGTCTTAAAGCCACGACTGTAAGTTCGACGCCGATGCACGAAGGTAGCCGAACACGGCGACGACGAAGGGCACCAACACTTAATAATATCAAGTCCACACTCGTAGTCTAGAGCAGTACATTCAACAGCTAAGGAGGGTTACAGGCTTCCGAAACCAGCCAATCAGCAAGCAGCAATCCATGTGTGGCCCAACCAGCCACGAGCACAAATCAACTCAACTGCTAAGACACCAACTCACTACCTAGTACACGGCTTCGGCTTTTATGCTGCCTCAGCCACAGATTATTGCATAATCGGTTCGTAGCTATTACAATTTACGCACCTTACTATGGGAGTAATGGATATAAATCATAATCTGGCTGATATGGCACCCACCTTCAATAAGGCAGGAAGTTTATCACCCAATCAAGTGTCTACAACAAGGAACTTGGAGGTACATGTGAGTTGCTTTACAAAAAACCACAGCAGTTGTTATACCTTAAGGTAACCGTGCGTACATTCGAGATTTTATTGACCCAGAAGAAGACAACGCCCACACTGGCTGACATATTAATAGAAGGAAGTTCCCCTAGAGGTGAGTAGTTTCGCGTAGTAGATATCAGAGCTTGAGCACTTCATGTACAGCTTTCACGATGTGCTCGGCATCGATGCCAAACAGCGACATGAGCTCGTGAGGCAGACCACTTCGCGGTATAGCAGATACAGCCAGGTGCTTGACGACGACATTGCGCTCCTGCGCAAGCGCAGCCATGACAGCCTCCCCAATACCACCTGCAACGTCACCAAGCCCTCATCTGGTCACCAAACATACTATGCAGTGTACTAGCAGACCATGTTGGAAAGGGGAGGGACAAATCGAGCTCGGCGGAAACGACAAAATGATTACACACACAATCGTGGCCGTAAAATCAATCCTAGCAAAGAATGACGGATAATAACTAGGCCGAGCAAATAATGAGCACAGTTAAAACTGCGGTTTACTTACAGTAGACATCGCAGATACACACTAAGCTAAGATGACCAAACTAAAAACCAAGAATACAGAATTGATCCGCTTGTCGCTCTGGTTCCAGATAAGCTTTTTTTTTTACAGCATCGCATACACAGTGTCACTCGCTTGCATCAAGCAATAAAGAATTGTCCACTGCATGACTCAAGCCCATGGCCCGGGTCATTCAGAGCAAGCACCTTACTATGGGCTGAGACAAGTTCCTGTTACCGCTGATTACACCATTTATCGCCAATACGGTATAACCCGATTTAAGCAATCGTTGCAGGGCAAAATCCATCTACCACTCGGCTGGTCACTTTCTCAAGTGGAGGTCGCCCCTCACGACTAACAAATCCTTACAATGTCAAGCCTAAAATCTCAGCCATTTCTTTCTTTCTTCACGAGGTGTATGCTGCTCTTTACTTGACTCTCTTGATTCTCTGTAATTCGGTTTTACAACCAGAGCAGCAGCATGCAATGGACGTCTTCAGAATCTACACATTCAAGCACAGTGGTAGACCACGTGTAATTGCCCCACATTCAATGTGGACGTTTACTCTGAGGAAAACCTCAGCTTCTACAGTTATTTATTGTTTATATTTGGATCCCGGTGCCCTGCTTGACGTCGAATCTGTGCTAAACTTGCGCATCCCACCGATAGGTCACCAGCTTTAAACGGGATTAGAGCCCACGTTCGTCAGGTCTTGAATGGCTCGATTCTCTTTAAGAAGCTGCCCTTTTGTTCCGCAAGAATACCTCAGCAAACCATACAAAAACAGGCTAATGGTAACAGGGACTCCCACCGGGGCAATGTCAGGCAGAGATGAAAGCGCCAAGGTATTTCTGCTAGCAGAATCCAATAGCGGTATCCCATGTCCTTCCTTTACAGCAATTGTAAAGCACCTAGAAAGAGATTGAGTTCCCTGAGGGCGTTTTATCAAAATGTATTATTTATATGGACCAAGGAAGGCATGTCTAGAAGTGTCTGTAGCCACTGGAGCAATCCACTAGGCCTCGAAGCGATGCCTTGATGGCTGCGATGGGGAGGGGCTGTCGAAGATCCTGCTCAGTTACAGACAGCTTGTCGAGTGCGGAAAATTTTCAAGTTCGCCAACATTTTAGTGCCGACCATTCTCGCTAGCATGAATGCAGCTTCACGATTCATGAAAAAAATCTGAAATGTAGTCACTACAGCGATTTACATATTTACACATCACCGCACATGGAATGCCAACATCAGGAAGGAAGGAAGAAATCTTACCCTGAGGATAGTGATCCTCAACCACCACTACTCGCCCACCAGTGGCATGAGCCGACGACACGATGGTGGCAGCATCGAGAGGCTTGATTGTGAACGGGTCAATGATGCGGGCATGCACGCCCGAGGCAAGCAGCGTGTCGGCAGCCTTGATGGCCTCGTAAAGCGTCACACCAGCTCCAATGATGGTCACCGAGTCCGACTCACTTTGACGCACGATCTACAAAAAGAAAGACGTGTCAGCGCCTGCCGGCAGGGGCATGTACGCAATTCTCATTGTGGTGGCTCGCGCCCAGTGCAGACTGAGAGAGAGAGAGAGAGAGAGAGAGAGAGAGAGAGAGAGAGAGAGAGAGAGAGAGAGAGAGAGAGAGAGAGAGAGAGAGAAGGGGAGCACCGTGGCCGTAGTTGACGACCAAAGGACACCGTGGCCGCAGCAGCTGGACGCCGATACCTTGGCACTGCCGATGGCGAATGTCTCGTCATTAGAGTAGATCATGGGCAGGGCAGGTCTCGAGGTGCGGATGAAGCACATGTTGCTCGTGTTGGCAGCCAGCTCAACGGCGCGCTCGCACGACACGGCGTCCGTCGGATAGAACACAGTGCACGTCGGCACGGAGCGAAACATGGCGATGTCCTCCAGCGCCATCTGTGACGGTCCGTCCTCGCCTGAAGGTGAAAGAGCGACTAAGGTGTGACTATTGCTGACATGTATATACCGGCTTCCAACCGGTAGTGGCTTCAATTAAACCTTAATAATAACAAACCATTTGGCAGTACCCAAAGAAAAATCTTTCAGCAGGCATTTGATTTACATGTGCTGGCATTTAGCACACCTCATATGGCTTTTAATGGTAGCAAGGGTCCAGGTGCCTCCTACTGGCAGCAATCACTAAGCACAATTTAGTACTTTGATCATGCCATGCCTTCTAGCACCTCAAACTCTCTCAGGACCCTTACAGCATATTGTGCTGCCTTTCACTCATACGGCAGCATACTTCCTCAAACTGAATGACGACAAAACCCAACATCCTGACTAGACATCTGCAACTCACTACTTGAAGGTCTTCCTGCCCGAGCTTACAGTTGATGCAAAACTTGTCAGCTAGGCTTATCTGCACTAAACGTCGCAACTGCAAGACTACATCTCAGTTCAACCATCATCACTGGCTGACTAACCATCAGCCTTTCGAGTGGCATACCGACTCCAAGATTCGTCACTCACCGACAGATCCGTCCATTGTCTTGCTCTTGCCTACATATCCGAATTAGTTTCACAGCAGGTCTCTGTTATACCAACTGCCCTTCTGACCCAAGCAGAGACGAGCCTCTAAACAACCTCAAATCCCTTTGGAGACCCTGCCTAGAGTTAATATGCTCCCAAAGCCTAAAACGCACTACCGACTAATATGTAATGACATTTACCGATTTGAAGAGAGTCAAAACAAAGCTAAAACCCTTGTCGTTAAACACACAGACTTTGCTCCATCTGCATGAATTGTCCTTTGACTGCCAGTGTTTCAGAAACTGCACATAGTGACTGAGAGCGAGCAAGAGAGCGATGCACTTTTGTGTATATCTGCCCTGATGATGAGCTCGTCCTTTTTGTCTGCGTGCGCTGAGTGCTCATCTGTGCACGATTCAGATTGCATGCCACGCCCACCAGTGGGGCACGCTGAGTGCATTCTTGTGCACTTTCGCATGCTTAACTTTGAATTACAAAATAATTTTTTCTTCTTTGGCGCACCACAAGCCTAACGGGTTCCATTGACAATGCAACTAATGACGACAATGTTTCTCACGATCAGATGCTGCACGATGATTGCAATTGAACTGATTGGCAAGCTACTGGTGGTGGACACACAGGCCAAGGCGGGCAGGCAGTGCACGGCGGCTGGGAGTGGCCGAGAGGAGAGAGCCGAAAGCTGCCACTGGCTGCTGCGGCACGAGGGTAGAGAGAGAGAGAGAGAGAGAGAGAGAGAGAGAGAGAGAGAGAGAGAGAGAGAGAGAGAGAGAGAGAGAGAGAGAGAGAGAGAGAGAGAGAAAGAGAGAGAGAGAGAGAGAGTGCACGCGATGTGTACTTACCGATGCTCACGCCGACATGCGATCCAACAAACTTGGCGTTGGTCAGCGAGATGGCTCCCATGCGGATCTGGTCAAAGGCACGCGTAAAAAAGGCCGAGAAAGTGCTGGCAAAGGCGATGCAGCGGTCGCGCGTTGCCACTCCGATCGCCATGCCGACGAGGTTCTGCTCCGCGATGAAGCACTCGATGTGCTGCTCGGGAAAGGCTTTCTACAAACAAAAACACAAAAAGGCTTTCTACATACAAAAACACATCGGCTAACGTATGTGCAGCAACTGGCACAATAAGGCATGATATAAAAGCAAAGCCAGGCGAACAGAAGTCCACAGAATCGACTAAGCAGGATATCTGCTAAGGATGTCATGAACAGCTGAACATGCTCTAAAGCAGGAGACACATGCAGCAACCGTAGCCAGTGGGCAGCGAAGCAGGGCAATGTGCTGTGAAAAACGCAAGGGGCTAAGAAAGGTAGGTTAGACGCGGCTCTCCTCACGCTGAGCCATGCAAGCGCTTCACTTACCCGCAGCTTGATCGAGAAAGTCGAGTTCTTAACGTCTGCGTCGAGTCCAATCACACGGTGGTTTGACTTTCCCAATTTGAGTAGCGCATCGCCGTACGCCTCCCTGACCGAGTACTGCAAATCGTCAGCAGGCGACGTAAGCACCAGCAAACCACGAGAGAATTTGTCTGAACGCTCGGCAAGTCTATACATCATAGTTTTAATAGACTAATGTTGAAAGAAAGATGCAGTTGACGCAGGCTCTAACAGCAGATTTTGCAAGCTTCTGAAGCGCAGCCACTGTATCGTGTCTTGTGGCTGCAATTAAAACAATTTGGATCAGCAATGCTTGTTCAAGGAGATTAAATTTGTTTTGAGTCGCAACTAAAAAAAACATAAAAAGAAAACGGAAAATAAGAATGCATTTCAGTTAATATCCTGGAGTTTCTGAAAAACCTAAACTTCGATGTCAATATTGTAATCTGCACAACGTCCGAAATATCGCCACGTCTACACCATGTCCATTAGCGAATTCACAAGCACTGATTCCGGCAGCCGGAGATCGAGCACAGCCTCGGCTCATAGCACCCAGCCAACATCAAGCACCTATGTTCCTCGTCCTACAACAGATGAGCCGTGATGGCACACTAGGTAAGGCGGTGGTCGTGGTCCGGAGATCATGGGTTCGAATCCTGTGGTGGGCAATCCTTTATCGCCACTGCAAGCGGTGGTGATAGTCGTCAAGGCTCGTCTGTCGCTATACAAAAGAGGCTGTTAAATCATCTAGGATTTCTTTCTTCTTTTTTCTTACAACACGCTCGTGCGCCGCCCAGCACAAGGCAATCGTTAACTCACAACATCCACCGTTGGCTCTGAACTGAGGCTTTCAAGTCACTCTTTAGAGCAAACCAGCCAATTTTCCATGAATGGAGCGCACGCACTGCTGGCTCACTTCGGATTTTGCTAGATAGGTAGTTCTTCACTGCTACGTGCACGTTCGATGGGCACCACTGCACTTGTGTGCGGCTTTTGCTGAAATCCGAGGGAAATCACTGTTCTCTGGTGCGACTACATTTACGGCCGAAAGTGTAGGTACACAAGCGTGCTCGCCACGTGCATCTTATGCGCAGGCACACGCACACGGTACAGCCATTGCATTTCATGGAAAGACAACTCTGGGGGGGGCAGCGGAGTAGCAACGCACGCTCAGCACGAGAAAAGCAGCACCGAGCTAGCAAAGGGCGATTCCCGGGTTCAGCCGCCAAGGTGAAGGCAAAAAGCCAAGGTGAAGGTGAGCAACACGCCGCTGGCGACTAAAGCCGACGATACCTTGGCGCCGGCGGCATAGCTCGGCGGCTCAGACAGCTTCACGGGCTGCAGCTCCACCTGAGGTGCGTCCTCGACCGGCGCGGCAGGCTGGATGAACGCGTTGGGATCAACGATCTGCGCCTGGATGTGCGCAATCGCGTCGGCCGCCTTGGCGCCGAGCGGCTTGCCGTGCCAGTCGAGCAAGTCCTCGATGCCTACGAATCCGCCACAGCAGCTCGGGCACTCAAAAAGCGCTAGCAGATGGCAGTGGCCCCGAGGGAGAGCAGAGCGGCTGGCTGGAGGCGACGAATGAGTGAGTAGCTTCCGACGGAGGTAGCAGCCGACTGCTGCATGGCTCACCCAGAATGCCTTTGCCTTTCAGCGTCTTGCACACCAGTGCCGTTGGCTTGTCCTTGGTGGCCGAGGCGTCCTTGAACGCAGCTATGAGAGCTGGGACATCGTGGCCGTCGACACATATCACGTGAAACCTACCGACGAGAGACAGTGTCAGCGTGCTCCAAGTGCGCGTACGTTGCAAGTGGGCATGCAAAGGGAGGCGCGATAAAAAAAAGCGACCGAGCCAAAAGGTCGTTGCCTAGCGCTTGAGTGAGCCCTGTCTATTCGTGGTTTGCTCATGAATACGTTAATCCTTTTTTTTGTTGGAAAAAAACATGGTATAGAAGACTGCAAAGTCGGCCGCCACTAAATTTTCACAAATGATGGGTACTTCATAGTCAGGAAGAGGAAGGAAAACAAGGAATGAGCACAAGGCACGCCTACGGCCAATCAATTTTAGGCAATCCATTTTAGGTTAGCTGCCTCTAGGTTAATTGCACAATTTCCAGTGAAAAATAGAAATATTATGCTTAATCGTGATATCCACACAATTTATTGAAATGATCCATTGATTTGTGCTTGGACAAAAAAGAATCCATCGAGATAAAAAAAAGACTCCTACCAAAATCTTGACATAATATACTCAAATCGGCACCACGGATCGTGTCACCTGCACTGAGATCATAGTTGACCACTGCCAAATCCTGCAGACAGACCAAAGTGGCACAGCATACAGCAAAATCGGTCCTCAATCATTGGCTGTGATTAGCAGGTGCCCTGATTTCTCAGAAAGGCGCACATTCAAAAAGGGTGGACTGCCGATCAGCTGGGCGTCTGGCACTGGAAGTCACCAGTAAGCGAACCTGTCTGCCAAAGGCTTGAAGCGGGGGGGGGGGGGGGGGAAGGTCACATCTCAACCCCGTGGCAAGGTTTGAGCAGTAGCCACTAGCTGTCACATGAAATTCTGCTGTCGGCAAAGTCCCAAAATAATGACTAATGGTGATAATTGTATATTATCAGCATCATCAGGACCATCGCTAATACGACCAGCATCACCATCCTACCATGTTTAATCCCAAGCCAATGCGTCTGATTCGCTAGCTAAGGCAGCTGAAAAAAAAATAAGCCAGAGGAGAATCTCTCTGTTCACTCACAAGGACCATCCATGGACCTTTTGAGCCAAGGTCAACAAGAGAGTGTATGCATCCGAGCAGCTCCTGCCTTGGGCAGCGATTAATAATGACACAGCATGAAGAGGGCTGGAACCAAGTAATTCATTCTCCTCAGAAAGCTACTAGGTAGCTTGCAAATGCGGCTGCCTTCTTTTGTCAGCGCTTGGAT
Organism: Cristatella mucedo; assembly: GCA_009760855.2. Lineage (NCBI taxonomy): Eukaryota > Metazoa > Bryozoa > Phylactolaemata > Cristatellidae > Cristatella > Cristatella mucedo. The sequence continues at coordinate 1,063,038 of WPIO01000059.1, forward strand.
TACCGCAGCCTGCCTGGAAAACTAGTCGCCATGCCATCCACGTCACTTGATTAAGAGTTCGTATGGCTCAGTCACAACGCCCACGCCATTTCAAGAAAATGCCCTTCAGCTGGCAGCTGCAGATACACGCAGCATTCGTAGACATTCCTTTACAGCGATTCACCTATGCAGCTACTTTGATATCCACTTCCTGTACTGTTATAATAATAATAATAATGCACTTGATAAGGCGCCCTCAGAGAACTCAATCTCTTTCTAGGCGCTTTACATTTACTGCAAAGGGAAATGCAATTGAATGATTAGTAATACCATGCTTGATAAACAAATGAAATGAATAACATGGTTAGGGGCGACATGCACAGGGTCAGCATGCAAATGTGGTTAGTGGCAGCATGCAGTGTCAGCACGCATAAACACATCAAGGACGAATCACAGGGACCCATGAAATGCTGTCCTAAATAAGTGCGTTTTTAAGTTCTTTTTAAATGTGGTCATGTCAGGGGATGTTCTGACGCAGGTCGGGAGAGAGAGTTCAAGGCTTTGGGAGCATACGAACTAAATGCACGGTCTCCAAAGGATTTGACGTTTGTACGAGGCATCGGTAAACTGTTGGATTCCGAAAAGCAGGTGGTACGATGCTTGGCCTGATGGGGGACTAGATCTGAGAGATAGGCTGGAGCCAAAGAAAGTGACCTAAAAGTGAGCGACAAAACCTTGAAGTCGATCCGTTGCTTGACTGGTAGCCAGTGCAGGTCAGCGAGAAGTGGTGTGATGTGGCAACTGCGACGCTCACGACAGACAACCCTGGCTGCAGAGTTTTGCACCAGCTGCAATCGCCTGATCGCACATGCTAGTAGGCCAGTGAGTTGCAGAAGTCGAGACGGGATGTCACGAATGTAGGGACCAAGTTGGACATGGTATCCTTATCTAAACAAGCCCGAATTTTAGCAACGTTCTGTAGCTGAAAATAGGCAGATTTGACTGTGGAGCTGATGTGGTCGTCTAACGAGAGGTCGCTTTGAAATACGACACCTAGATTTCGAGCTGATTCAACAGATATGCTGGCAGAGCCAATTTTGAGCGGCAGCCTTTCCAATTTCTGAATCACACTTGGTTTGCCCATAACTAGTAAGTTCGTTTTATCGTCATCTAGTTTTGGAAAATTTGCTGCCATCCATGTGCTGATGTCATCAATGCATGCAGCAAGTGAGTTTAGAGAATTTGAGGTGCTCGAAGGCTGGGAGAGATCAAAGCAAAGGTACAACTGAGTGTCATCCGCATAGAAGTGAAAGCCTAGATTGTGCTTGGCAATAACATCAGCAAGAGGCAGAGTATAAACCGCGAAAAGAACCGGACCTAGCACTGAGCCCTGAGCTACCTCATATTTCAGAGGTACCTCTGATGATCTTTGTCCATTTATGTCAATACTCGGGAGTCTCCCACGATATGTCCCGAGATAGGACCTGAACCACTGCAGAGCAGTGCCAGTGATGCCCAGGCGAGATGAGAGGTGCTCTAGAAGAACTCTGTGATCGATGGTATCAAAAGCTGCCAAAAGATCGAGCAAAACAAGCAGAGACACTTTACCAATGTCTGCATTCCTAAGTAGGTCGTTGTATACCCTAAGCAATGCTGACTGTGGAGTGATTAGCTCTAAAGCCAGACTGGAACTTACTAGCAAGGTGTGAGGTTTCGATATATAAGTTCAGCTGGTCCGCCACGACCCGTTCCAGTGTGTTTGATAGGAATGGTAGAAGGGAGACTGGGCTATCCTATTCCAGCGACCCAGTTAGGCCCCGATTTTCTTGCCCCGTCGTGAAAGCTGCAATTTGAATTTCGTAACACTGCCGGTAACACTAATGGAAGCCATTTCCTAGTGTATCTGCAGTGAATTCAAGTCTTTCCAGCAAATTTGCACGATAACGTGCAAGCACAATCACACGAAATTTAGCGGATTCGTTATAATGACTTCGTACAACACTGCACCACATGTCTCACACGTTGCCTGGGCTCCATTTGAGTCTTCGACTGAGGCACCCGCCTTCCGGCTGCTTCTGCGTCTTCCATTTTTTTCGAGACTGCACCCTGCTTCTGCCCACAATTTACTTCCTACGTCGCATAGGGGGGGGGGCCACCGACTGTCTGCCCACACCTGCAAACAAACCTCCGATGGAACTTCGAAGCACTAACGTCAACGTCACCTGGGACCTAAAGCATGAAATTTTGTGGGAGCTAAAAAGACTTGAAACGTCTGGCACCGACGGTGAAGAATTTCCAAACGTGCCAACTAGGTATCAACAGGTGTCAACAAGCGTACAGGACCTATGGGGGGGGGGGCAACAGCAAGGTCACCGCCTTAGAGTTCCGAGCTGGCAGGCTGAGATTAAGAGTAGGACAGCAGCTGCAAAACAAGGGCTGTCACGACCACCATGCTAATTAATGGCTAGTGGGCCGACAGGGGAGCAGCAGCCGCCTGGGACAGACAATGGAACAAATATGAAGGCTCAGCCTTCAGCGGTCAACCATCCAGTGCAGGCGCATTAGATCGCAGCCGGCCAGCCGTCTGCCCATCCCAGCCGAGCAAGCACTCGTAAGCCGGCTGTCAAGCGTGCACGAGAGGTGCCGGTGAGCGAGGCTGACCGCACTGGCGAGCAGCAGTATGCTCGCCAGTGCGGTAAGCCTGCCGAGCGTTCGAGAGAGCCACGAGAGCTTCCAAGCCTCTCGCGTTAGAGAGAGCTCTCACCCGAAGGATTCGAGCCGCGCCTTGTAGATGTCCACGTGGTGCCCCAGCGACGTCGGGTCGCTCTGTCCGAGCCGATTGACGTCAAAGATGGCGACGAGGTTGTCCAGCTTGTAGTAAGAGGCGGCGTGCAGAGCCTCCCACACGGAGCCCTCGGCGCTCTCGCCATCACCCAACAAGCAGTAGACACGATAGCTAAACGGAAGGAAGCCTGCGGTAGTGGAGCGCTCTCGCGCGCACACGGAATGCAAACGCGGCAGACTGGGGAGTCGCTGTCGCGCGTGGCGCTGCGATGCACGCCTGCGACGGCTGCCGAGGGGCGTGGCTCTGCTACCTGGCCTTGTCGATGTACTTTCCCACGTACGCCATGCCGGCAGCGATGCCCAGGCCCTGGCCCAGCGACCCCGTGGCTGCGTCGATGAAGTTCAGACGCTGCAACCAGAGAAAAAGAAAGGAAATATACAAGTCGCTGCACTGACGGTCCCCGGCTCCCGGAGTCAGCTCGCTCTCTAGGCCCCAGGGCGCCATTGCGGCGGTCACGTGGGCAGCCTCGCGAGCGCTCGTCGCTTGCCACCTCACCGGAGTAGGATGTCCTTCGAGGTCGTTGTCCACTTTCCGCAGCTTCATCAGCTCCGACACCGGAATGAGTCCGGCTACGACCCAGGCGGCATACAGTGCCGGTGCAGCGTGACCCTGCAGAGGCGTCATATTGCACCTTGATTCCACGAGCGAGGCACAGCAATGGAAAGACGCAGAAAATAGTAATAATACTAAAACATTTGCATAGTGCCCCAAGAGAACTGGATCACTTTCTAGGCACTTTGCACGTGCTGGAAAGGACGTGACGTCGATTGATTGATAACATTCACGATTGTAGTACGTGTGAGCACACAAAGGACAATTCATACTGAGGGAGCAAACGCTGTGAGGAACAGGGAGGAACCTCACGGGTGATTGCCTACTGCAAGCGATGGGAGATGGCAGTTAAGGCTATTATTTCACTACATCAATGAGGCTGCTAAATCAGCTTACTTGTTTCTCTCTTTACACGCCATGAGATGCAGCCACGTCGGTAAAAACACCAAGACCGGAACATTCCATTTAAAGCATGCCTTTCATCTCCATTCTTCAACCCAATGCAGCAATTGACACTGACAGATGACACCGAAACCAAAAATGAAGACACCGGCAGGGCATCTCGAATTGCCCTTTAGACTACGTTATTGCATCCCTATCCCAATGAAAGGCAGGCAAGTCACATCCTACCGCAGGGGGCCTGAGAGCTACTGGCAGTGACTCAGGGAGACTCTATGCTTGCTTGCACTCGCATTCAAGCACAACCAGCTGGCACTGCCTGCCACACAAAGCAATTCAGTGCCAGGTGTCACCATTGATCATCAGCCAATGCAACGGCTCTGACGCACACCGCAGCCATTACGTATGCACGAGCCTGCACGTGACCTCTCGCTCAGGCCACATCTCGACATATACATGCATGCACAAAGCTGTAGAGACTGACCAGTCGCTGCCAAGTCCTGCCACCACGTCACACAGGCAGAAGCTTGCAGTGAAAGCGACGCCCAGTTGCTTGCCCATTCTGCCTCGGTGGGCTTCGCGCCGGTGTCGACCTAGTCCAAGCTTAGCGCAGCGGCCACGTGCACGCACGACCTTCACCTTGGACAGGACGAAGCGGTCGGAATGTTCGCTCTTCGGCTCAGCGACAGTGTACTTCATCGTGTCAAAGAACAGCACCGACAGAACCTCCGCAATGGAGGCACATGACGTAGGGTGCCTGCAGAAAGGAGCAGATACATAGCGATGAGAGCGACGACAAGATGGATACCGATATTGTGCATTGCAATCCGGTCGGTCGTGCGGAACAGCCGCACAGCCCAGCAGCAGTGAGCCGGGGGCCACACTCGTCACCGCCCAACAGCACTAGCTCTGCTGCCATATTTGATGCCAAGTGAAGCCCATGGAAGCCCCGGGTTATTCATTTTGTTTGTTTTTCAAGCATGATTTTACTTACTATTCTATTGTGTATCACTTTGCAGCAAATGTAAAGCGCCTAGAAAGAGATTAAGTTCTCTGAGGGCGCTTTATCAAGTGCAATATTATTATTATTATTATTATTATTATTACTGTCGGCAGTACTTGCTCCAGCTGGCATAGCTGAAGCAGCTCTCTTAATGCAGGGGTGGGGGGGGGGCTTTTGGTGGTTTTGTAGCGACATGCAGCAAGTTTCGACAACGGTAAACCAACGCAGGCTTGCAGCCGTGCGAATGCAATCAACAGGTGCTGTGCAGCATTTATTCAGTTAACAGCAGCCTATAACTGGTACAGCAACTGCCTCACACTGGCTTGCCTGGAGACCACCAGCCCTGCTGCCCACATAGCAGCCAACCATGGACATGGTATGGCACACGGACAGAGGCACAGCCATGGGGGGTCATCACACAGAGGCACTACTTGGAAATAGTTGCCTAGGGCAGAGCTCTAAGGTTTCGGCCGACAGCTGGCCTATAGGGAGGCCAAGAGGCAGACGCGGCGATGATGAATGCCGCCCTCCCTGCACGATATACAAGGAAGTCAGCTGCTATGCACGGGGAAGTCCCGGCAGTGCACAATGAAGTCACGTGACAAGATGGCCTGGCCTGGCACTACAGCCGATCCGGGGGCTGCTGCTGCTCGCACAATGCCGGGCACGAATCTGCTGCATTCGATCTGTCACTCTGGCCGGGCGCCGAGCTCCGAAAAGTCGGTCCGTTGTTCTGACTTTTTTCTTCTTTGCACGAAAGTAATTCGTAACAACAACACCCAAAGCAAGCAAGCCCGGTACATAAAACCATGAACCAGGTAGGTGCACAAGTTAAAATAATAAATAAAACAAATGCCAGCCGATTTACAGCGGCAATAAAGAAATCTGCCTTCGACACCATTGATCTCGTGTGTGAGACCTGACCCCCACAAGACACGCATTGAACACGATCAGACGAGTACGATTTAAACAACGCCAGTGCCTCATCTGCCAGACCGATCGTTGTTCTCAATCGTTCAAGTAGAACGATTGAGAAAGTCATACTTGTCTGATCGTGTTCAATCCGTGTCGTGCGGGGGTCAGGTCTCAGACACGAGAAGGGTCACCTGTGGAGTCCCTTAAGGGTCCCTTGCTGTTCTCCATTTATACTCAGCCTCTGGAAAAAGTGATTAAGGCCCATGGAATAGGATATAACTTTTATGCTGACGATACTCAGCTGTACCGTTCAAACCGTCGGAATCTGCTGTAGCACCTGAGAAACTTGATGCTTGCCTTGCCGACATTCGATCCTGGATGTCGGAAAACTTACTGAAACTAAATTACGATAAAACCGAACTGCTGCTCATAGGACACGCGAAGAATGTGGCTGGATTAAAAGGCTTTGTTCTCCTAATAGGTGATACTGTTGTGCGACCATCACCACGTGCTCGAAATTAAGGTGTCGTTTTCGACAGCTGCCTCAATTTATTTCAAAAGCTTCATTTAGAATACTGCTTCTACAGCTAGCCATCACATCGGATCCCTATCCAAGATTAGGAGCTGTCTTCCAGTGGCTTGTAAAAAACTTAACTAGCTCCTTAGTTCTGTCTCGGCTTGATTATTTTAATTCCCTTTTGGCTGGGCTACCAAACAAAGCAACTAGGCCACTGCAGCTGACTATGAATATGGCTGCAAGGCTGGTCTTCAAGTCCCAGCGGTTTGAGCACGTGTTTCCTTGCTGAAAGAGCCAGGATGGTTGCCGGTTGAGCCAAGGATACAGAGCAAAGTTCTTACGCTGACCCACAAGGACCGCCACGGCTTGGCTCCTTCGTACCTAGCTGAACTGCTGCACCAGTTTCAGCCTCTTAGCGCCCTCAGGTCCTGTGTGGACAATAAATTAGTTGTTCCATTCCTCCGCTTAAAGACAGTTGGCGACAGAAGCTTCAGCTCTGCAGGTCCTAGACTGTGGAACTCGCTTCCACAATTCTTATGCAACGATAACTACTCTACTGCTGCCGACTATGGCTCATCCTTTCAGCGTTACTGAACTGCTACTTCCATGCTACTCACTACTTCAACTGCTTTCCTGACTCTGCTATGCTTCCCACTTTCTCTTTGTTGGGTGAGACGAAGTCTGTTGGCTACCGAATGCGTACCGAAAGCCGCTTAGGCTGTGAGTGTGCCATACAAAACTCTCCCGTGTAACACCCACACAGTCTTTATAGTTTTGTGGAGTTACAGACAGAGATACATTACATCACCCACACTCCACAGGATTCGAACCCAAGACCTCGGGATCGAGGTCGTGAAAGGCCTTGATTAGTGTGCATTAGTCGCATTATGAAAACCATCATCAATTGGTGATGCATTGCCTACACTAAATATGACCATAATTCCTTGTAGATCACAAGCACCAATCACCTCTAGACTTAGGGACTAGCCTAAAGAGGGGAGCACCAGTGCTGACCTGGGATTACGCCAACCAACTCAAGCAGAAATGTGACAGGTTAACATCCACCGGCCGTCCAGTCCGTTCAGAAAAAGAGCAGCAGGTCGAGTATGGAGTCGGCAGTGTTTCTCGAATTATGCACCTCAGTACAAGCAATCTGTTTACTGGTGCTTAGGTACATATATAATCGGGTGGAATTTTTTTAACAAGGTAATCGGCTTAAATCTTAATCAGCACAATACCAGTACTCTGGAACAAGCTTGCTTATTATTCCATACGCATACAGGAGGGAGTGATCCAGCCTAACTTGATATATATTTAATTATCAAGACCCTCCCCCATCTTACCTTTGACCACACTACTAACTCGCTACCTAAACTGCCAGCCGAAGTTGGCAACACACGAACAATATACCTTCTGAATGTTGCAACAGAAAGTACATCTCGGGTCTCGTATTAGAAGGAAGGAGCTAGGGTCTTTAAGTAGCAAAAGTCGTGCTGGCCACCTCGTGACTTGGCGACTCAGAAGAATGCTGCTCCATCCTTCTGATACGAGCCCCGAGATGTACTTTCTGGCAGAACGGTGCCTGCCATCACCAGCCGACCGAACCCTTAGCAAGCTCGGGCGGCCAGACACCAGAGCCGGCCCGATGGTCAGTGACTGATTACACCAGTTGACCCTGAGCATTAGGTGAGTAAGCCGGATCTATCCCGTGCAGGGCTCCAGTTTTCCCTGAGCTTGACGCCCCCGGGCGGGTCAGCTCGCGTAGTGTTGACATGAGCTAACTCGCGGACCAGTTAAACAAACAACGGGCCGGCCGGCCCGGCGCCCTCTGCTTCCCTTGCGATGACCAACCCTTAAAAGCAGGCGAAACTCCATGCCAAGGAAATGCCGCACGAATACAATTGTGTACCACCGCATGCAAATGCCGAAACCGCAGCAAGCTGGCGCCCCCCCCCCCCCCCCCCCCCCGCGGGCGGCTAAGCATAAGCAAGCCATTGAGCTGGGTTCCTGTATAGGCGCACTCGTGCTCCACTAGCAGACTTCTCCACTTTGAAGCCTGGGCACCATTTGGCCGCCACACGTACGCCCCCTCGGGGCTCCGCAATCGGAACAAGTGGGGAGGTTAGGGGAATAGGTCTGTCGGCCTCCATTAGCCGCCCCCTCCGGCCGGAACCGGCAGTCAAAGGTCGTGGTCGACCCATACGCCGGCCGGCATGAACCGCCGAGGTGACTAAGCAATTTTCCGCGTCGCCTATGAGGGACAACAGACGAAGTACCATCGACGAACCTAACGACCGGGCCTAGGATCCAGCTCTTAACTGCTATCACGCCATAATACGTCGGTTCAATTCGTAGTTTCCTCCCGCAGGGTTAGGATGGCGGCGAGCCCGGCCGGCCCAACCACGATAGGAAACGCGCATAGGCTCCGTTACCCTGATCCGGCAGCGTTCGTTGACTCGATGCTGAGAATTCTTATTCTGTTAGCAATGTCCCTTAGTTTCTGGTCGTGGTCGGACGCCATACTAGCAGCTGGCAAACACTTCAAAGAGAGCACACTGAGCAGGCAACCACGCCGTTCGGTGAGCGGTACCCGAATGAGTAGGAAAACGTGCCTGGACACTTCTGGCCGGAATTAAAGAAAGAATGATCCTATATTGTCGAATATTTATTAAAATAATAATATTATTACATAAACATAATCTGCATACGACAGAATGTGGTTTTGCGTTGATGATTGTACGACTGTACTCGAGGGCGAGGCCTTGACGTCACGTGCAGAGTGGGTCTCAGCCGGGCTTGAGTCGCGCACCTTCTGGGGCCAGGGTCCGTTTTGGCTGCACGGTGTGCAGCCAAATCAGGGAATATCGTGTTTTGTCTCTCTCTCTCTCTCCTCGTATCCTATGGTCAAAAGACATTCTTAATTCATCCATCCGTATCCTTAGTTGGTACATTAACACAAAACATACATGTACCAGCACTGCACCCCAGGCGATGCTCGCTAAAGGCGTTGATTAGTCGAAGCGAATCGTCGCGGGAGTGCATTTTGTATGCATATAGCTTTCCTACGACCATGGCTATGGCCGTGGTCGCGGTGAAGATTATCTGCAATGCAGGATCGCATGCGCGATCTTCGAAGCACGACCGAAGTGGTCACGGCAGCGACCACGGCTATCCTGTTTATGCACTGCGGGTATGGGAGTTGTATAGATGGTTATATAGATGGTATATAGATGTTTTTGTAAGTATTTCACTCGTGGAATTTTGATTAAAGTCAGGATATCGGAGATAACATTTACGCTGGCGGCACCCAGTTTCAATTTCATTGAGGTGGTTGAAAATCCCTCCCCAGGTCTCACAGCTCTAAAAAGAGATGCACACACAATATATACATGAAATAAATATAAGTCGTGCCCTAAGAGTTCTTAGTCTTTTACAGAGTACTTCACAGTTTCCGCAGGGCTTCGATCTTGCTCATCAACTCCATTCACCTTGACACAGATGTACATCAGCTGACCCCGTGCATGTCACCCCTAACCATATTATTCATTTCGTTTGTTTTTCAAGCATGATTTTACTTACCATTCAATTGCATTTCACTTTACAGCAAATCTAAAGCGCCAAGAGAGAGATTAAGTTATCTGAGGGCGCTTTATCAAGTGAATTATTATTATTATTATTATCAAAGGCGATCACCTTAAGCACTTGGGCCAGGCTAGCCCTTCGGATATCGGTGAGCCTTCTTGAATCGAGCTACGACGTAGCAAAACTATTCTCCGGCCACTGAATGCATTCGCACGACTACTTCTATATACAATATGTCTGCATACCTCTGCCTACGTCCATAGCTTCACAACGTCGTACTTGTTGCGGTAGTAGCCCACCCGCCGTAGCCCAGCACGCTGTGAAACGTCGACCGACGGCCGTTACCAAGGTCCAATTCAAATTCGAAGAGCCAGCGTCCGCTGGGCCGGACGCAAACGGTAGAGAATACAAGCCACTTCACCGCCGATGCCCAGTTGTTGGACAGCCTCTTAAACTCCGCCTACTAAATGTCCGCTCGCTAAAAACCAAGGGGTTACTTATCCGAGATCAGGTGGTCCAGGAGAAACTAGATGCATTTCTGCTTACCGAAACCTGGATGACGCCTTGTTCCAGGAGCTGTATTTCCGAGACCACTCCACCCGGGTTCTCATTCTATCAGTACATGCGTTCTGAAAAGGTTGGTAACGGGGTTACAATTGTTGTTAGCGAATCGTTTGGTTATACAATGTGCAGTTTCTCACATGGGTCATCGTTTGAATCGGTTGCTATCAGGTCTTCATCAAAGACAATGCCTCTCACTGTTGTGGCATACCGGCCTCCTTCTGGCTGTCTAAACTTGTTTATAGAGGAGTTTTCAGAGGTCCTCGCTAAAATATTTGTGTGTGACAGGCCGTCACTGATTGTAGGAGACTTCAATATTCACGTTGACAACCCTAGCAACAGCCAGGTCCGCTCATTTCTTGGCTGTCTGGAGAATTTTGGTTTGGCCCAACACGTTATCATAGCACCCACGTCGGTGGCCACATTCTAGATCTCGTGATCAATAAGGATGTCCTCCCCACTGACATTGTGGTGTGCCCACTGACCCTCTCAGATCATTGTTCGGTCTCGTTTACTGTTCTTGCTCCCTCGTACGTGCAGGGCAATGTCGAATTTGCCAAACGACGTAACTTACAAAGCATTGACATGGACAAGTTTTTGAAATCTGTTTGTGATGCAGGTCTTCTTGATCTGCATTCAGACTCGACCGGCAGCCTTGATACCCTCACTGATGCAATGAACATGACACTCAGGAGTGCTCTTGACAAGCATGCCCCCGTTCGCTCTATCCGTGTTCAAAGTCGTGGAGATTCCTTTTAATTTACAAAAAAACTCCTTAAGATGCACCGGGTTAAGCACAGGCTGGAACGTCGTTTCAAGAAATCGTGGTCTGAGGCAGATCTAGTCAATTTTAAAGACTTCATTCGAGTTTACACCCGAAAGCTTAAAAAAAAACCAGGGCTTCTTTTTTCATTAGAAAGCTGAATTCCTGCCAGTCGGACCCTCAACAGATTTTTAAGCCAGTAAATGGTTTACTGGCCAATGCTGTCAGGTCTGACTCCCCAGATATTAAGGGCTCAGCCGAAAAGTTTTCAGCCTTCCTTACTAAAAAAATTGTGCACATTCGTGCCTCCATTAAGCCCCCTCCGACCAAAGCATTCGCGGTTCCTCAACCTGTGACCTTCCATAAACGGCTCTCCAACGTTTCTGCATGCGATGTGGCTGCCTTAATAAGGTCTAGCAACAAGAGCTCGTCTCCTGAAGACCATATACCTTCATATCTGTGGTCTTCACTTGCAGACCAACTTAGCCCTGCCATAGCCAAGATTTTTAATGATTCTTTGGGAAGAGGGGTCGTCCCCAAGTCCTTCAAATCAGCAATCGTTAGACCTATTCTTAAAAAGCCTGGATTAGACACGGAGGTCCTAGCAAGCTATCGTCCAGTTTCCCTTCTCCCGTTCTTATCAAAGATTCTTGAAAAAAATTGTTGCTAAGCAGCTGGTTGAACATACTTAAAATAATGGAATGTCAGAAACATTTCAATCAGGGTTCAAGAGGCAACACTCTACTGAAACTGCTCTCCTCCGTGTTAACAATGACATTCTACGTGGCAACGACGACGGGAATGTCACTGCCCTAGCTCTGCTAGATCTGTCTGCTGCCTTCGACACCATTGATCACGAAGTTCTGCTTGAACGATTGAGAACAACGATTGGTCTGGCAGACGAAGCACTGGCGTGGTTTAAGTCATACTTGTATGATCGCGTTCAATCCGTGTCGTGCGGGGGTCAGGTCTCAGACACGAGAAGGGTCACCTGTGGAGTCTCTCAAGGGTCTGTACTCGGTCCCTTGCTGTTCTCCATTTATACACAACCTCTGGGAAAAGTGATTAAGGCACATGGAATAGAATATCACTTCTATGCTGACGATACTCAGTTGTATTTGTCGTTCAAACCGTCGGAATCTGCTGCAGCAACTGAGAAACTGAATGCTTGCCTTGCCGATATTCGATCCTGGATGTCGGAAAACTTCCTGAAATTAAATGATGATAAAACCGAACTGCTGCTCATAGGACACCCGAAGCGTGAGGCTGGATTAAAAGGCTTTGCTGTTGTAATAGGTGATCTGTTGTGCGACCATCACCCCGTGCTCGAAATTTAGGTTTCGTGTTCGACAGCTACCTCAATTTCAAAAGCTTCATTCAGAAGACTGCCTCTACAGCTAGCCATCACATCCGATCCCTATCCAAGATTAGAAGCTGTCTCCCACAGTGGCTTGTAAAAAATTTAACTAGCTCTTTAGTTCTGTCTCGGCTTGATTATTGTAATTCCCTTTTGGCTTGGCTGCCAAAGAAAGCTATTATGCCACTATAGCGGACTATGAATATGGCTGCAAGGCTGGTCTTCAAGTCCCAGCGGTTTGAGCACGTGTCTCCTTGCTGAAAGAGCTAGGATGGTTGCCGGTTGAGAAAAGGATAAGTTCTTACGCTGCAAAGTTCTTACGCTGATCCACAAGGCCCGCCAAGATCCCAAGGCTTGGCTCCTTCGTACCTAGCTGAACTGCTGCACCAGTTTCAGCCTGTTCGCGCCCTCAAGTCCTGTGTGGACAATAAATTAGCTGTCTCATTAAGACAGCTAATAGACTGCTTAAAGACAGTTGGCGACAGAAGCTTTAGCTCTGCAGGTCCTAGACTGTGGAACTCGCTTCCACAATTCTTACGCAACGACAACTACTCTCCTACTGCCGACTATGGCTCATCCTTTTCAGCGGTCCTGAGCTGCTACTTCCATGCTACTCACTACCTCAACTGCTCTCCTGACTCTGCTATGCTTCCCACATTCTCTTTGTTTCGTGAGACGAAGTCTGTTGGCTACCGAATGCGTACCAAAAGCCGCTTAGGCTGTGAGTGCGCTATACAAAACTCTCCTGCGTAACACCCGCATAGTCTTAATGACTTTATGGAGTTACAGACGGAGATACATTACATTACATTACTAAGATTGCCATCACGACATAATAATACCTGCGCTCGGTGGCAGGGTCATGAGGGCAGGGTCATGAGGGCAGGGTCATGAGGGCAGGGGGCATTGTCCCTTTCCCCTTCACCGGGGCAGCGACCTGGGTGGGCCCACAATTCCTAAGCCTCCTCCCCCGACTGTCACAAACAACGAAATTATATGTTGATTCCACTCGATGAGCGACTCGCTGAATTTATGTTGAATAAACACTGTAACTCTGCGCTACAATTGTTCATTAATTGCACGTCTAGCCCCGCCTACAATTGTACTTCTAGCCGGCTTACACGAAAACCTTGCCGATTTTGCCCCTATATTGACGTGAATGGACAAAGATCATTCGAGGAACCTCTGAAATATGGGATACCTCAGGGCTCCTTGCTTGGTCCAGTTCTTGTCACGGTTTATACTCTCCCTCTTGCTGATGTGATTGCCAAGCACAATCTAGGCTTTCACTTCTATGCGGATGACACTCAGTTGTGCCTTTGCTTTAATCCCTCCCAGCCTTCGAGCACCTCGAATTCTCTAAACTCACTTGCTGCATGCATTGATGACATCCGCAAATGAATGGCAGCAAATATTCTAAAACTAAACGATGATAAAACTAACTTACTAGTTATGGGGAAACCAAGTGTGATTCAGAAATTGGAAAGGCTAACGCTCAAACTGGGCTCTGCCAGCATAACTCCTGTTGAATCTGCACACAATCTAGGTGTCATGTTCCAAAGTGACCGTTCATTGGACGACCACATCAGCTCCACAATCAAGTCAGCCTACTTTCAGCTACATAACATATGCTCCCAAAGGCTGGAGCTCACTCCCGACTTGCGTCACGACATTCCCCGACTTGATCACATTTAAAAACACACCTATTCATGACAGCATTTGGTGAGTCCCTGTGATTCGTCCTGTATGTGTTTATGAATGCTGACACTGTGCATGCTGCCACTAACCACATTTGCATGCTGAGCCTGGTCATGTCACCCTTAACTATGTTATTCATGTTGTTTATCAAGTATGATACCACTCACGATTCGATCGTATTTCCTTTGCAGCAAATGTAAAGCGCCTAGAAAGAGTTTGAGCTCTCTGAGGGCGCTTTTATCAAGTGTATTATTATTCTTTTAATTATATACTGTATTTCTATACATGTGTGCTGCATAGCATTTCGCTATGCAGCACACATTTATGCATTGCTCCTATGCAGCACACATGTGTGCATTGCTCTTTGGAGGAGCAGGAGAAATAAGCTGCTGCATTTTGCCGAGGGTTGCTGCCCGGTTGCTTCATTTCGGGCAATATTTCGACAACTGTAGCTGCTATCTATTAAAGTCGTCGCTCGGATGGAGCACACCGGATAGTACCACTCATAAAAAAGGCAGTGTTTTGGTTCAGAAGATTTTTACACACCGCAGTTGAGCTCAAGCGCTGTTGAGTGCAGTAGCTTGACGAACAGCATTTTTCCTGAGACAAATCTTCGCCCCGGCGTCGGGAGCGTCGGCAGAAGGCCAAGTGAATCTTAGACAGCGGACGTCTGACATTCTGTGGTTCGATGGTCGGATGAGAACTGCTGGCAAGCTCAACGTCAGCATGCGCCCAATAGCGCTGTGAGTGTTTACTCTTATGTTGGACAGCACCTATGACTTGATGAGCATAGCGCCGGGCAAGTGTAATAACGGCGGGCTAACGAATTTATGAGGCCTCGATGTCAGGGACTCCCGACACGTCTATGAGGAAGACGAGTTTCAGCTGGGACGGGTGACAAGGACGACGACGATATCTCGGCGACCTGAGGGGCGTCGCGTTCAGTTCCGTCGGGAGGAAGAGCGCCACCGAGCGGCGCGCGAAGTGGAAAATACGGTCGTTCGGTGCTAGCAAGTGAGCTGCATTTTACCGTGCTCTGCATCTCGTACTCTGCTCTCGTATCTGCACGCGCAGAGCAGCCTTCTGCGCTGATGCTCTTTTTTCTGCCACGAGTCGGCGTCGTATCGGATGCCGCCACCAACGGCGCGCCAATATTTTCAGGACCTCCGTCGTCACTATCAGCAATACTACCCAGACGAGCACTGGAGCCGCGATTCGGACCTCCTGCATAATCTTTCAGACCATCGGGTGGCAATGAAGTTCCCGGGGAATGTTTTCAAGAACTCGAACACCAGTTCCATAGCATTGTTAAGAACACCATTACGAACATCTTTTATATCGTCATTATAGCCAACCGTAGCGTGCATCCTTTCATTGCGCTCTTGCGCTCATAGTTGTTCAGTTCATTGCTTCGTCGACACGCGACTCTGACGGTGCTGCTCCTGAATCAGGTCGACGGCGTTTTCGACTTCAAAATGCTATATTTTTAGAGCAGCTATCCGCAAAATAAATAATCAATTGCGATTCTACTTGCGGAAATTCGGTAACCCAGGTTACCGCCTTAGGGCTCAAATGTCCCCGGCCGGGCACTAAGGTCATTGGGGCACCAAAGGCAAAGTTTATTGTACATATTTATTTAACTTGAACCTTCTTTTCATGCGAGAGTACCAATCTTGATTTAAAGCAAGTCCTTGTTTCAATGGAGTTGAATATAACTGGCTGAGCTAGTTAAGCATCCCTTTGAAGCTACAGCTATCAATGATGGACTGAACAGCATTGTAAGTCTTTTGGAGCCACTGTCAGAGGGTACATGTAGAACACTTGAAACGAGAAGTGAATCTGGCAGTCTCCTACATTGTATCCGGAACTTTAACTTATCTGTTACCATTTTGGTACAGCATCTTAAGGAAGGTTGACCTCGTTCAGAAAACACTACAGGATCCAAAGGTGAACTTCAAAGACGCCTCTTGTGACCTCCACTCTCAGAGATTGAGCTTCAAGACTTCGAGAAGACGTGCCAGAAATCCCTACTAGATGCAAAAACGAGATGTTTGTGGGAGTTGCAGTTAAGCGAAGAATCCACCGAAGGACACAGATGTCTGGAGAACTCTCTCAACATGTTGGTGTCACGGCAAAGGAGGAGATTCCAAGAATCACGAAGGATAGCATAATAGAATCACGAAGGATAGCATAGACTATCTCCGACGAGAAATTGTAACTAAGTTATCCCGGCTCACAGATCTTGATGTCAAATTGGGTTTCTTGGTGGAAGTTGAGAAGCTTTTGAAAACACTTGACCGGAGCAAACTCCGCCAGCAATGTCTAGATCTTGGAAGCTTCTACTGTTCAGACACTGGTGGAACAGAGCTGTACAACGAAGTATGTGACTGTAAAATGCTTGCTACCACACGTCACGACTCGGCACTAAAGACACGACTGGAACTCATGTTTTTCATCGTCAGTTATGGAGAAGATGTGTTTCCTAATTTGCGAGTTGCCTTGCAAGTTCTTCTCATCGTAGCTCTATTAGCTGCCGGTTTGAAACGTTCTTTTAGCAACCTGAAGATAATCCTGTCTTATCTGAGAGCATCATTGGGGCAAGATTGACTCTCTGGTTTGGCCTCGTTAAGCATAGAAAAAAAAGAACTGAAAATGACTTTCAAAGTGCAATAGACCAGTTTACCACGTTAAAAGCCAAACAAATTCCCCTAAGTTATAGCGGCGGTAGCTACCTTGTACCTTTACTACAGTCAGTAAAACTTTCTTGACTGTATATGCCTGCCTCACGCGTGCAGCCTCACGCGTGCAGCCTCACGCGTGCAGCCTCACGCGTGCAGCCTCACGCGTGCAGCCTCACGCGTGCAGCCTCACGCGTGCAGCCTCACGCGTGCAGCCTCACGCGTGCAGCCTCACGCGTGCAGCCTCACGCGTGCAGCCTCACGCGTCCAGCCTCACGCGTCCAGCCTCACGCGTCCAGCCTCACGCGTCCAGCCTCACGCGTCCAGCCTCACGCGTCCAGCCTCACGCGTGAGGCTGGACGATCTGTTCTGTACTGAACCACGGATCCTGGGATCTGTTCTGTACTGAACCACGATAAAGGCAGCATTAAAGTCGGGGCCACTACTAGAACGGCCAGCCATACGACTGTAGGCACGATTACGATCGTCGCATCCCTTTATACTGACGCTCATGGGTCATATTAAATATAAATAAATAATAATGAAAGTCATTTGTATATATAACGCCTTAAGAAAACCTTATCTCTATTCAGGCGCTAAAAGTATGCCTCTGGGCTTGAGACCAATAGTAACGCGAGATTTACAGGCCAGGCTCGTTTGGAAGGTTAGGCTTTCCAATTTCGGAGCAACTCTAGTATTGCATCTAGCCAGCAACTCGGTTTTATCGTCATTAGTTACGTTTGCGAAGTCTTGCTAAATGGAAAACACACGGAGATAGGCAGCAAGTAGTCTACATTGATTTGAGGGCAGCGGAATATAAATAAACAAATATATATCTAGACATAAATACACGCGCCCTCGAGAACACACGCGCAAATAGGCATGCCCAGGCGGACGTCACAGAAACCTACTGCGCTGTGACTGGCTAGGAATGTCACTTTAGCCTGGGGCTGGAATACGATACTACGTATGACGGGCTTCGTTGGTTTGGTTGGTTGGCATGGGTACCTTCTTAAGAAGCGATCGCTACGTTCCTCTCACCTACGTTTTGCTTTCGCTAAACAAATAGGCAAAATTAGCAGTTCCCGATGTGCTAAGCAAAGAAGAAAAACAAGCAGTTCGCAATACTCGAAGCAAATAGGCAAAATAAGTAGTTCACGATAGGCTCAGATGGCCGGCCAGCGATTGGTCGCCCAATCGCCACTGCTCGGTTACAGCTGACCGCAGCAGAGAATCAATCTTAAGTTTTTCTGACCGTCTGCTTCTGTTGCTTCTGCCGCTGCTGCTTCTGCTGCTGCTGCTACTGTTGGTCTTAACCGGCGTAAACATCGCGGCTGGGGCTTTCTGCAGGCTACCCCCCCCCCCGAAGCTTAAAAAATGCCAGGTCTTCACATTTTCATTCACCAGCTGCAGCAGCCTTTCCAGTCAGACCCTAAAAATAGCGACAAGACGGCAAATTATTTGCTGATGTGGTCGAGCTGTCTCTTCACTATCTGGAGATAAGTGTGCCACTGATAAGTTTTCCATCTTCACTGAAAAAGTCACACATAGTCGTACTTACTTAAAGTCGCCTTCGCCTAATACAAGTCCCGAGGGACAACCTGCAACTGTCCTGCGTCAGGAATTCTCCAAAGTTTCTTGGATGGAGATGCTTTCATATTTAAAGGCATTAAAAAGGCGTCATTCATTGACAAGTTTCGGTCTTGCCTGTCTGAGAAAAAAGCCGCTCTATTGATAAGGCTCAGCGGTCTCATTCCTAGATATAAACTGTCTGGCTGATACGTTTTCTGCCTTCTTCGTTGAAACAAATTGCACATATCCTGCCTCTATATGCCATCTCAGCTTAATGCAGGCGTCGAGTTGGGGCAAACAGCAACCTCTCCATGAAATTGTCTAGAGTTTCCGTATATGCAGTAGGTACCATAATGTATTTGCACGCTGACCCTGTGCATGTCACCTCTAACCATGTTATGCTCGCATCATTGAGCATGCTACCACTAACCATTCGATCCTTTACAGCAAATGTAAGGTGCCAAGAAAGAAACTGAGTTCTCTGAGGGAGCTAAACACATGTATTATTATTATTATTATTATTCCTATTATTATTAGAGCTAAGGAACGCGGATTCAACAACCCAATTTTATATACCGACAGGAGAGCCTTAGAGGCGATCTCACTCACTTGCGATGGGCAATATAGAATTGCCTGCCGCAGGGCTCGATCCCACTATCTAGGTCACGACGTGAGAGCTTGGTGCGAAAATCAAGGATAGTGTCAAGCAAGAGCGTGTCATTATTTAGACCCTATACCGGTCTCTCCATTCGGTTTTCGCGTGTGGACAACCTCAGCCCAGCCACAAATAACTCACATTTTTAATGCTTGAGTGGGTAAAGGGGTCGTTCCAAAGCAATTCAAATCGGCCATCGCTCGAACGATACTTACAAAGCCCGGATTGGATTATTGGATTGTGAGGTCCCAGCCAGCAGTAATCGCCCAGCTTCCCTTCATCCCTTTTTTTGTCCAAGATTCCCTAAAAAAATCGTCGGTACGACTGGAAATCATGTAGACAAGAATGACTTATCGTGACAATTTCAATCGCTATTCAACGGGCAGCGTTCCGCCCGAATGGCTCTCATGCGTATGACATTCCGGCAGCATTTTAGATAGCAACGATGGCGGTAGCATCCTTTCCCTGCCTGATCCTGCTCAATCTGTCGATAGCATTAGGCATAATCGACGGGAATGGTGACACAGACTGTTCAAGAACGGTAATCGGCCTGTCCTCGGCCCGGCTCCGTCTCTGGTTCAACTCATACGGTCCTGATCGCGTCAAGTCCTTGTCACATGGCTGTCACGTAATCTCACCACTCGCTCCTCTCGCGGAAAGTGCCATCTAATCCTGGCGTCGGCGCCGCTCCTATGCCGACATTCGACTATTCGACGACATTCCGAGTTTCGCTTGCCATTTGGACTATCCGAGCCGACATCTATCGATACACCGAGTGCCTGCCTCTCAGGTGGCATTCCATCCTGGATCGATCAGCCAATCTCCTTAAGCTAAACGACGAATGACCAGAGGTCCCTCTTGTACGAGACACCTTAAATCAGAAGTGGAGCCAAGATTTTCATCTCTGCGTGTGCAATACTTACGTGCCAAAAACGTATACATATACAATACAATACATACGTGCCAAATCTTTATGCAAGAGGCTCGAGCTGCAAGACTTTCACGTTCCTGCAGGAAAAAGCCGAAATTAATGAAACTTTAGAGTGCGAAATCATAGCGCTTATTCGACACGAACTCAGCGGTAGCTCTTCAAGCGTGAAATTAAGACGTAATTGCGTGCTCGGTGGAGGGTGGGCTGGGGGGTAGGTATAGGGGGTAGGGGGTAGGTAGGTGGGGGGCGGCCCACTTCGATGCCCTGCTGTAGGGAAGGGGGTTGAGTCGGCTCGAAATCTAGGTGTCATGTTCCAAAGTGACCTCTCGTTAGACGACCACACCAGCTCCACAATCAAGTCTGCCGATTTTCAGCTGCATAACATTGCTAAAATTCGGGCTTTTTTAGTTTAGGATAACGCGTCCAAGTTGGTCCGTGCATTGGTGACATCCCGTCTCGACTTCTGTAACTCACTGCTTGCTGGCCTACCGGCATGTTCGATCAGGCGATTGCAGCTGGTGCAAAACTCTGCAGCTAGGCTTGTCTGTCGTGAGCATCGCAGTTGCCACATCACATCACTTCTCGCCGACCTGCACTGGCTACCAGTAAAGCAATGGATTGACTTCAAGGTTTTATCGCTCACTTTTAGGTCACTTCCTTCTTTGGCTCCAGCCTATCTCTCAGATATACTCCCCCACCAGGCCAAGCGTCGAAATTTTCAACTTGCCACTTTTCGGAATCCAACAGTTTACCAATACCTCGTACAAACCTGAAATCCTTTGGAGACCGTGCATTTAGTTCGTATGCTCCCAAAGCCTGGAACTCACTCCCGACTTTCGTCAGATCATCCCCTGACTTGACCAAATTTAAAAAGAACTTAAAAACATACCTATTTAGGACAGCATTTAGTGGGTCCCTGTGATTCGTCCTTTATGTGCTTATGCCTACTGACACTGTGCATGCTGCCGCTAACTACACTTGCATGCTGACCCTGTGCATGTCACCCCTAACCATGTTATTCATGTTGTTTATCAAGCATGATATTACTCACCATTCAATCACGATTCCCTTTGCATCAAATGTAAATCACATAGAAAGAGACTGAGTTCTCTGAGGGCGCTTTATCAAGTGCATTATTATTATTACTATGCCCCCTGGCTTCTGGCTCGGCCAGTGCCTACACTTACGGTTAGAGTATGGATGAGACTTTGCTGTTCTAAGAGGTGGTTCGGTGGAAAACTCAAACAGCCTAACTCACACTTAGCCCTCGCGGCATTGCTGCGTTACAGACAGAGATTCGTTGTATTAACATGCTTATTCTTAATAGTACGGGCAGGGGCATGCAATTGAATATACGTCAGAGAGTTGAATAAGAGGAGCTATTACGCAGGAATCGTACGAGCTAGCGTGGATTATTAAGAGTAGGATAGCAGCAGACGATGCTGCAGTGGCTGTGTATGGTCGGAGCCTAGAATGGATTCATAAACTTTATATAGTCCTTAGTCGAGCGTCCTCTCAGACTAGGATAGGCAGGTAGATAGGCAGATAGGCAGGCTCGCGGACCGTTCTCAGCCCAGCTGCATCGCGATTCGCATGGCTCACTTTACTAACCGACTTTTTGAGTTCCCGTCGTGCGGCATGCAATCCTCGATGGTCCAGCGGCAGCTGCATAAAGTAATAATAATAGTATATTTGATATAGCGCCCACAGAGAACTCCATCTCTTTCTAGGCACTTTACATTCGCTGCAAAGGAAGCACGATCGAATGGTTAGCGATGCCGTGCACGAAACAACCGTTGCTGTGTCCGATTCCGTATACGACGTTCGCACGAACGTCGGCTTTCGCCAGAGAATTTTGCAACGGACACCAAGAAACGCTGGTGGCGTTTCTTGGTGTCGGGAGGCGCGAAAATGAGGGTGCGCGATCGATCGACTCGCCTTTCATTACGCTTTTCCTATCTTTTCGCATTTACACGACGGAAGCTGCATCCCACTACACAGCCGCTTAGACACTTCTCAAATTGCATCCATACTCGACCCATTCACGCTAAGAGCCAAGTGGCAGTTGGGGTAGGCGTGCGTGGGTGGTTTGATCCAGCGGTTAAGGTGCTCGCCCCGACCAAGGTCTGGCTGAGGTCGGTCGTGGGCTCGAGCCCCGAGGCCTATGTGCGAAGCGCCTGAATAGAGATTAAATTCTCTTGGGGCGCCGTACAAATGAATTATATTTAAATAAATTATGGGTGGGCAGCAGCGGGGTGGGGGATGGGAGGGATCGACCGGTCGCCGCGACACGCACAAAAGCAGGGTCAACCTACAACTGGCAGATAACTCCTACTACTAGCAGATAACTCCTACTACTGGCCGACTTACCCCCTTAACCTGGAAACAAAAATCTGCAGTGAGTGTCCGGTCATCCAGAACCACTCCCCAGCTTCGAAAGGAAATTTTCCTTGCGGAGCGTGCTTGGTTTGAGGTGCGCGCGCTCGTTTCCCACCATTTAGTAACGTAACAGTACGCGGAGACCAAGGGAATGATCTAATCCCGCCTCCGCACGTCCGGCTAGCCACATACGGTACAACTTCCTCCCCGGCTCCGGTGACGTCATCGCAAGTCATTCGCACCGATATCTTCACTCGGCTCGCATCGCTGCTGCGTCGCCGGCTCTGCTCCTTGTGATGGCGATCGGCTTTTCGCCGCATTTCTAGCGCCAACCGAAAGTTAACGCCACAGGTAGCGCTCGCCTCGGCACGCTGAGCGCGGCGCGGCGCGGCGCGGACCGCGCTGCTGCGGCGGCGGCGTCTCGCAGTCGGCCGGCAGCGGTGAATCGGCGCGCTTGCCGCTCGCCTGTCGCCTGTGGGCGGTTACGCTCGCGCAGTGCTAACCACCGAACGGCCGCGGCGCGTCTCTTCTGTCGGGCCTACATTTATTTTTAAATTGATGGTGGAGGGGGGATAAGCTTCCGCCTTAGGTGCCGCTGCCGCCCCGAGGGGGAGGGAAAGTCCAGAGCGCATCTCGCTTTTGGCTTTGAAAGCCCAAACAGGGTATGGCAGAGCGTGCGCGCGCGACATTAGCTTGGCTGGCGTTTGAAGAGTTGGCGGCCCGTCGTTGTCGTCGTCGTCACCATAGTCGCGCTCTTGTCGTCCGTCTGCTGCCGCCGCGGCCGGCGCCTAGCCGTTCGGACGCGACCGATCGGTGACAAACGCTCCGACGCCCAAATTGCGGCGCGCTGTCGATAGCTTTCGAGCTTTCGTTCCGGGGTCAGCAGGCGGCGCGGATGGCTGGCTTCTCGCGTCCCTTTCCCCTTTCAAAGCGCCGCGCCGCCCGCGCGAGCGTATCAAATCGTCGCCGGCATTAGAATAGTCGCAGCGGGAGGATGTCAGAGCGTCGGCGAAGTCGGGTTGCACGGTCGGTGAACCTGTACGTCCTCGCGCGAGGTGAGCCCCTCCCCACTTCCTGGAGCGAAGACTCCGTCGTTTTCAGCTGTGCAGCTGCCACCAATAACGCGCCGGGTAAAGCAGGTGTGAGCAATGCGAAGTCTAGCTAGCGTCCGTGCTGAGCCGGCCGTGGAATGCTCCGTGCCTGGTCACGGGTCTGCAGACGACCGGGAAGACTCACCCGGAAGGACGAGCCTGCTCGTGAGTGTGGACTGCCAGTGCCCGTGTGGATCGTACCACCATATCATCATCGTACCATCTTGTGGGTCGTGCCATCATACCACCACCTGGCACTGCTCATGGTGGTATACATTACATTACTTACATTACTATGATCTTGAAGGCTGGCGAAAACCGTGTGACGTGGAACCACGCAGCAGCAGCAGTGGCGGCGGCCAGCGTGGATGGCTCCAGCTTTGTTTATAGCAGTGTGGTGCTTCCTGCACTCCGAGGTGTCCTAGTTCTGCAAATCGAGCCGCGCTGCTGTGGCGCTGTGTACGCGAGATGTGAACGAGATCTGCACGTGCACGTGTCGAGCTGCATCGGCTGCTCTACGCGGGTGAGGCCTTCGGTTTATGTGGGGTATTTACCTGGAGCCCTACCCTGGGAGCCCACTCCCCAGTGCTACTCCCCTGTACTCTGCACTCATCGGCTCTGCTTTGCAGAAGATACGGCGGTGGCGGCCTAGCCATAGTGCTGCTACTAGTGCTGCTGCTACTACTAGTATAGAATTGAAGTAGATGCATTGCACGGTGTGGATCCAGTGCAGGTAGTATGAAGGTGTTGCAATGTGGCAGGTCAAGTTTGCTAGTCATGACAGACAAGCCTACCCACCCTCGAGTTTTGCACCACGTGCAAGCGTCTTATTGAACAGGCAGGAAGGCGAGGAAATAGTTACAAGCAGAAGTCTAGATAGGTTGTTACAAATTTCGCATGTTTATGTGCCTGGATGTTGGCAGATTTGGCCCCGGACTTGAAATGGTCATCTAGTGAGAGGTCATTTCTGCATAGGATACCCAGATTCTGTACAGAGGCAGCAGGAGAGAGGGTCAGGTGAACCAATTTTGAGGTCGGGGGATTCAGATTCCTCATTCGCTCTCTTCGAAAGCTTCGAGGGAGTTGAGAGAGAGAGAGAGAGAGAGAGAGAGAGAGAGAGAGAGAGAGAGAGAGAGAGAGAGAGAGAGAGAGAGAGAGAGGGGGGGGGGGGGTTCTGAGATACCCGGAGACCGGGGCAAAGGGTCAACGGCCAAGGGTCAAGCGCATGTAGAGCCGAGTGGCTTGTGCATAAAAAAAAAGAATTGACCAGATTCATCTTGGCAATTACGTCGGCAGACGGAAGAACAGACCGGCTAGTATACCCACACTAACTGGCTGACCGATGCTGACATGCACGTTCTCCTGCAAGATCCTGCTTTGGTGGAATTTGAATTCTGCTGTGATAGGACTTGAACCGTACAGTGCCTCGTCAGTGCCGGGTAGAGTCAAGCGCTCAAAAAGGAAACCATGTGTCATGTTGAGTGAGTCAAGTGCCCTTTTCTTCGTGAGCTCTCTGGCAGCTGGCCCTCTGACGACTGCGCGTGTGTGGGGGGTGGTGGAGGGTCTGCTCGATGTGCTGGCGTCTACACGATGTGCGTACCCCTGCAGAGACCCTGCTCGTGACTGAAGTCAATGAGCTTGTGCACACAATTCACCAGAATGTGCAGCCAAATTAACCAGACCACGCGGACGGCCAAAGTCTGCTAAGTCTTGACGGCCTGATGCGGCAGACCCTGTTGAGCGACGAAAAAGTGGTGAAATGTGCCTGGCTGAAAAGTGGGCTTCAAATGAACTGTTATAGCATATTTTTTCTTGCACTCATTTGCCAGTGAAATCGAGATTAAGAGCAGTTTCAAAGACAATACTGGAACCTATGAAGCTGCAGAGACATTGCCGTGATTTGAGTGCATCTGCAAGGAGTGAAAATGGGATACTGAGACTTTCTCCCCCATGTTGGGATGCTGCTGACCTGACCAAGAAATCATAGCCTGACCATTCAGCATTCTAGTGAGCTTTGCTACTCCCAGTCACAGCATATGTGCTCAGATGTGGCAATTACTGGTCCAGATTATCCTTGACTCCCTCGATGGTTTTTTATTCATGTTTTGTAAGGCAAAATATACCACGTTTTCTCTTTTCGTTAGCATTTCCTTTGTGGAAGGAACCGATTGCTGATTCAATTCGGTTCGGTTTTTAGAACTAGTTCTATTGGTACCATGTTAACATTTAGGTGGCTACCGTATCTCCGGTTTTGTAGAAATTTGTTAGCCACATGTACTCTAGGGGGTAACAATAACAATAGTACATTTGTTATAGCCCCCTCAGAAAACTCCAAGTCTCTTTCTAGGCATTTTAAATATAGTTCATTTGTATAGTGCCCCAAGAGAACTTAATCTCTATTCAGGCGCTTCACATATGCCTCGGGGCTCGAGCCCACGACCTCAGTCAGACCTTGGTCGGGGCGAGCACCTTAACCGCTAGACCAAACCAGCTCGGCGCTTTACATTTGCTGCAAAGAAAGCATGATCGAATGGTTAGTGGTAGCATGCCCAGTGACAACAAGCATAACATGCATGCTTAGAGGTGACATGCGCAGGGTCAGCATACAAATGTGGTTGGTGGCTGAATAATTTGCCTAGCAGTTCAAGTTTGCTTGTACATTTATCACCACATGCAGCACAGTCATAGATATGCACATGTCTACCCTTAGCTGGCTGATGAGATTTGGAGGTATCCGGAATAATGCCTTTTAGCTGTCTTTGAGTTTAGTTGCATGGAGCAAAATTCTACTTTCGTATTCGTCAAGTGTGCTACCTACCGCTTAAGTATACTACCTACCACACATGGTGCTAATTTGTTCAGAGGAGAGGAACCCCTTCCCCTCCCCCTGTTATGCTCGTGAGTAGCAAACATGCAAAGCCGTATCCTGCACGGATATACATGCAATGGGAGATTGTGGCTGGTGTATTTTGCCTCGCGGAGAGCAGCTGGCAGGCATCGCACGGCGGACGTCATTGGAGGGGGCGGCTTGCTCACCGCAGACTCTTATTCACATGCACCCAGTTTTAGGAAGTAAATAATTATTTTTAATTTCGGTGAGATAAATACCATGATACACTATTTCATATTAGCATCACTGCTGGAGATGCGCACTACAGGTCAAGTCTTGGTAGTGCTCGTCCCAAATGATGTAAATTGATGAGCTGGATTCCCTGTAATCGAGGAACGGGCAGTCATGATCCTTGGTCATCGCTAACACTGCCATGCAGAGGCCGAATGTCAAATCGCAAAGATGCGAATGCACGAAATCGCCTTTGTATTCACACTTTGAAAACCGTCTACTTTGATCCTTAAGTAGCAGCTGGCGATGACCCCCTCCCTACGCTGTCTTTGATTGATTTACTGCTAGAATTTTTTTTTCTCCATGCAACCACAGTATTCGGTTGAGCAATAAAATGATTTTGTCAAGTCGGTGAGAGTCGACCGCCGACCGCCTCGAATTTCTTCTCCAGGATTAAAGTGCCAGTAATAATTAATTATAGATAATTATATAATTAATAATAGATAATAATAATTAACGATAGATACCGATATAAAATAATTATATATAATAATTAATAATATATAGGAGTAAAGTGCTAAGCAGTTCAGTGTAATGCTAAGCAGTTCAATGTAATTCTAAGCAGTTCAGTGTAATGCTAAGCAGTTCAGTGTAATTCTAAGCAGTTCAGTGTAATTCTAAGCAGTTCAGTGTAATTCTAAGCAGTTCAATGTAATTCTAAGCAGTTCAATGTAATTCTAAGCAGTTCAGTGTAATGCTAAGCAGTTCAATGTAATTCTAAGCAGTTCAGTGTAATGCTAAGCAGTTCAGTGTAATTCTAAGCAGTTCAGTGTAATTCTAAGCAGTTCAGTGTAATTCTAAGCAGTTCAATGTAATTCTAAGCAGTTCAATGTAATTCTAAGCAGTTCAATGTAATTCTAAGCAGTTAATAATAATAATAATATTGCACTTGATAAAGCGCCCTCAGAGAACTTAATCTCTTTCTAGGCGCTTTACATTTGCTGCAAAGTGATACGCAACAGAATAGTAAGTAAAATCATGCCTGAAAAACAAACAAAATGAATAACATGGTTAGGGGTTACATGCACTGGGTCAGCATGCAAATGTGGTTAGTGGCAGCATGAACAGTGTCAGCACGCATAAGCACATCGAGGACGAATCACAAGGACCCACTAAATGCTGTCCTAAATAGGTATGTTTTTAAGTTTCTTTTAAATGTGGTCAGGTCAGGGGATGTTCTGATGCAGGTCGGGAGGGAGTTCCAGGCTGTGGGAGCATACGAGCTAAATGCACGGTCTCCAAAGGATTTAAGGTTTGTACGAGGTATTTCTAGACTGTTGGATTCCGAAAAGCGAGTGGTACGATGCTTTGCCTGATGGGGTAGTATATCTGAAAGATAGGCTGGAGCCATAGAATGAAGAGACCTAAAAGTGAGCGACAAAACCTTGAAGTCAATCCGTTGCTTGACTGGTAACCAGTGCAGGTCGGCGAGAAGTGGAGTAATGTGGCAACTGCGACGCTCACGACAGACAAGCCTAGCTGCAGAGTTTTGCACCAGCTGCAATCGCCTGATCGCACATGCTGGTAGGCCAGTAAGCAGTGAGTTGCAGAAGTCGAGACGAGATGTCACGAATGCATGGACCAACTTGGACGTGGTATCCTTATCTAAACAAGCCCTAATTTTAGCAATGTTATGAAGCTGAAAATAGGCTGATTTGACTGTGGAGCTGATGTGGTCGTCTAACGAGAGGTCGCTTTGGAATATGACACCTAGATTTCGAGCTGATGCAACTGGAGATATGCTGGCAGAGCCAATTTTGAAAGTCAGCCTTTCCAATTTCTGAATAACACTAGGTTTGCCCATAACTAGTAAGTTAGTTTTTATCATCGTTTAGTTTTAGAAAATTTGCTGCCATCCATGATCGGATGTCATCAATGCATGCAGCTAGTGAGTTGAGAGAATTTGAGGTGCTCGAAGGCTGGGAGGGATCAAAGCAAAGGTACAACTGAGTGTCATCCGCATAGAAGTGAAAGCCTAGATTGTGCTTGGCAATCACATCAGCGAGAGGGAGAGTATAAACGGTGAAAAGGACCGGACCTAGCACAGAGCCCTGAGGTACTCCATATTTTAGAGGTACTTCAGATGATCTTTGTCCATTCACGTCAACACTCTGGAGTCTCCCACTGAGATAGGACCTGAACCACTGCAGAGCAGTGCCAGTGATGCCCAGGCGAGATGAGAGGCGCTCTAGAAGTACTTTGTGATCGATGGTATCAAAAGCTGCCGAAAGATCGAGCAAAACAAGAAGAGACACTCTACCCATGTCGGCATTCCTAAGTAGGTCGTTGTATACCCGAAGCAATGCTGACTCTGTGGAGTGATTAGCTCTAAAGCCAGACTGGAACTTACTAGCAAGGTGTGAGGTTTCGATATACGAGTTCAGCTGGTCCGCCACGACCCGTTCCAGTGTCTTTGATAGGAATGGTAGAAGGGAGACTGGGCGGTAGTTGCTTAAGTTCTCTTGGTCTAGTGTAGCTTTCTTGAGAAGTGGCCTGACTACAGCTTTTTTGAAAGGTGCTGGGACCTGACCTGAGGCTAATGACATATTAATGATGTTGGTTATGCATGGCAGCAGCAGATCAATGCAACGTAGGAGCAGGACAGTGGGAATAGGGTCCAGTGGACTTGTTGTCTTCTTTGATTGAGATACGAGCTTTAGGACTACATCACTAGTGACCTGTTTAAATGCAGACATTGAGGCGCAGCCAGGAACCGAGGAACAGCATTCTAGTGGGAAGGTTGTCATCGCAGGGATGGATTCCCTGTTCAGTGGTTTTGGTCCCTTCTCGGCTGTGCCTTGTCCATATTTCTTTCCCCTTTCTCCTAATCAGACGTTTAGCTCAGCAGTGAAGTTTTCTAGTAGTCGAGGGTGAAATGGTGAAATGCAGCACACTTCGTGTCTCACTCTACGTCTGCTGCTGTTGGATGCCTCTTTCTCACTGTCCTGCTGCATGACCTTTTCGGTAATCAACCTGCCCCTTTGGGTATTTTTAGGGGGAGCCACATCAGTGCTTGTCTTGGTATGCTACCTTGCCGTGCACGGTGTGGGTTGCAATTGCAATGGCCGGACATTTGGCAGTGCTGCCCTGCCCGGCTCCACTTCCTGGTCTCTGACTCTCGACTGCCCGAGGCTTTGCCGTGCAGTAATTAATGAGAGGGCTGTGTGAGTGGCTGAGCTAAACTAGGGCAGCGCAGGCAGGCTTACTCTAGTTCAGCCATTCCCCAGGCATCGCCGAGGTCCAAATATCAGCAGCACCCCTACCGTGTTCTCCGGCCCAGTTATATACCCATATAGCCATACCAACGAATTTTTCAAACTTCGTAGCTCTGACGACCAGCGGCTGGCTGTGGGACAGATAAAAAAAATCTTAGCTGATTTAACAGCCTCATTTGCATAGCGGAGCAGAAGAGCCTTATCGGCTATCGCCTCCACTTGCAGTTGGCATTAAACAATCACCCAACTGCAGGATTCGAAGCCACAACAAGACCAAGCTTTTCTGTTTGTCTTGTCCATAGGGCGAGTGAAATTTATTGTTTATGGACTTTTAACTCCGGCCCGTTAGCACCCGATGGCATTTGCATCGGCGGCACCCCCCCCCCAATCCAGTCGGCACGTGTTTACGGGCTGTGCAGTTTTGTCAGTTTGTTCTTCCGGCTCGCTGTCTAATCGGTATGTGCTTCTCTGTTCACAAATTCCTATCTGCCCATGCTTTTTCGGGCTAACGGTGTGTCAGCATGTGCATGCACTATTCTGTCGGTCTGTGCTCCTGCATCCTCCGTGCCACCCGCCACTGCAGCATCGCTGCACGTCAGTGACCATGCTCGGCCGTACTCTTGTGCATGCTTATTATCGTTTTGCCATTGCTATTTAAAAGCATTTCTGGATGCTGCTGCCACTACTAGGGTTCGTGAATCTGGAGATCTAATTCATTCATTTTCATTTGTATAGCATCCCAAGAGAACTCAATCTCTATTCAGGTGCTTCACATATGCCTCTGGACTCGAGCCCACGACCCAGCCAGACCTTGGTCGGGGCGAGCACCTTAACCGCTGGACCAAACCAACCAACTCCCTTTCTTTCTCTCTTGCCGATGTAATCGCCAAGAACAATCGTGGGTTCTTGCCTTGTATGCCGACGGAACACAGTATACCTATGCTTTGATCCCTCTACGTTCCAGGACGTCGAACACTCTTGACTCCCTTACTGCATGTATTGCCGACATCTGCACGTGGATGGTAGCAGACTGCCTCAAATTGATTGACGATAAAACCAACTTACTAGTTATGGGCAAACCTGGTGTGACTCGGAAATAGAAAAACCTATTTCTTAAAACGGCTCTGCCAGAACATCTCTTATAGCAAATGCACGAAATCTGGGTTCCTGTTTATTGTTCTGAAGTGATTCCTTTGATAACCCAGCTGATGCTCCCCAAACCGAATTTTGTCTCCTTCTCGCTGGTTGATTTTCTCTCACGCGGCTCATGTAAATTGGCCCACTCACATCAGAGGACACAACTCTCGATCAGATAATCTCCCGTAATTGTACGCTGCCAACTCATACTAACACCAACTTCTGCATATCTGATCGTTATCCGCATCCGTTATCTCCCTACACCTACACCGCGTCTCTGCTTTGGCATAACAATCTTGTTTCGAATCGCGTAACAAAAGAACGTTGGTATTAAAGCCATTCGAAAAAAATATCTTCAGTGCCACATTAGCTTAATCCGTCATCTGATCTACCCTCATTTTGTGGAATACTACTATACCACGCCTGGCGATGTGCTCCTCTGACTTAACACGTTGTACGCACCTACCCCACCAATATATAATAATCATAATGTAATGTATCTCCGTCAGTAACTCCACAAAGTCAAAAAGACCATGTGGGTGTTACGCAGGAGAGTTTTGTATAGCGCACTCACAGCCTAAGCGGCTTTCGGTACGCATTCGGTAGCCAACAGACTTCGTCTCACGCAACAAAGAGAAAGTGGGAAGCATACAAAGTTAGGAGAGCAGTTGAGGTAGTGAGTAGCATAGAAGTAGCAGTTCAGGACCGCTGAAAAAGATGTGCCATAGTCGGCAGTTGGAGAGTAGATGTCGTTGCGTAAGAATTGTGGAAGCGAGTTCCACAGTCTAGGACCTGCAGAGCTAAAGCTTCTGTCGCCAACTGTCTTTAAGCGGAGGAATGGGACAGCTAATTTATTGTCCACACAGGACCTGAGGGTGCGAGCAGGCTGAAACTGATGCAGCAGTTCAGCTAGGTACGAAGGAGCCAAGCCGTGGCGGGCCTTGTGGGTCAGCGTAAGAACTTTGCTCTGTATAATAATAACATACTCGATAAAGCTCGAGAATCAGAGAACTCAATCTCTCTCTAGGTGCTTAAGATAGTCTACAGTTTACTGTTTACTCGGCCGTTGCTTGGAAGAAGACAAAGTGCAAGCTTTTTTTGAAAAGCATACGCAAAATCAAGAATGACTGCCCATCGAGTGGTGTACCAGGATTACTGTAGGTCCTACCAATCCATCATAGCGAGGCCAAGTCTAGCGTCTATGAGAGCGCAGTGCGATCGATCGATCG
Source organism: Cristatella mucedo (assembly GCA_009760855.2). Lineage (NCBI taxonomy): Eukaryota > Metazoa > Bryozoa > Phylactolaemata > Cristatellidae > Cristatella > Cristatella mucedo. The sequence continues at coordinate 1,095,217 of WPIO01000059.1, forward strand.
CAGAACTATTCGTTTGTTATCCCAATAGTATTTTCTGAAAGTTTACTCGTTAAAGGAATTTCAAGGGTAAAACATGCTTTCTCTCGATATTTTCCTGCTGCACACACTGGCCTGTGAAAAATGCGATCGTGAGAGGCATGATGTTAATGAGGCTGCGTTCGGTCTTTGTTATTCCTCTTCAGCTGTCGAGCTCCTGAATAGAGATTAAGTTCTCTTAGGGCGATATACATAAGACTTATTATTATTATTGTCGACATTCGTATTATAATTATTACTATTATTGTTAAGGCTATCAATAAAGAAACTTGATGGTTGTTGGATGAAGGCCTTCAGCTCACGGGTTGTCAAGCAGTTTGCCGAGCTCCCGTCCTCTCCCATGTAGTACCCACTGCAGCAGTGTACTGCAGCGCAAGGGCAGTGGCCTCGTTTTGTCTCTCGCTTCCGTGACCGCAGCAGCAGGGTGCTCTTAAGCTGGTTGATGATTTGCAGAGTGCCCCATTTCTTGCAGCCAGCCGTTCGGCTGCAGGGTCAAAGTCGGTTTCGGCAGTGGGCATGTGCTAAGTAGTTAAGTAAACATTCACCTACGGCAGCAGCCAATCTGTCCCAGAGCCATTGCCACGCTGTGCTGGCTGGGGATGGGGGGATGCTGCTGTCACGAGTCAGCTGCACTTCGAGCTCCCGGAGTGCAAGCGTTCGAGTGTGAGAAGCTTGCTGGCCTACCGGCATGTGCAATCAGGCGCTTACAGCTGGTGCAAAACTCCACAGCTAGGCTTGTCTGCCGTGAGCGTCGCAGTGGCCACGTCACACCACTTCTCGCCGACCTGCAGTGGCTCCCAGTCAAGCAACGGATCGACTTCAAGGTTTTGTCGCTCACTTTTAGGTCCCTTCATTCTTTGGCTCCAGCCTACCTATCAGATCTACTCCCCCACCAGGCTAAGCATCGTATCACCCGCTTTTCGGAATCCAACAGTTTACCACTACCTCATACAAACCTCAAATCCTTTGGAGACCGTACATTTAGTTCGTATGCTCCCAAAGCCTGGAACTCACACCCGACTTGCGTCACGACATCCCCTGACTTGACCACATTTAAAAAGAACTTAAAAACGCACCTATTTAGGACAGCATTTAATGGGTCCCTGTGATTCGTCCTTTATGTGCTCATTCGTGCTGCCACTGTATGCTGCCACTAACCACACTTGCATGCTGACCCTGTGCATGTCACTTCTAACCATGTTATTTATGTTGTTTATCAAGCATGATACCACTCACGATTCGATCGCGGTTCTCTTTGCAGCAAATATAAAGCCCCTAGAAAGAGATTGAGCTCTCTGAGAGCACTTTATCAAGTGTATTATTACTATTTTTTGAATGAAAATAATAATAATAATAATAATGCACTTGATAAAGCCGCTTCAGATAACTCAATCTCTTTCTTGGCACTTTACATTTGCTGCAAAGGGAACCGCGATTGAATGGTGAGTGATATCATGCTCGATAAACAACGTGAATAACATGGTTAGGGGTGACATGCACAGGCTCAGCATGCAAGTGTCCTGGCTCTACAGCTGCCGGCTCCCATGCCTGACGGGTCATGTGCACGATCAGCTCAGCGTGGCCTCTTTCCGGTGCAACTCGCCAACTGGAGTCTAATTTCTGCCACCCGCTCAAGATGCATGCGCGTGGGTGTAGGCGGCTCTTTGTGCGCACACTAGTGCTAATACTGAGTGGAAAGCCGTGTGAAAGAGTGGGCACTATCAAACTCTCTTGCCCTCCTGTCATAACCAAAGCGCTTGCAAATCTTGCCGCGGGCTTGTGGGACCGTGGCCGTGGCAGTCACGTGAGTCACGACAGTCACGTGACCGTGGCACGTCACGCGAGAGTCTTCAGCTGGTCTTTGTGCGAGCAGGGGCCAAGGTCGACTTAACTGGGCTTTTAAAAAGCGAGCACTATGTATGGCATGCGGCACGGCACTCCGAGAGGGTGGCAGCCCTCTGTTGTCTGCACTCCCATCAAGAGCATCCATCAGTAAAGGTTGGCTGATACTTTTACACGAGAGGTCCAACTTTTGCATGAGCAGCACGGCCCACTTTCGCCGTTGTTCCACGATGCTCATCGATGATCGTGACCAAATTCCTTTGATGATCAGGCCTGAGAGATGGTCATAAGAAAGTGAGATGTAATAGATGTAGCTTTGAAGAGCCGTACTGTGCCACTGGAGCAGCAGTGCAGCCGTCGGGGAATAAGAGAGCCGTGATGGCACTCACTAGGTGAGGTGGTTGCTTTTTCACGCCCTGGGTCCCGAGGTCGCGGGTTCGAATCCTGCTGTGGGCGATCCTTATCGCTGGTGCAAGCGTTGGTGATAGCCGTAAAGGCTCTTCTGCCGCTATACAAAAAAGAGGCTGTTAAATCAGCTAGGATTTATTATCATTATTAAGAGGGGAGCAGCAGCAGGGGGATAAGAGATGAGAGGAGAGAGGGAGGAAGGAAGGGAGAGGAAAGAGGTAAAGGAAGGATACAGGAAGGAGGGAGGGGAGGGAATGTGCCAACGAAAATGCACGAGCACACACTCATACGTGATGCTGCCGTGCCATCTATTGGTGAGCACACACTGTAAAACTCGCCATAACCGACCTGCAGTTTGCGTCTGTGCACTTTGTGTGTGTGTGTGCGTGCACGAGTGTGGGTGTGTGTGTGTGTGTGTGTGTGTTTTCAAACTTTTGGTTATGTCCAACTTAGTGGTGGGCGTGTGTGAGTTTGCTAGCGTCTGAGTCTAATCGTTCATTGGCCAGGTGAAATGGGTTGTTGGGGCTTACAGCTGTCTGCATTTGATTAATGGGCCACTCAGGAAGCCTAAAATTGATCTGGTTGCTGGTGCTATTTGGTCTAGGATTCTATGCATCTCCTGTGCTCCTAGTCAACTATCAATGCTATCTCTCGATAGCATTGATAGCTGTAAAGCTCTAGAAGCCCGTAGCAGTCAACCAGTTGACAGCGCTCTAAAATCTAAAGTCGGGCACCCTAAAATCTATTTGCCCCCCCCCCCGAGGTTGTGGCTAGTACTTTCCGACTTCTTCTTGGCAGCGGACACTTGAGCGGTCCTCACTCTGCACAGGCGCAGGCTGCACAGGCGCAGGCTGCACGTGGTGGCTCTGACAAGTGGAACTGAGACGAGGAATGGCCACTTTCTGCAAGCTGCAAAACCAAGTGGGCTGCCTGCAATTTAAGGAGCATCAGCAGCGTGTAGGACGCAGGAGGCTGGTGCAGAGTAAGTTGCCGGCCCCGGCAACCGGGCCCCGGTTGGCTGGTGCACCGTGGGGTTCTACCCCGAAGCAGCTTATCTATTCATCGACGTTTGAGGGCAGTGTAGCCTTCCTGCTTTCAGCCTCACTGCAGTTGGCCACAGAAGGACCGTTGTCAGCAGCTGCTTTTTAGCAGAAGCAGCTCAAGCTGGAGCGATGAAGAAGAGAGTTGGGGCGTGCAGCTGTCCAGCTTCCTCTCTGAGGCTTCGAAGGCTGCCCTCGAGGTGATCATCACATGATGACGTCGCCGTGATGAGCCGCCGGAGCTGCTGCTGCTGGCAGATCTGCTGCCGCTTTAGCTGCCTGCCTGCAGTGGCAATTAAAGAATCGCAGGCTGCAGGACTCGAACCGACGATCTGGAGAGGGAGCAGCTCAACCCCTGTGCTACCACTGCTCCCTCTGGGACTGGTGAAGAGTGGGTCGAGTGCTTTTAGTCACCATCGAGTTTCGCTACAAGTTAGATCTTCAAAATGCAGCTGGAGGTAGCTGCTCTTCTGCTTTGGCGTAGCGATCACGATACCGAGTAGCAGACTAGTAGATTTAGCTCAGTTTACTGCGGATACCGCTGGTGCATTTAGCATTTAATGTAGTTCCTTCAAGTGGCTCTCAGAATCAAGCCGTGATATGGTAGCTGTGCAGCTGACGACAGACCAGACGAGCTGCCGAGTTTTGCGCCAGTTGCAGACGAGTAAGGGCACAGACCCGGAGTCTTGGGTAAAGGAATTTGCAGTAAACTATTTACAAAGTCGCAAACGCTTGAATTAGTTGACTGTCATCCAAGGAGGTCTCGATTTTGGCAGTGTTCTTTAGCTGAAAGTCGGCAGACTGGACACCGGAGCCCAGCAGTCAAGCTTGCCCTACCGAGGTCGTGGGGTCGAGGTCGTGGGGTCGAGCCCGGTGGCGCATGAGAAGCGCCTGAATAGAGATTAAGCTCTCTTAGGGTTCTATACACGTGAATTATATGTGTGTATATATATATATATATATATATATACACACATATAATTCAATAAATATAATATAAATATATATATATATATATATATATATACACATGTATGTATATATATATATATCTAATAATGACATGGATTTTTGGAATAGTACGCCTAGATTGTGGGCCGACGTCACGAGAGTGATGCTGTAGGGGCTCGTGGGCACGCGATGGCGCTGCCACGAAGAGCCCCTACAAGCCTACAAGCGAGTCGTTGCATTGTCGACGACGGCTTTATTATATGATGTAGCAGCCGTCGTGCGTGCTGCTCCAGAGCACGTGGTGTTAAGAGAGAGAAGAGAGTGGATAGCTTGGGTGCGTACAGGCCGATGCATAGGCAGAAACTGAATTTCGCTGTAAGGAACTCATCACGTGCCGGCAAGCTGCACCAGTTGGGCTGACGGTGGTTGGAACGTCGGCTGGGGGCGGAACCACGTGACGGTGAGGACACGCCCACAATGCTAGCAGAGCTGATCTTGAAGGTGTGG
>WPIO01000059.1:1105000-1157500 GCA_009760855.2 Cristatella mucedo
CGGTCACGAGCACCGGCCTTGACCTATCCGACCTCCTCGCTCTGACTCAGTGAGAGCTCTGGCATCTTCTTCTTCGGTTTCCAGTTCCTCTTGCCGTTGTGTGCACTATGAAATATTTTGATGAACAGACCTTCAATTCGCATGCATCGAAAATCTGGAATTCGCACGCGGCTCTCGTGTCACGACCTGCAATGACTTTGCACATCATTCAAGTCTCAGCTAAAGACTCGCTCACTCTCTCACTCACTCTTCTGTTCAGCTTTTCCTTCATCCGAGTGATGAACTTGTCGTTTTTTTTCCTGTGTGCTTACGCGCTGTGTGGACGTCAGAGCGTCCTCTGACGTGACGACATCTAAAAGGAAGTTTAAAATGCACCCTTTTATTGCAGCATTTGGCGGGTCTTTGTGATTCGTCCTTCGTGTGCGTGTACCTGCTTACACTGTGCCTGCTGCTTGCAGATGTTACCACCAAACATTTGGTAAAGCTTTATATGCATTATCTGTAAAGTGCCTAGAGAGAGATTCAGTTGTCTAAGGGTGCAATACAAATGTATTATTATTATTATATGATTCAGTGCATGTTGCTAAGCAGGGGTCATACTAAGCTGTGCCCCTAAGTGTTGTCTTTTGTGCTTTTGCATGTTGTTCTAACCATGATACTGGGTGAGCTGTAGCATGTGGTGCATGTAGTCAACCGTTAGATATCGCTTTGCTTTTCTTGCCTGCACGGAGCTTTACTTGGCAAGCACGTGCAGTATTGTGACTTCCATTGCACTCATTTAATTTTTCTAAAATCTATGTTACTACCCAGATATGAATATGTCACCGGTTACAAGCAAGTAATACTTGGAGGAGAAGACCACACAGAGTCGTTGGCAGGCCGCCCTCCGTCCAGTGGGTGAATGTGCAGAATAGCTAAGTGGAAGCATAACATAACAGCTAGGTTCAAGTTTGGACCACTTCCCCCTCAGCGGTCGATCGGTTGGAAGGCTGAGCGCATCACGTGATGATTATTTGCTTTTGGGGCAAGCGTGATATCGTGAAAGCCGAGTCGTAAAGCAACTGTATAGAGATTTGGTTCTCTTAGGGTGCTGCAAAAACAGCCTATTACTATTATAATAATTATTATTAAAATAAGTAGTACGTATTGTCGAAGCAAGAGCTGTGAGGAGCACGCAAGTTTTTAGCTTCTTCTTGGATGCCATCAAATAATGAGATGCCGTAATGTAAGTCGGTGGTGAGTTCCAAGCATTGGTAGCATTGCAGCTGAAGGGCACGGTCTCCGCAAAGAATTTGAACTTGATGAGGGGTAAAGGTAGTCGACCAGAGCCAGACGAGCTGGTGGTACAACAGGATGCCTAATGTGAAACAGGTTCAGATAGGTTGGCCGGATCATGACAATGGAGGGAGTGATAAGTGAGGGTCAGAGTCTTGACATCGATACGATGCTTGATGGGTACCGAGTGAGCCATTTAGGATATTCCGCATTCTGGTGACACGATAACACATGTCGAAACTTTCGTAATTGTGTATTTGTGACCTTGAACTTCATTTCTGTACGTGTGTGCGTGCGTGTGTGTGTGTGTGTGTGTGTGTGTGTGTGTGTGTGTGTGTGTGTGTGTGTGTGTGTGTGTGTGTGTGTGTGTGTGTGTGTGTGTGTGTGTGTGTGTGTGTGTGTGTGTGTGTGTGTGTGTGTGTGTGTGTGTGTGTGTGTGTGCATGTGAATGCATTCACAGGCCCATATGCATTCCAAGTACACCCACTATCCGGTTGCCAACTGTGACACATGTTTTCCAACCGTACTGCCTGCTACTTCCAAGTTGCTCACTTCCTCAACTGCCCTCTTCACTGAGCTATGCTTCTCATTTTCTCTTTGTTGCACGGTAATTAAGTATGTTTACTACCATGTGCACGCCAAAAGCCACTAAGGCTTTGATTTCGATGTAGAAACTCTCTTACATATCACCCACTTAAGTCTTTGTTGCTTCGTGGAGTTACATAGGAGATACATTCTAATAAATTGCAAGTAGATGCATGTACACCAGTGTACTCGGCCTGCCTGATTCTATGCAATATTCTCCGTTGGTACGATATTAGATTGACATTCTTTATTTCATTTTGAGGCTGTATCTAGTACACATACTGTCGTAATAACGAATCAATGTGTTGCACGTTCTGTACAAGTAAGAAGTAAATAGAGATTAGCTGATCAAACGGCCTCATTTATATATTCTTTCATACTCTTCACGAAGACGCGTCTCGATCCTGGTTGTAGGGATGCAATTTATCGAGTGGCCGAAGCAACCGGTCTGCGGTCACAGTCGAAAAAGAAAAAGGTGAGCCAGGCCACGTGGCCGCGGCCCCCTGCTGCCGCCGCCGCGTCACTCTCTCAGCGACAGCTGCGCTCAGGTTCGTGCCCTGCACGTACGTGCCTGACCAGGGGTACAGTGCTGCCCTGAAGTCTATTGCTTGTGACTTGTGACTGCGAGCTGTCCGGCTATGAATGTCAGCGAGATCAGCCCTTGGTATGCTGCTGTCACTTGTGAGCTTTCAAGTTGTAAGGCGGATGTCGTTTGTTGGAGCTAGTCCACGTGACTTGCAAGGAGCAATGCATTGAATGCCTGTAGCCCTATGTGCTCGTATGGATTCCAGCCGGTAAAGGAAGTGAAGTGAGGTAAATGACGTGATGATTGCACAAGTGAAGATTCAAAAAAAGTTTCCTTTGTGCGAATGTCGTTCGGCGATGAAAGGCTGAGAATTTCTCGTCGATTGAATCTGGTTCTTAAAGGGCACCGAAAGCAAGCATATCAGCAGCAGCGGCGGCGGCGGCTGCCATTTTGCGGAAAGCGTTTAGGCTCTGTAGTATTGCCACAATCGCCAGTCGGTCGCTCGTGGAACATCGCTGTGACGTCGTTTCGTAGGACGTAACATACTGCTGCAGTGTCGGCTGCTAGCTAGTATGACCTCGTTGTGGTCAGCCAGCCGAGTGCACATTGCTCGGCTTGTGTCGCAGCGCAAATTGCAGCTTGATCGAGTGGTGTTAGAAAGAAAGAAATGTGTTCTGTCACCCGGCCGTTTTGCTCGGGCCATTTTGCCTCGAGGTTCATGGTTCAAGGTTGGTGCAATGCTGCCTTCAGCTGAGTTGTCCTCACATTGCTCTTGCTAACCGAGGCAGTTAGGTATGGAAAGGATTCCGAGCTCCGAAGGACTGCACCAGAAAGTGTCCAGACTAGTTCTGACCTTCACCCTCTCTGGCTTCGGGTGGTTTGCCAAAGCAGTGTTATTTTGGAGAATACGAACAACAGTTTCGAGGTCCACATATTTTTCAGTAGGCAATAAGCCACGTCGACTCGAATTTGTGCCGAGCTTGTAGGCAGAGTTATAGCTGCTATATAGTATATATATATAGTATATATATATATATATATATATATATATATATATATATATATATATATATATATATATATATATAAACTATATAGCTATATAGTTTATATGCTGCCGAAACCTCTGGCGCTCCATTCCGCTGATTGGTAGCATGCTGACCCTGCGCATGTCACCCCTAACCGTGTTGTTCTTGTTGTTTATTGAACATGCTGCCACTAACCATTCGGTCGTGCTTCGTTTGCAGCAAATGTAAAGTGCCTAGAAAGAGATTGTGTTCTCTGAGGGCGCAAAATTAAATGTGTTTTTGTTATTATTGGTACAAGTGGTACTGTTAGTGGGCCCAAGCCCAGATTTCTGTTACACATTTCCTTAACCCAAGCCCACGATATTTGTACGCGTCATTTATGAAGTGTTTCATCTGCTTTTCAGGACAAACGCTTGTCCAAATTGTTGAAAAAGATGCCTAACCTCACCCACGGTGGTGCCGACGTCACTGTCTCCATTACTACCGACGTGCTGTCGCTCATATCTATGGACAATGGAAAGGTGAGCCTGGCAGTGACCGTGCAATAAGACTTTGAAAGTGTTAGGCTAGCAAGCTACCTGATGGTCACCACTGTCGCCTAGCGTAGCCTCGAAGTAGACAGGATGTAGAAGTCTGTTCCTGTTCAGGCGGAGCCCATATTGCCCTTGGGAGACGGTTGCAGTCAGCAGTGCAAGCTTTTAGTTAAAATGCAAAAATATTTGAATAATTAATTAATTTGAATAATTCAAAAATATTTTAAAATGCAAAAATATTTGCACTTGCAGTTATTTTCGAGCATCGTGTATCGTAGGCTTGATTTTTTTAGCACTAGAGCTGAGTAACGTGAATGGCATGCTTTGTTAATCTTATCTAGAATGATAGTGAGAATATAACTTAATTGAACAAGGCTAAAGGTCAGCGTTGTCGTGTTTGTAAGTAGCATTTGTGCATCATCCGGCCATGTTTTCTTAACTCGATCGCAATTATTGGCCCTTCGATGTAACTGCAAATATAGAGGTATGTCATAGCTGATCCACAGTTCTATGTATTGCATAATGACCAACAGCAATTTCTGGTGATGCATGCAGCTCTCATAAAAGTAAAAAAAAAATATAAAGATCAGCTGATTAAATAGCCTCATCTACATAACGGCAGAAGAACCTTAGAGACTATCGCTTGTGCTTGCATTGAGCAATGCAGAACTGCCTGCTATAAGACTCATACCCGAGGTCATTGTCCGAGGTCAAGGGTTGAGAAGTGCAAGCTCTTCACCCTTAGTCCAAGGCACACAAGCACTTTCACCACACAAAGCGCAATCCTGTATATGAGAGTTGCTGTGAATTGCCTTTTTTGTTTTATTGTTTTGATGTAGGGGTTGGAAGTTTTTCCGTAGTCTTCCGGAGATTTCTAGCGTGGTGGCAGTTTTTGCAATGGGTGTAATTTTTATAATTTTTTATCTAAAATAGTATAAAATAGTCCTTCGTATACCTCAAGGTGCTTGGAAAATTGTTTATTCCTTCAACACCCGTGGAGACATCTCAGTTTCAGAAGTAGTCCACGTGCGCCACAAGAATCTAGAAGTGAGTGACACAACTCTAAACGCCTGTGTATGCTACTTCATGAGGAGCCAGTGCAGGTCGATGAGAAGAGCTGTAATTGGCACTTGTGATGTCCACGACAGACACGCCTGGCTGCACAGTATTGCACCAGCTCAAAGCGCCTTATTGAACAGACCGTAAGACCTGCATGAAAATAGTGAGCTGCAAATAGTAAGCTAAGTCAAGACGGGATGTCGAAAATGCATTGACCAACTTGAATGTGGTATCTATGTCTAAGCAGGACCAGAATATTTTTGCAACGTTCAGGTGCTGAAAGTAGGCAGACTCGGCAGTAGAGCTGACGTGGTCATCTAGTGAAAGGTCTTTTTGGAACAGGACACCTAGATTTCGTGAAGATGCAACAGGAGCCGAGCTGGTTTGGTCTAGCGGTTAAGGTGCTCACCCCGACCAAGGTCTGACTGAGATCGTGGGCTCGAGCCCCGAGGCATATGTGAAGCGCCTTAATAGAGATTAAGTTCTCTTGGGGTGCTATACAAATGAATTATATTATGCAATAAATTATATTATAGGAGGTGATTTAACTTTAATTGCCAATTTAGCAGCCTCTTTTGTATAGCAGAGACAGAACGCCTTGACGGCTATCACCACCGCTTGCTGCGGCAATAACAGTTTGCCCACCACCGCAGGATTCGAACGTACGACCTCGGGACCGAGCTCGTGAAAAGCAACCGCCTTACCTGGTGTGCCATCATGGCTCACCCAGATATGCTGGCCGAGTGCATTTTGAGGGGCTATGTTTTTTAATTGGGAAAGTAGGTCGGCAGCACGCCGAGTTCAAATGCATATGTGTGATGCACAGGCATCCGTTTAGCAGTCAAACCATCTCCATTTTACCAGGTAGTCACAATCTTCCAGTTGGCTCACTACTAGGGGCACTTCTCCTAGCTTGGTCGAGTGCGCGCCACACCATCCTGCTACTCTTACGTATCGGATCGACTCCAGTGTTCAATTCCCAAAAGCCGTGAGGACTAAGCAGGTGCTGTGCTCAGGAGTTTCCTGTTGCACATTCAAAGCCTAAGGCTCTTCGTACGCATTCGGCAGCCAACAAACTTCAGCTCAGGCAGCAAAGAAAAATTAAGAAGCATCAGCTGGAGGACAGTCCAAGAATTCAGTAGCTCGGAGGTATCTGCTAACGCGGCTGGAACCGGCGGCAAGAGAAAATATTGCGAAGCTACGCAACCAGTCTTAAGAGTTAGTTACTCGCAGTCTGGGACTCGCAAGACAAGTCTGGTGCCAGTAGTCTCTGGTCGAGTAGTATTAGTAGTATTAGTAGTAGTAGTAGTGGCGGCGGCGGCGGCAAAAGACTAAAGGGAAGCCAATCAATTGGCCTGATATAATTCAAGGTCTGCGAGGAGGTTGATGCTGCAGTTGCATTTCAAGTAGGGATGCAGGAGCATAGCGTGCGTGGACATCGAAGGGCATCGCGAGTCAGAAGTGTAGTTCGAGTCGGCTGCTGATCAACTCTCGACTCAGTGTGTGGCTGCAGAACTCGGCAGCCCAGCCAAAGCAGAATGACAGCAGCGTGTCGTAGCGGCGCCCTGTCTGCAGGCTCTTTTCATTGTGCTGTAGGTCCTTCTGATGCACAAGATGGAAGATATATCGTTTGTTTCGGGCGGTGATGCCGTAAGTGTCCGCCCGACGTCGTGCCGACTGTCGTGCTGTGGCATATACAGTGCTAGCGACATTGCCGTGCTGGCTTTGGCACAAGGTCAAGGTGAATGTATCTGTTGACCGAGGTCGTGGGCTCTAGCCCCGTGGCATATTCGAAGCATCTGAATAGAGATTAAAGTTCTCTCAGCGTGCTACACAAATGAATTTTATTAATTTATTTTATCGGTGACCGATTTTTTTAAGCAAAGTTTACGCAACGATTCGTGCGAGCAGTATACATCCTTGTCGGCTGTCTACGAATTGCTGCCGTCTGCTGCCAATTGCTCAGTTCGTTTTGGGCTGTTGTACAAATGGCAATAACCTTTTTTTAATTTTAGGACACTATCGACTTCGTTGGCTACGTGGGCAAGGAGGGCAGCACGAACCGTGCGTGTCACGTGCTCGAGTGTGGCGCCAGCCGCTCCCAGCAGGTCATTCTCACTATCGGTAAGAGAGAGCTCTCTCTAGATCACGTGAGCCCGGCAGCAGCCGGGCAGCAGGCCTTCCCGGTCTGGCCGCCATTTTGCCTGCTGCATTTCGAGCGGTGCATTCCTGAGGGGGTGCCATGTTTGCAGCCGGTGCAGCCGTCGCCGGGGGTTCGGGGCTCTGCTGCTCGGGGCTTGCTGCCCTGTGAAACGACCGGCGACAGCTCGGCCGATGGAATTGTCCTCTCTTGGTCAGGCTTTTCCATCAGTTGCCTTTTCTATCAGTTGCCTTTTCCAGCTTCGACGATCAGTTTGTTTTCCGAACCTAATGGCTACTCAATGTTTTTTGTCTCCCTCAGGTTGACCAGCCCCCATTCTGCTGTCTTTCGATTATGCTTGAGAGTTTTGATTAATGAGAGGAGTAAACATCCCACTTCCCATCATCCCACTTAAGCTGCATGCCCCTGTGTACTTACAGGCACAAGTCTTTGATTTTCTGCCCTCCATCAATTGGCTCATCATTTGGTCCCTCGTGTCCACTTGCACACAATATTCCCTGCCGATGTCTCTGCCAAGCTCATCCCGATCGTATTCTTTTGCATATTCTGTGATTTCGGCAGTGTGGAGCAAGCCTACCCCTGAATCACTGTTTCACTGCAGCCTGGCTGGCGTCGCGGGCAGCTGATCAGCTTGTTGCAATCGCTAGGTTTGCATTTTGAAAGAAAGCCAAGCCAGTTATTTTAATCAGGTACACGTGCTTCGGCAAGTTTACAGCTATTACCAGAGGTTGCTGGCACAAAGTTTACCGAGAGCCCACGCAATGGCACATCGGAGCTAATGTGAAGGGTAGGCCTAGTGTCAACCCAACCGATCGCATCTTCAATCATTCATTGCCTAGTTTCCAGGTGAAAGTTAGACCGTGCATGCCTGAGGATTAATGTGCATTGCCCGTTAGATCAGATGATGCTTGTTTGAGAGCCAGCAAGGCTCGGGTACAAAGGACCATGTACAGGTGCATATAAGATTACCTGGATTTAGTGAATACTTAAGGCCGAAATCAAAGGCTGAGACTGGCCCACTGCACCAGCAAGCATGCAGATAGCACAGGATGCATTCAGGCACCCGTGATGTGTGCCCAGGAATCATGTAGGGGTGTTGCATATATGTGAGACGTGCTGAAGGGGCGTTCGCTTGGTTGATTGTTGATATGGTTCTCCTTTCCTGCCCTTTCTCCAGCGCAAGCATTTGAACTTCGCTACAAGCAAATCCTCGAAAAGCAGAATCAAAAGAAGAAAAAGATGCCCGTGGTTCTGCATGAAAGGTGAGCCTCTCTTTAACTTTTTACTGCTGGCCTTGTGATGGACTCTGAAGTGCAGCTGATGTAAGACATTCATATGGCAAAGTGCGGTGCTAGTCGACAAAGGCATCAGCGGTACCTTGATCGGCCATGCTGCTGAGGCGTTATTGAGTAGACCTTTGACGTAGCAATATCTTGTAGAAAGCCTTCACACTTAGTCGTTGCTATACTTGTGCGTATATACTGCTGGCTGCAGGTGCACAGACCTGGCCACCTCGATATACCTGTAAGCATAGTATCTACCAAGCTGACAGACTGTCTGTCACTCCACTGCCTCTCTCCTTCTCTGTCTTCTGTCTGTCTCTGTCTCTTTCTCATACTCTCTCTCATATTTTTGTCTGTCTGTCATACCCTCTCTCATACCCTCTCTCATACCCTCTCTCATACTCTCTCTCTCTCACATCCTTTCACGCCTCCCTCTCTCTCTCTCTCTCTCTCTCTCTCTCTCTCTCTCTCTCTCTCACCCTTTCTCTCACCCTTTCTCTCTCGCCCTCTCTCTCTCTCTCTCGCTCTCTCTCTCACCTTCTCTCACCCCCTCTCTCTCTCACTCTGTCTGTCTGTCTCTGTCTCTGTTATACTTTCTCATGCTGTGAACCTGGTCTCAATGTAACTTGGCTGCTCGTCGAGGATGCATCAATTTAATTAATCGCTTGCTCTTTGCCAGTGAGGTGAGTGTGGCCGACGAGTCAGCCTGGGGCGACGAGCCGGCCTACTATAATTCGGATATGGAAGACTTCCTGCGCCTGACCGAGAGGCCCGGCGGTCAGCGGGCGCTGCCCGTGCCGCCGCCAATCCCGCCGCTGCCCAGCATGTACTCGGCTCGACCTAGCAATCTGCCCGTGTCCGATTTTGGCACGCACGGCAGTGGCAGCAACCTGTACAGTGAAGCGGACGAAGCTTGCTGTTCCGGTCGCAGTCCAGTATATGAGAACACTAAGGACGACCTAGTTTCGGCAGCTGCTGCCGGCTCCACCGAAACCGCTGCGCACGGTAAGTTGCTGGGCCCCGGCATGCAGCTGGACGAAATCGCGAGTGTACACCGTTGTAGCAGTATCGTCATAGAGCCGCCGCTGGCATTGTTAGGACCTTGCCTCTGACACCGGCAGTTGTTACCAGACCGACTGTGGCACTTCCCCGCTGTCTTGCCTTGCTCCTTGACAAGTCTCGGGGCTTTGGCGGATCAAAGCAAAGCCGGCAAAACAAAGCCGATTGGTAGTGGTAGTTTGCCCCTCGCTCTGAATCGCCATCTGAGCAGCAGCAGCAGCAGCAGCAGCAGCAGCAGCAGCAGCAGCAGCAGCAGCAGCAGCAGCAGCAACGAGAGTCACAGGTCACAGGTCAGCAGGCACGACCCAGCTAGTAGGTCTCGCTTGGCTTTGGCCAGGGCATCTTGGCTTTGGTCTACAGCTAAGCTCAAAGCACGGTTTGAGCAGCTTCCGGTGCAGCCTCTGGCCCAGCTGGCGCAGGCTTCTTCTGGCCCAGCTGGCTGCGTGCCGGACACGCTTTGCTATGCGCCCGCAACTGCCCCCAAGCCGACGGCCTCCGAAAGCTGGCGCTTGCGTCTGGCGCTTGCGTCTGGCGCTGCGCTCTTTCCCCCAGAGCTGCACTCCCGAGAGTGCTGCTCTGAGCGCTGGCTAACCGAGCTGCCAAGTGCAGCCTCGTTTTGAGAAGTCGTGTGCCGCTGCTGTACGACTCACGCAGCAGCATTTGCTGCTGCTGGGCTGCCGGAAGTGCCCCTATATTGCGTGCGCCGGCCGCTGCTACCCGAGCTCGTGGCCCGTGCTCCTGTCATCGCGATTGCTCGGCTGAATAGCTTCGCTAAAGCTGTACTAAGGCGCTGCCCGCCGGTGCTCTGCCCACGGCAGAGGGCGTTGGCAGTGAGGTCCACTTTAACTGGTCTGCAAGAAAACCCGGTCTGGTTCGTGGCGGGTGTCTGCTGCCGGCGTTGTGCTGGCCGTGCCGTGGGCCCACTGCTTCTGAGCTAAGAGGCTGCTCTTTAAATGCCACACTTCCCGAGCAATTAAGGATTCGGCTATTTCTGTCACTTGACTTGAATGCTATGTCCTTGTTCGGTTGCTTGGCTGCTACCAGTGGTCGGTTGTCAAAGGGTGAGATAAGAATAGCACCATCCCAGGTTAGCCAATGAGCAAAGGGGGCAGGGCTACCACTAGAGCTAGTGAGCCGGAGCCACTGAATACGAAAAAAAGTTCTCTAGTATTTCAACTGTCGTGTGGCGGTCAAGGCCACGCTATTAGATGGATCAGTCGGCAGGAGGTGGCTGTAGCATGTGACCACGAACTTAAGGGAGTTGTGTGTGTGTGTGTGTGTGTGTGTGTGTGTGTGTGTGTGTGTGTGTGTGTGTGTGTGTGTGTGTGTGTGCGCGCGTATGTGCGTGTGTGTGCGAACTGTCGTGTGAAGCCCTGTCTCTCAGGCACTGGGATGGGGTGTGCCTTCACCTGTTTGTTCCGTGGCTGACATCAAATAGCCGATGTCACAGGCTACGTGGCCGAGTGGGTGACAAAGGGTGGCTCATCCCGAACTTGGAGGAGTTGAAGAATTGATCCATGGAAAGCGATGGGGAAATAAATCAAGGCATGAATAAAAGGCTGGATGAACTGCTGCTTGTCATTCTAGACGGTAGACGGCCTTTAATGGGAGCAAGGCAGATGTGGCCGCACACGACGATGAGCTTGTGCTAGTGAAGCTTCTCAAGAGAATTCTGTCTGCTGCATGACACTCCACGCCCTCTCCTCCCCAGGTCACATGATGGTACCGTCTTGTGGGGAGTTCCAGCAGTTGCCTTCTTGCTCTGTAAGCCTGATTTAGACGGAGAGTTTTGCTTCCTACTTGCTTCCTACCTACTCGAGTCGTTGGTGTATACGTCTCCAATACGGCAGGGGCGTTCCAAGACTTAAGGAAGACTTGACTCAGCAGCCGAACCCGGTTCTACTTCTCCGGCCAAGACTCAGCAAGTGACCAATCGTAGGTGCCGTTCACGCCACGCCTACTGCATTGCTTTGAAAGTCAAGGCGATACGACTTGACCGGCAAAATCATCGGTGTGTTCAAGGCAAATACTTGTTTATTTTATGGGGGGGGGGACACTCTGAGCTCGGGAGTTCAAAAATCGGATTTTGAGGCCACTTCTTCTGCGCTGGTTGAAACAAAACATAAACACCGGCAGCCAACTCCAATTCTCTGGGATGCGCATTCATCACCGGAGGGCCATTCCCTAACAAAAGTAATTTCCTCATGACCGTTCAATGGGCGGAGTGAGTAGGAATAATAATAATAATGCACTTGATAAAGCCCCCTCAGGGAACTAAATCTCTTTCTAGGCGCTTTACATTTGCTGCAAAGGGAAACATGATTGAATGGTGAGTAATATCATGCTTGATAAACAGCATGAATAACATGGTTAAGGGTGACATGCACAGGGTCAGCATGCAAGCGTGGTTAGTAGCAGCATGCACAGTGTCAGCACACATAAGCACATGAAGGACGAATTACAGGGACCCGCTAAATGCTGTCCTAAATAGGTGCGTTTTTAAATTCTTTTTAAATGTGATCAAGTAAGGAGATGTCGTAATGCAAGTCGGGAGTGAGCTCCAGGCTTTTGGAGCATACGAGCTAAATGCACGGTCTCCGAAGGATTTGAGGTTTGCACGAGGTAGTGGTAAACTGTTGGATTCCGAAAAGTGGGTGATACGATGCTTAGCCAGTAGTTAGTGAGGCAGTAGATCTGATAGGTAGGCTGGAGCCAAAGAATGAAGGGACCTAAAAGTGAGCGACAAAACTTTGAAGTCGATCCATTACTTGACTGGTAGCCAGTGCAGGTCGGCGAGAAGTGGTGTGATGTGGCAACTGCGATGCTCACGACAGACAAGCCTAGCTGTGGAGTTGTGCACCAGCTGTAATCGCCTGATCGAACATGCTGGTAGGCTAGCAAGCAGCAAGACTTGGAGCCAGAATGCCGTCTAAACACCCTGCAAAAAGGAAGGCGGAAGTAAGACTCCATTAGAAATAAGCAAGACTCACCATTTAAACCAGACTTGAGTGTCAGATAATTACGAAGTGGGTAGCAGGCTATAGGTCAAGGTCAGTGTATTGCAGGTAAGCAAGGTATAAGTCAAAGTCCGGCAGGCTGTAGGTCAATGTCAGAGTCGAGCCGACAGTGGGTCAACAAAGATTACTGCCTTAGGCTTAGCTGGTTTCTGGTGTGACCGCGGCTGTTATAAAATAAATATAAAATTACTGGCTGATTCAACAGCTTCTTTGTGCATAACGACAGAAGAGCCCTTACGGCTATCACAATTGCTTACAGTGGTGATAAAGGATCGCTGCCCGCCGAAGGATTCGAAACGATGACCTCGGGACCAAGGTCATGAAAAGCAGACGCCTTACGTAGTGTGCCCTATGCTGTAAGCACTGTGACCTGTGCTGTTAGCGGGTACAGGGGTCTTTGTTCCATCTTTATTTAAGGGTTATTTCCTTGGTACAACAGTGAGGATTTGATATGACCCTATACTCAATTGACGAACAGTGAGAAATTGAATTGATGCTGTCCACCATTCGAAGTGACCCCTGGTGGATTCAGCTGCCGGAGGCGTAGCTATCTGTTGCGTGTGCTTTGAGAGGCCATTTCGTTTCGTCCTGCACTAGTTTTACCTGATATTGCAGTTACATTTACTGTAACTTCTGGCAGTGTGTGAGTGGCAGTGGCAGGTGCTTAGCATACGTAGCGCATTTTAATCAATCCGTATGATAAGCTAGGCTTAAAGTTTGTTAGTCCATCGTAAATGCTGACGTCACGCTTGCGTAATGCCCATTGGGATATTGATGAGCACTACTACGACGGTACAGCAATGATGAGTGTCGTTTCGAAAAAGAGGCGATACTTTTCTAATTTGCTTATTTACTGCAACATGTACTGTCATAGTTGAAATTGTATATATTACTGTGCTTGCCTTTGGCAAGCGATGGACATACGTAAATAGAATCTGCCCATGATTCTTCATGGAGAGAGGAGTGCTTACTATATAATTAATATACATTTAAATATGGTCAGGATGCCTGTACGTGCTGGGCAGGCATCTCGATGCTGATTTGCTACCCGAGACTGAATAGATTTTTAATAAAATTCAATTTGTGGTCGTTTTATAAGAAAATTATTAAATATAATTTTGAAATACGTTTATTTTCCTCCTCTACAGATTTTGCTCTGTTAACTTCAAGCTTGGCAGTGAGTGGGTGTGGGCTCACTAGCTCGGTCAATGGACACCCAGGCCCACCTTCCAGAGCAACGTTGGAGTTGTCCGTTTTTTTTCTCTGGTCTAAATTAGTGCTAAGTAATATTGCATGCGGTTTTCATTCATGCATTTAGAATTAATAATGAATACCCGAAATTAGGAAGAACAATGCAAGGGTAATAGTGCTTTACATAATTTGCTAACAAGTTTACCCAAGAATCACCCCTTCCAGAGAAGCTTAGCCAGCGACGTAGTCACTAGCACCTTTAGAGAGGTAACATCAAGCAGTTCATAACAGCAGCCCGAAGTGGCAGTAGTGCTAGCATTAGTAGCAGTAGCAGCCAAGGCAGCTGCAGCAGCCGCTGGCAGTGTTGGCGGCAGCTGCAGCTGTTGCAGAGTTCAACTATGGTCGTTCTGGCTGCTGCTGCTGCTGCTTTATCGGTGTAAGTGAAGCAATCGACAACCTACTTTGATTGCTGTGCAAACACGTGGAAGATAGTCCAGCCAGTGTGCTGGCGACCAAGGAGCACAGCCGAAGGGGCAGGTAGGAGTAAAGGTCACGCTCACCATAGTCTATCTGTCTACAGCCCGGCCCGGCTCAGCTGTTTGCTCACCCACCTCGCGCCGTGTGACTGGGCAGGCAGGTAGAGGCGCCCGTCTCCTTGGCACCGCTTTCGGGTACTCGCGTTTGACCGGCGCTGATAGGGACACGGCCAATCTCCTAGTGCCGGCGGCGGGAGTCCTGTGCGGGCCGGTGGGCGGCACCCGCAGCCAGTGCCAAGCAGGCAAGCCTGCATCACGGACAGCACGGCGCGAGGCAGCTGTCCTGCGCATCTGATTGCCGCCTGCCCCGTCTATCACCGTCAAACCGTCGGCCGTGTCGCCAGCCGCCCGCCGGTGGGCGAAGCACAGGCTTCGCTGACCGGTCAGCGAAGCGGTGGTTGCATGCATGGGAGCGCGCTGCGGCCGCCACCACCGCCGTGACGATGCGAAGCAGCAGGAGCAGGAGGACTGGAGCAAGGGCGACGACGAGGAGGAGGAGGACGGCCCGTGTCGTGATGCTGAGCTGCAGCCTCCTACGCTTTGGCCGCCGCCTCCTCCTCTGCAGCAGCAGCAGCAGCTCGATATCGTGCCGAAGCAGCCGCCGCCGCAGGCTGAAAGGCGGCCGGGCCGCCAGCGGTTCAGGCAGCTGCACAGAGGAGGTGGCGGTGGCGCCGTCGTCAGGAGAGAGGGCACGGTGGCGCAGCCAGCAGCACGAGCCCTTGCTGCTGCGCTGACCAGTCAGGCGGCAGGTGAACCGATCACGTGCCGTACAGCAGGTGCGCTCATTCACTCGCGCGGCTTGGCGCGCGAGTGAATGCCTCGGCACAGCGTAGCCGGCGGCAGCCAGTGGCTGCTGCCGGCAGCCAGCGGCAGGTCGCTGTCGCAACGCTCGCCTCGCCTGTCCTCTGCCGTCTCTGCTGCTGCACTGGCGATCGTGTAGGCTGTCTCGAGTTTCGCAAGATCGGACTGCGCCTGCGGTTGCCGCGACTGCTTCCACGGTAGCAGTTCATGCACCCGTTTCGGTAGCCTCGGCTATCGCACAAGCTGCCACAGCTGCAGCCGGCTCGTAGTGGCAGCAGTGACTACGGTGACTGCTGCTGCCGCCGAAGTTGGCCTGACCTTGACCTGGGCTGCTTGCTTCTCGTGTTTTCTGCGCCTCCGATGGCTCTTGGGAGGGCTCTCTGTGCAGCAGCTCCCCCTCCCGACCCCGAGCCGTACTGTTTGACATGAGAGAGTGGGCCTAGCACTCTCCCCCCCCCGTGTTGCAGCCGAGCTCGTGTAGCTCGAGCAGGGCATCCGGATGCATCAGAGCTACTGAGCGGCTGAGCTGCAGTTCTTCTCGCGTCACACACACACACACACACACACACACACACACACACACACACACACACACACACACACACACACACACACACACACATTCTTCCCTGTCCCGGTGGTAGCACAATCGTCTGCGCAGTTGCACTAGGCAAGCGATGTGTGCAACGATTGTAGCTGTTTGCGTGGGCTCCACCGCATCTTCACCTTCGCCCCTCTCCTCTCCCGTCATCGTCAGGCTAAAACTAAAACCCCAGCGGGGCCTATCTTGGCAGCGCTCGCTCAAGTGCAATAAACCCCTAATAATACGAGATATGCTTCTTGACGACACCTTTGACCTGTTGGCTTTGTCCAAGGCCTGGCTAAAATTATTAACCAACAGCCTGACCGTAACATATGCAGCCATCCCGACAGGCACTTCCCTTTCTTGCACACACCGAGATCAATCAAAACTGGTGGAGTTACCATTGTCACGCGTTCCTCCCTCAATTTCAAACCGTCTGCTGTCCCCTCGACACAGTCTTTCGAATCTCTCGTCACGAGTCCCCCCAGCAGCTAGTTGCCAATGGTTGCAGTAATCCACCAACCTCAGCGTACCAAGTATTCGTTTATTTAAGATTTTTCTGATCTCATTTCGATTCTCTGTGCAAGAAAGTATCCTTTCATTATCCAGAGTGATTTTAGCATTAATTTACAACGACTCAACTCGATGCCTGGAGTGCCAAATTTCATGCATTCACTGACTCATTTCTCATGTGGCTCATGTGCATGACCCCCCCTACCCACGACAAAGATTCCAATCTCGATCAAATACTCCGCCACGATTATACTCTATCGTCTCTTATTATCTCCAAACTCTGCACATTCAGTCTACAGTGTATGCCTTCCGTATCCAAATCATCTGTGACTTGCAAAACCCTACGAGACCATTACTACAGTAGTCCGACTATAGTAGACCCTTGACATTGATGCTGTCAGCTCGATAATATCTTCCTCTGCTGCTCAGTCCTCAGTCCAGCCTGCCCTCACATGTAGAATGCTATAACTCGACACTAGCCGACGTTCTCGACGAGTTTGCACCTCTTACTAAGCACACTGTATCAGTTTTCTCCTCTTAACTGAGCACGACAGTACTCTCTTCCTGGCTAGGTGAACTATGGTTTACCTCAGATATTAAACTAGCTAGGTGTACTAAGCAACGCCTGAGAAAGCATGCCAAAGATCAGGACTAAGTGTCATTTGACTGGACATGCGAGGACTACTGCAGATCCTACCAATCTATTCTAGGAATGGCCAAGTCCAGCTTCTATTAAAAATTTATAATTATTTAAAGATTTAATTCGATAATTTGTCGAATCACAGATTTTCACAGTCCAAAAATGCTGATGTCGACTATCAAGCATCTCCTTAACTACTACCAGATTATCACTTTTCCTAGTGGGTTACATTACGTTACTTTTCCATGTGGTTATCTTAAATAAAATAAATAAATACAACTCATTTGTATAGCGCCCCAAGAGAACTTAGTCTCTATTCAGGCGCTTCGCATATGCCTCGGTCTCGAGCCCGCGACCTCAGTCAGACCTTGGTCAAAGCGAGCATCTTAACCGCTGGACCAAACCAGCTCGGCGGAAGTGTCTTCTCTAGCTTCATTGTCAGCAAGATAGATAAGATCAGAGAGCCTATCCCTAGACAAAATAGTATCCCAATACTATTAACTGGGCTCATCTCCCTCAATTTTTTGCAGCACCTCAATGTCAGCTTTCTAGCTGTTCACGAGTAGCCCCATCCTCGAGTTTGATCCCTCAGTCTGTAAAGGCTGCTAGCGCTCTAGACCTCATTGTTTTACTTCTGCGATGCATAGATTTGCTTCTGCCTTGCATAATTTGCATAATAAATAGGTCCTTAGCCTCAGGTCTTAACCCTGCACTTTTCAAAAAGCCTGTAGCTAGGCCACTCATTAAGAAGGCAACACTAGACCTGGAGCACTTGAACAACTTCCCTAGTGTCCTACTTCCGTTTTTTCAAAGGCCCTGGAACGAGGAATGGCCTAAACTGTTATATCTAAACTTCAAATCTAGCAAGTAAGTTCCAATCAGGTTTTCGAGCTAATCACTCCACTGAGTCAGCATTGCCTCGGATTTATAACGACCTTCTCAGAAATGCTGACTTAGGTAGAGTCTTTGTGCTCGTTTTGCTTGATTTTACTGCAGCATCTGATACTATATATAGATCACCAAGTCCTTTTCAAGTGCCTCTCGTCTCATCTGGACATCACTGGCACTGGCACTGGTATAGGTCCTATCTCAGTGGGATACTTCAGTGCATTAACGTCAACAGGCAACACAATCATCGAAGGAGCCTTTAAAATACGGGCACCTCCAGAGCTCTGTGGTTGGTTCACTTCTTTTCACAATTTATACTCTACCTCGTGCCACAATCTAGGCTGTTATTTCTATGACGATTGCATGCAACTGTACCTGTTTTTGGTATCCCTACCAGCCTTCTAGCTCTTCAAACGCTAGTAATAGGCAAACCTTCTTCGATTCACAGGTTAGAAAGCTTAACGCTCAAAATCGGCTCTGCCAGCGTATTTCCTGTAGCACTTGCACAAAATCTAGGTGTCCTCTTCCAAAATTACCTTTCACTAGACGACCGCAGCAGCTCCACAGTCAAATCTGCCTACTTTCAGCCATGTGTGCATAATTGCAAAAATTCGTGCCTACTTAGACAGGTATACCACGTCCTATTTGGTCCATGCATTTGTGACATTCCATTTCAACTTTCTGTAGCTCACTCGTCGAAGATCTTCCGGCCTGTGCAGCAAGGCACTTACAGTTTGTACAAAACTCTGCAGCTCCAGCGTACCTGTCAGAACTACTTCCCAATCAGGTTAAGCATCGTGCCACCCACTCTTCTGACTCAAGTCTTTTAGCTGTGCCTCGAAGCAGTCTTCAAATCCTTTGGAGACGGTGCCTTTAGTTTGTATGCTCCCAAAGCCTGGAACTCACTCCCGACTGACGTCACGACATACCATGACTCGATGACATTTAAAACAAAGAAGTTAAACATGCACTTTTCCTAATAGCATTTGCTGGGTCCGCGTGAATCATCCTTTGTGTGCTTACGCATGCATGCTGGCACTTCGCGAGTGCTGTCACTAGCCGTATTGACACACTTCTTTTGCAGCATATGCTAATTGCTTAGGCAGGGAGTTGGTTCTCTTAGGGCGCTGTACTGAGGTATTGTTGTTGTTAGTATTACTGCCCTTGGGGGGGGGAATGCACCAGGTCATTACGAGGGAAGTGGTAGCAGTGCAGCTCGGTTCCAAGAAGATTCCTGTCTGCACTAATCTGGTGATGCACTGATCGCAGCTTGTCACGCAGCATGCATTCCCTATAGATTAGATCGAGAGAGTAGCAGTCATTTCAGTCCACACCTGTCTCTGCCAAGCAGTCCAGTTGCATTGTAGGCTCGACGTTGC
The DNA here is from genome assembly GCA_009760855.2 of Cristatella mucedo. NCBI lineage: Eukaryota > Metazoa > Bryozoa > Phylactolaemata > Cristatellidae > Cristatella > Cristatella mucedo. The sequence goes on from WPIO01000059.1 coordinate 1,124,058, forward strand.
CTTGTGTTGAGTGCACGTTTTCAGGCTTGCGTGCGCGTGTGCTATGGGTGTGTTTTTATACTGTGGTGTGGATGTGTGTGTGTGTGTGTGTGTGTGTGTGTGTGTGTGTGTGTGTGTGTGTGTGTGTGTGTGTGTGTGTGTGTGTGTGTGTGTGTGTGTGTGTGTGTGTGTGTGTGTGTGTGTGTGTGTGTGTGTGTATCCCCCTCCCCTTTTATTTGAGGTTCATCTCCATCGTTTGCTGCTCTAGTCATTGCTTCTTCGTCCACCCTACTCTCCGCTGCGGACTGTGGCATATCACTCTGCTCGCAGTCTCCGAGTGACGATGCCTCAGCGTTGCCTGAGCATCCAGGATTGGCACTTTATTAATCCGCGCTTGTTGTCCCTTTGGGCTGAGTTAGAGAGTAGTGTCCATTCGTAGCTCTGTGCTGATGCCTTTTCACGGCTCGAATTGTATTCGAGGGTATAAAAAAAAGTTCATGAGCATGTGCCACGGATGATTTTAAGATGCTTGCACCAGCATGGTGCGCTCTGGAGAGCCGTCGGCGCCTCAGCGCTCTGCCGGCCGAGTGGGGGGGCGGAGTTCAGCGCACTCGATTGCATTGAATATGAAACTAGTTTCATCCATATTGAGTCCGTATTCTGGTTCAAAGCTCTCGAATGTCAAGGAGCAGCCACGTTCTCTCCGGCTGCTCCTTGACATTTGGGCGCCGGTGATTTCGTTCTTCTCGTCGCATAATTTCGAAACTGTCTTGTGACACTCACGTCTTTTACTGAAGCTTTCTAGCCAGCCAGCCATTTGACACAGAAAAGGAGTCCACTTTTTGCTGCTCAGCAAGCCACAATACTTGCTTCTGAACGAGAGGACCGCTGACTGGAACTCACCGGGTAGCGAAGTTGTTGAATAATAATAGTATTAAGAATAATAATAATGCATTTGTTATAGCACCCCCAGAGAACTAAATCTCTTTCTAGGCACTTCACATTTGCTGCAAAGGAAGCACGATCGAACCGCGCCTGCACTAGGGCATTGATATTTGTATTACTTTCAATACCGAAAGTTCACGTTTCTGGTGGCTTAAGAGCAGCAGTACGCAGCATACCAACGCACTTCGTCGAATCTATGTGCATGTAACACGAAGGTACGCCACTTATGAGAGCTAGTTCTGATGGTCTGGTTTCTTTAGCTTTCGCCGACGGTTGCTTTCGACATTGATACGAAAATCACCTGCGATCTTGGCCTTACGGCTAGCTTTTTACGGAGAGGAATTCTGGCCGGGCCCAGCGGTTAAGATGCTCGCCCCGACCAAGGTCGAGGTCGCGGGCTCGAGCCCCGTTGCACATGTGAAGCGTCTGCCGAATAGAGATTAAGTTCTCTTGGGGCGCTATACAAATGAATTATATATATATATATATATATATATATATATATATATATATATATATATATATATATATCCTTTCCTATTCCAAGCTTCCTTGCTATTTGCAGTTGAATTTTTTTCCGGCATCAAACGTTCCTGATTATGTCCATATTGTTGCTTGCTCTCTGCATTCCGCTGAGTTAGCAAACGGCTTGACAAAGCAGCAGTGAGCAGACTGCATGTACCGGGCTCGCGATGCATGTAAAGCAGTCGAACGGAAGGACTCCACTGCTGCCGCATCCGTATCCGTGTTTGTGTTAAACGAATGTGCTGACCGAACGCGTTTTCTTGCGTGCATCCGGCACCGACCAGCTGAGGTCTCCTCACCAACGACACGAGCCACGAAGCCCTGCCCCTTCTCACTTCTCTTTACTCTCACCGAACAACGGAATCAGATGGTTGGATCCCGAGTCTGTCTCAGGAACGAGCAGCCTACTTTAGCATATGCACCGCCCTGGTTTGGCTCAGGGGTGAGCCGCTTGCGCTCTTACTACCGAGAGGTGGGCTCGAGCGCTGCTGCTGCTGCGGCCGCCGCATACGTAAAGCACCTGGATGGAGATTTAGCTCTCACGAGGCACTGTAAATGCGAGTTTTTTTGTGTGCGGTCATGTTATGCGGTTCAACTTCCGTGAGCCATTTCATGAGCCGTCTGCTCGGCTCTCTGGCTGCAGCCCATGCCGGCTCCTCCGCTGGCCGCCGCCGAGGCTTGGGGGCGGGGCGGGGTTCGGTAGGCAGACGTAGCCGATGTGGCCTAGCAGACCACTGGTTGGATGGGGAAGCGGGCCTGCCTGCCTACAGTCACTGCGCTGTCTCAGGTGCCCAATCAGTCCTGGCGCTGGCACCATTGGACATGTGGTGGTGGGTGCACGTGTATAGTTGAATTACGGCAGCGCTTGCCGGTGCCGGAAGTAGTGCGGAGGCGCCTTCGGCCCGGTGGAGCGTGCAGGCATTCAGGTGGCGGTGGCGCCCAGACCGGCCTTGACACTGTGCGTGCATCGGCTGCAGCGTTGCAGGCTTCCTTCTGTCAGTGGCCCAGCGCTGGCTGCACCAGCTTGCTGGTCCAGCTCGTGGCGCACGTCGGGAACGTTTGCTTCGTCTGCTTTTAGAAAAGCTAAATATTCATTCGTCTATAGAGCTCTCGCTTTTCTTTCTGCCGCCAGGCTGCGCCGACGACAACGTCGAGGGCTCCGGCAGCGCTGCAGCCACATACTCGCTGGTCGACAACACCCCCAAGCTCGAGGCAGCGGCCGCCACTGCTTCGAAGCGGTGCTCGCCAGTCGGCGAGCCCTGGTTCCACGGCAAGCTCAACAGGAGAGAGGTGGGTGTGGCGTGCGCGCTCTCCCCGAGCGAGGCTGCGCTCACCGAGCGTGCTGCTCCGTCTGTCCTCTTGGAGTTCGCTCAAAAATCGCAACAAGTGTCGACAAACTCGGTGGCGGGACCAGCTGGAGGGCGGGCACTTACCTGCGCGCTTGCCGTGCTGAAACGCCCCCCTGTTTGCCGGCCTTGGCCTTGGCTGCAGCTGATGGATGTACGGGTCTCGGCTGCTCGTGCCCAGTGCTCGCTCGTGCTCTGCTGCATCCAATGGCTGCCTTGTCCTTGGCGGTGCTGCAGCCGATTCTTGGCAGCAGCGCCGAGTGAACGCGCAGCGAGCACTTTCGCGATGGCGATTTGGAGTTGCTGGTCAAAAAATGGCATTTTGTTTCATTTTCAATCGCTTTCAGTCGATTGCCCGGCGATACGCAACTCTCTGGTGGCAGCCGCCGAGCTTTTCTGCATCGCAACATGCATCACGTGATGTTTCAGACGGAAGCCCTGCTGCAGGAAGACGGCGATTTCCTCGTGCGCGAGAGCACAAGCTCGGGCAAGTCGGGACACTACGTGCTGAGCTCCATCAGGAACGGCATCTTCATCCATCTGCTGCTCGTCGATCCAGAGGGAGTGGTGAGTTAAACTGCTCTCGATCCCCCCCCTTCTAATCGACCCCACCCGCTTCTGCTCATCACTTGGCGTTCCACTATTTCAGGCATGCTTCTGGAGCTCAGTAATGTCCAGCGACGTCACTGTCAGCCGCCATATGCAATAGTCGCCGTCACCGCCATATGCAATAGTCGCACTCAGCTGCCACCTGCCCACGGGTCCTGTCCAACAGTACTTCCGCAATTCGTTTCGAATTCCTAAAGATTGTTGTCTTTAGGGGATGACGAGGATGATGATGATGATGATGATGATGATAATACGGCATTTGCTTAAAGCCCTCATGGGAACTAAATCATTTTGCTGCCACTTGGCATTGGCTGGAAAAAATACATATCGACTGGCTACATGTAGAGCACCCGGAGTACCGATCGGAGCGCTCTGACGACATACGTGTCAAGAGTGGCCAGCTTTGGCTTCTATCGGCACGAGGCCTCTCGTCTAGCCGTCGGCCCAATGCTTCAGCTACTTCTCTTTTCTGCTCGATGCTTGTGTTTTTCGCTGCTCGCTGCTCCAGCTGCTGCTGCTGCTGCTGACTTCTGGTCTCTGCTTCCTTGCTTGCTTGAGATGAGGCGCTGATGGCGGCTGCCGACTTTGCACTGACATCCTTGCAGGCTAATGCACTTTACATAAAACTTAACTTTCTCCTCTCGTAGGTCAAACACAGCAAGGCAAAAGCGTGTTTGGTAAAGTCTAAGCGTCGTGGTAATTGAGCCTACCCTGCCACGTAGTGAGCCCATCTTAAGTGTATCGGTGAAGTGATGAGCAGTTAAACACTCGAGTGAGTACCAGCAGACCAGCCAAACTCTCGTATTAAACTATTAAACCTACATAGAAAGTTCCAGATAGGACTTAAACCTAATTTCTTTATATAATCAATGCTGCTGCGTGTACGTCCGAGTGTGTGTGTGTGTGTGTTACGACCTTTTCAAGAATGCAAGGAGAGTCTGTATGCTAGTTGTGTTTCTATAGAGCATTTAAAGTCCTCTGTAGAGCACCTATCATTTCGCCTGGTCATCAGTGACGTTGCCCAATGCTGCCCCAGCTACATGCCGCTTAGCATTCCTGCCACTTAATACTCACGAAGTTAAATGCTTCCCTCACCGCAGTTTGGCCATCTGACTGACCCACCGACTTGCAGACCGTTACTCAGAGAGAGAGAGAGAGAGAGAGAGAGAGAGAGAGAGAGAGAGAGAGAGAGAGAGAGAGAGAGAGAGAGAGAGAGAGAGGGGAGAGGAGAGAGGGGGAGGGAGGGAGAGAGGGGGAGGGAGGGAGAGAGAGAGAGGGAGAGAGACTGCGGTCTGGCCTATGCATTATATGATGGCCAGATTGTAAGTCATACAATAATCTCGTTTATACATAATCATAAGTAGCATTGCTTGTAAGCCTCGGCCTATTGCCGCCATCTTATAAGCAGCTCTCAGTTGTTATTGTATGGCCAAGTTCATGGTTCATAATCGAAGTCCAGCTGTCAAGCTCATAGTTCGTAATCGAAGGGCATTGCAGTGTGATGTCGCCCCAGAGAGTACTTCACTTGAAAGCATTAAACCAAGAGTAAATGCACCATCTACGTGGACCTGCAGTCGTAGTCGGCCGGCAAATACTAGACATACTCGTTGAAGCCTCACTGCTTTTAGTCGGCAGGCCCCAGGCATGGGATAGCCTCTTGAATTCTACCTGTTGAATGTCTGCTAACTAAAAACCAAGGTGCTGTTTATCTGCAACCAGATTGTCCAGAGAAGCTCAATGTGGGGATGGGAAGCTGCTGTTGTTTTGTGAGTCGCCTGGCTATGAGACCACAGAGCCATCGTTTGAATCAGTTGCTATCAAGTCCCCATCAAAGATTATGCATCTCACAGTTGTGAGCTACCAACCTCGTGGCTGTGTAAACTTGTGTAATCTTTATGGAAGAGTTTTCGGAGTTACTCACTAGAATATTCGTGGGTGACACGCCTTTATTGATTGCTGGAGACTTTAGGATTCACATTGACGACCATATGAGGTTTTTTGCTCATTTATTGACTTTGTGGAAAACTTCGATCAAGCTTGTTCGTCGCGAGACCTATATCGGTGATCGTTTGTTGGCACTCCCACGTTACTGAGACCCATCTTGTGGTAGTCGACGATTCGATCTTTTATTTTAATGTTTAGTTCCTTCATCTTTCACATGGCAGGAAAGCACCTTAGGTGTGGTCCCACATATGTAGTGTGCTCAGAAGGACAACAGCAACTCATCTCCTGCGTACAAGCAGGCCCACCGAAAAACCCTAACCCGTTCTGGTTGTAGTAAGAATATTGGACTGCAAGTGCAAACTCGGGTTCAGCAATTTTTGGAGGTTAAATATCTTCCCAGGTCCCTGTTGTTTTTTCTAACAGTTATCGTCCTGTCTGCCACCAATAATTTCTTAATGTAAGCAATCAGGCATATGTCCAAGTCTGCTCAGACCGTGTAAGCAATCAGGTAACCAGGTAACAATCAGGTGTTCAAGTCGACCCACACTGCCGGCAACTCTCAACTACTCCAACTCTCAACTACTACCGACAACTCGCAACTACTTTTGACACCATCGATCACAAAGTTCTTCTAGAGCGCCTCTCATCTCGCCTGGGCATCACTGGCACTGCTCTGCAGTGGTTCAGGTCCTATCTCAGTGGGAGACTCCAGAGTATTGACGTGAATGGACAAAGATCATCTGAAGTACCTCTGAAATATGGAGTACCTCAGGGCTCCGTGCTAGGTCCGGTTCTTTTCACGGTTTATACTCTGCCTCTTGCTGATGTGATTGCCAAGCACAATCTAGGCTTTCACTTTTTTTTCTATGCGGATGACACTCAGTTGTACCTTTGCTTTGATCCCTCCCAGCCTTCGAGCACCTCAAATTCTCTAAACTCACTTGCTGCATGCATTGATGACATCCGCACATGGATGGCAGCAAATTTTCTAAAATTAAACGATGATAAAACTAACTTACTAGTTATGGGCAAACCCAGTGTGATCCAGAGATTGGAAAGGCTGACTCTCAAAATTGGCTCTGCCAGCATATCTCCAGTTGAATCAGCTCGAAATCTAGGTGTCATATTTCAAAGCGACCTCTCGTTAGACGACCACATCAGCTCCACAGTCAAATCTGCCTATTTTCAGCTACAGAACGTTGCTAAAATTCGGGCTTGTTTAGATAAGGATACCATGTCCAAGTTGGTCCCTACATTCGTGACATCCCGTCTCGACTTCTGCAACTCACTGCTTACTGGCCTACTAGCATGTGCGATCAGGCGATTGCAGCTTGTGCAAAACTCTGCAGCTCGGCTTGTCTGTCGTGAACGTCGCAGTTGCCACATTACTCCACTTCTTGCCGACCTGCACTGGCTACCAGTCAAGCAACGGATCGACTTCAAGGTTTTGTCGCTCACTTTTAGGTCACTTTCTTTGGCTCCAGCCTATCTCTCAGATCTAGTCCCCCATCAGGCCAAGCATCGTACCACCCGCTTTTCGGAATCCAACAGTTTACCAATGCCTCGTACAAACGTCAAATCCTTTGGAGACTTGCATTTAGTTCGTATGCTCCCAAAGCCTTGAACTCTTTCCCGACCTGCGTCAGAACATCCCCTGACCTGACCACATTTAAAAGGAACCTAAAAACACACCTATTTAGGACAGCATTTAGTGGATCCCTGTGATTCGTTCTTGATGTGCTTATGCGTGCTGACACTGTGCATGCTGCCACTAACCACATTTGCATGCTGACCCTGTGCATGTCAGCCCTAACCATGTTATTAATTTTGTTTGTTTTTCAAGCATGATTTTACTTACTATTTAATTGCATTTCCCTTTGCAGCAAACGTAAAGCGCCTAGAAAGAGATTAAGTTCTCTGTGGGCGCTTTATCAAGTACATTATTATTATTATATTACTCAAATTACTCAACTGGTGGTGAATAGTTGCTTGGCAAACCGTATCTAATGCACGTTTAGAGTATCTAATGCACCTCGTAAATATATTACTTATGAATTTATGTGTTTGCTTGTCAAAGTGGGTGAGCCAGTGTATATGTCATTCCTCTGGTTTTCTAATCGTGTGTTCACCACACGACATATCTATTTGGGTCTTAGCCTGTTTTTGCTTCGTGGGATCATTATTGTGCAAGCTAGTTTGGTCCAGCGGGTTAAGGCACTCGCCCCGACCAAGGTCTGGCTAAGGTCGTGGGCTCGAGCCCCGAGGCATATGCGAAGCGCCTGAATAGAGACTAAGTTCTCTTGGGGCGCTATACAATATATATATATATATATATATATATATATATATATATATATATATATATAGTCTGCTGTAAGCAGGTGATCGCCGCCACGGATCTTCTGCTGCTATTTAAATGGGGCCGCTGAGTTAGCTGCTGTTTACCCTGCCTTTCACTTTTCGTTCTGGAACTATATGCGATATTCTTTTGAGGAGTTTAGTCCTCACTAAATCCGACTGACATTAAAGGCTTTTTTACGATGACAGCAAGTTGCGGCATGAAGTATGGTGCCGACCGAAGCAGCTGGAAAGCATAGCGCCAATCACACTTCTTAACGCTTTGTCGCTGTAGGTGCGTACAAAGGATCGCACGTTCGACAGTGTCAGCCATCTGATCAGCTATCACAAGGATAAACGAGTACCAATCTTGTCGCAGGATCTGGAGCTGTACTTGATCAATGGAATCGTCTGCAGCAAGTCGTGATGCTAGCATACGCAGCAGTGTGCCTTCAGAAGTCGCCTGCCTTTGGCAGCCGGCAAGGAGGGGGGAGGTACGACAGAAAAGCAACTTTGCGGCTGGTTCGATGGCCACGCGACGATGGCTCGGCTGGAGCTCGGAGTTTTCCTTGTTGACCACTGACCAGCTCCGAAGCTGCTTTTAGCACTGCCCATGCCGTTGCTGGCCAGCCTCTCACACTTTACGTTCTGATGAATAGTGACACCAGCATGAGAGGGGCTGATGTTTTGCGTGCTCATCGGCTGCAGTTTGGGTACCTTGCTCTGCTCACGTGTTTCTTTTTGGTGACGGAGCTGCCTACATGGCCCAGCCCAGTTGATGCATGCTAGCACTGCCACTGCTCACCATATTGCTTATGCTATACAGGGCTGGTGTAGTGCCACTCTGATGAAAGTCGCCAACATATGTTCTAAACTGAGTGCTTTCTCTGCCTATTCGGCTTGAGATCTTTGGCTCCAGAGACAAGCTGTGCCTGGTGCTATGCCGTCGCTCATAGCTTGCTGGCCAGTTGTTTTGCTCCCGTGGAATACTCGCAATTTCTTTCAACTTTTGGATCTTCTACGGAGCTACTACGAGCAGTGATACACATAGCGACTTACATCTGGATTATTTCACAATTCGTGATGGTTATGTTGGATCGGTAACAGTGATAGCACACATGCAAGGCTAAAGACTGTCACATCTTTGCTAGAGGCAGTTCAAGCGTTGCCACCAATATTAGCTCACCTGTGTTGACCACCACTCACCGAATGTGCTAATTCGTCGTATGTACACGTCCCAACCTGCATCCATTCTTGTTTTGGTAACGTCCAGAACTCGTAGCCACTTGTTACTTGCTTTAGCAATCAGTGGTGTGGTCTTCTGTGTGGATATGCAAGTGCCCTTGCTTGTGCAGCTACCGAGATGTTGCAAACCTGTTCGGTATACGATGTGACATTTGTTCCAGAATGTAGGCTTGGCATTGTACCAGTTGTCAGCCACTTGATGCTGCTTTTTACTTTGCTGCCGATTGCTATTTTGTATACTGCTTAGTAACAAGAAAATATGCTGGTTTCTTTTTGGGATCTCTGGCTACAAGTATTCAGCTGCATCAGTGGGGAGTGTCTCAAATGTTGAGTAAACGGTGATCGGTGGACCTTTTTGCTCCCTTTCCGCCTCTGAATCCTTTCGATACACGACATTGTGATTGTGATTTGGTCAAGATGCTATCGACTAGAGAAGAGTTTAGATTTGCAGGTGACCACTGGTTCAATATGGTTCAAGAGCTGCGTGATATCGACTCACGATCGCTGACTAATCGGTGCCTACTACCGAACCCACCTCTTTCCTAAAAGAGGTTTTCCGTTTTCACGTCGAGCTCCAGCAGCTTCGTCTAACCGTGCAGGCTGCATCTGACTGTCAATTTATTCAAATTCAGCGTGCTTAGTTTTGTGGTGGAAATGTGAGTGGTCTGATGCTAACTAGACAAGGCGAGGTTGGTGCTCCTGCTAATGTGTGTTCGATAGTCTGTGCTTGTTGTGAAATAGGGATAAAAGTGAGGACTCGGTGTGAGCCACCCCAGTCTCTGCATTGCAGTAGATGCTAGATCACAGGGGGCCCTAAGGTGTGCAAGCAGTTAACTTCAACAGTCAAAGCCCCGTGGAAACAGCGAGGCCCCGAAGAAATTCTTCGGTCGTTGCATTTGTTCGGCGTGTTGGCACGCCTAGCGTAATGCTATCGCAATTAAAAAAACGACGCGATTCATGGAAGAGCCTCTAAGTAAAAGTGGTCAACTCGATTTACTCATTTGTATGTGCAAATTTGTTTAGCTGATTTAACAGCCTCATTTGCATAGCGGCAGAAAAGCCTTAACGGCTATCACCACCGCTTGCAGTTGGCAATAAAGGATTCAAACTGCAGGATTCGAACCCACGACCTTGGTCGAGAAGAGCGGGCACCTTACCTCTTGATCTGTCACGGCCCAGTACACGGGAGTATTTAGAATGGATGCTCAACCCCGCCGTACTACCATGTTATGAAATGAATGAATATAAAGGTCGGCTGATTCTCAGCCTTATTTTTGCACATATCGGCAGAAGAGCCTAGTGGCGATCACCCTGCTCGCTGCAGACAGCAGAGAATTACCTGCTGCAGGACTCGAACCCACGTCCTGGGTCGTTAATTAGTGAGTGCCATACTCTTTGGCTAAGACGCGGGCCAAAGTAAAAATCAGTGATTCAAGAGTTTCGTTCACATAGCGGCAGCAGATCCCGGTGGCTTCGGGACTTGAACCTGCGACCTGGGTCGTGAAGCGCGAGCCAGCACTGACTCCATAGTAAGATCAAGTGAACACCAGAAAGATAGCAACTGCTTATCGGCTGGCTCTTTTAGTGCCACGAGCACAGAGATAGGAAGAGGGACAGAGAACTAGAGAGCGAGAGACATGCTGATAGGTGAAGTGCAAAAAAATGGGCATGTTTTCTCGGCACCTGCACTATCGAACATTATATCAGCCAGATTATGACAGCCCTAAAGATCATTAGCGGTTCCTGAATTACAAACAGTCCGTTATTAGAGCCAGATACCAGCTTCCTCTATAATAAGCTAGGTTGGTTATTTAGTCTGTATGTCTGTTACAGTCACTGACGGCACCTTTACACTGAGCCCTTTGCGTTATAGTTATATAGCTACCGAGACAGTACAGCAACGATGAATATCGCATTAAGGAGGGATAATTTGCATATGTAGCTGTCAGATGCGCTCTTATGATAATAGTTGTACACTGAAATGCTGCTACAGCTTCCTATGACTACGAACATTAAAGGATTGTTTGAAAGGTGACCGTGGCATTCCAGTAGCTCGCGGCGGGCGGCTGCGCTGCGACCCCCTCAGCTGTTGTCTGGAGTGGGGCTTCCCAGCTGCCGCTAGGATCGTCCGACCGGAAGTCGCGCTGCGCCTGCCTTTGGTAAGCGAGGAGGAGCGTGCGTAAGCACAACCTGCCCGCGATTCTTCATGGAAGTTGTTGATACTACACGGTTAGTAGAAATTTAAAGATGATCAGCACGTCTGGCTGCTCCGTACAAGCAGCTCAATGTTGATTTGCTACTCGGAGCTGACGAGTAAAAAAAATTTTAATTCGATTTATGTTCATTTTATAACATTTTTTTATTAAACAACTGGAATACGTTCTCATTGTTCTTCCTATACAGATTTTCATTTATCAACTAGGAACCAAGATTGGCAGTCAGTGTGTCTGGCTCACCTACTAGGTCAGCTGGCACTCAGGTCCGCCTTTTCAAAGCAAAGCTGGAAGTTTCCCGTGACTTAACACCGATGCAGGCTAATTTTCAAATAAAATCTAGTTTCCACCCTTAATTGCCGACCGGCCACTTTTCACGGCAGTGACTGGGGAGCAAAATGGAGCTAGTAGAAGAATATAAGCACCTATCGCCGACAATGACGAGAAAAGCAAGTAACAAAGGAAGCCACTCGTCGGCGCACTGCCGTAACTCAGCAAAAACGCCACACGCGATAAGCTCTACAAGAGGAAGAGACCGAGGAAGAAGCAGCAGCAGCCCGCGTGCTTTCCGCTCTAAGAAAAGCTCAGCGAACGTCTCACTTATATCGAGGTCAAAAATAGTAAGAGACGGAAGGTGAGGTTCGAGCGCCTGATGACAATCCAGGTCACGTAGTGTGGAGTCACGACCGGATGCCGGGCTCCCCAGCAAGGCTGGGCTGGGCTTATCGCAGTCAGCGGACGCTCAGGCTCGCATCGTTATGCAACCGTGCCACTTCCCGTAATTTTTTGCGGGCATGAGCTATTATGTAATAATTAGCTGTGCTTTGGACTTTGAGTGAGCCAGCCATACTCTGTCTGGGCTTCGCATAAGGGATTTAGTTGTACACGATGGCTGATGTTGTATTTACTTAACCCTCAAGCCCACTACATTTTTGCCCCCTGAAATATATATGTATGTATGATTATACATAGAAATATATTTGAGAGGTGCGAAAATATAGTATATATATATACACACTGTATATGTATACACACACGTACATACAGGTATATAGGTGTTTGCATGTTTGTTAATAATAATACGTTTGATAAAGCACCCTCAGAGAACTCTACCTCTTTCTAGGCGCTTTACAATTGCTGCCAAGGAAGCACGATCGAATAATTAGCGGTAGCATGCTCAATAATCGACAAGAATAACATGGTATTGGGTAGCATGCACAGAGTCAACATGCAAGTTGTCGGTGTCTCTATACAAGCTTACGTCGCGTATTCCCGTTTATAAATTACGTACGTACGCCATGAACGCCTAGGCGTCATGCCAAGCAAAAATAGCTGCGAGCCAGTAATTAAGTCGAAGTGGATACATTGGTGTAACTCTCGCCGTTGGCTTCGGAAGTCTTGGGTTCACTCCCAATTTTGGAGCGTTATAGTCCAGTGCTTGCCAGTGTGACGGTTAGGTGTCATCTAGCAGTTTCGTCGCCGCGGAGTTCCTGGGGGGGGGGTCTGTTCTTGATTTTCTGCTACAGCGACAATGCCATCACTGCTGTGTACAGCGCCGCTGTATTCGGTTAATAATATCCACGGCGACTTCAATTCTATTGGGTGTCACTGCAGCTGTTACTTACTGCAATGTCGGCGGCGACCCACGGCGCTTATCCAGCGAGCGTCATGAGTCCGGTTTCGGTCATAATAAGCCAAGCGGCTTCCTTGCAGGTACTAGATCCTGGATGCGTCGGCCAATTAGCTCACAGTAAAAAATAATAACAATGAATTTGTGTAGCAGCTAAGAAAACAAAATCTCTTTCACGTCATGTAGGTTGAAAAGGAAGCCTATTGATTAGAGACGAACTAGTTGACCGTTAGACCAGACCCGCTGCCCTTAAGGAAACCCTAATACTGTGGTTGTGCTGAGTGATGTTGCACTCGTAACTTGAGATGCCAGTGTGCGACCGTCGTCGCAAGTCCCGAATAAAAATTCCAACTCTTGTTACGGATTTGGCCCTCTGCGGGTGTCGAAGAAGCATGCGTTAGAGACATGGACTCGCTGTATTAAGTTGAGATCTGGGACCTCTCAATTGCTGCCGCACTCGGCTGCTACTACTACGTACCCGTCTGAGAGCTCCTGCATCGTGCTCTGCGTCAAATAAAAATCTTACCTCATATAACAGGCTCATTTGTACGGCGGCAGAAGAGCCTTGTCGGCTATCGCCCACCGCTTGCAGTTGACATCGCAGGTTTGCCCAGCTACAGGATTCGAGCCCACGTGATCTCGTTGAGCGAAGAGGACGAGCACCTCGCCTCCTATTGGCTGTTGTTGCGGCGTACCTGCGTACTTCAGTACTTCTGCACGAAATCTAGGATTCGTGCTCCAACGCGACCTTTCGTTAGACGACCACATGAGCTCTACAATCAAGTCTGCATACTTTCAGCTACACAACATTGCTAAAATTCGTTCTTGCTTAAATAGGGATACCACATTTTGGTTGGTCCGTGCATTTGTGACATCCCGTCTTTACTTCTGTAACTCACTGCTTGCAGGCCTACCGGCACGTGCAATCAGGCGCTTCCAGCTGGTGTAAAACTCTGCAGCTAGCCTTGTCTGTCGTTAGCGTCGCAGTTACCACACCACTTCTCGCCGACCAGCACTGGCTACCAGTCAAGCAACGGATTGACTTCAAGGTTTTGTCGCTCACTTTTAGGTCACTTCATTCTTTGGCTCCAGCCTATCCCTCAGATCGACTCCCCCACCCGGCTACGCATCACACCACCAGCTTTTTAGAATCTAACTATTTACCTATGTCTCGTACAAACCTCAAATTCTTTGGAGACCGTGCCTTTAGTTCGTATGTTCCCAAAGTCTGAACTCACTCCCAACTTGCGTCAAGACATCCCCTGACTTGATCACATTTAAATACAAACTAAAAACGCACCTATTTATGACAGCATTTAGTGGGTCCCTGTGATTCGTCCTTGATGTGCTTATGCGTGCTGACACTTCGCGTGCTGCCGCTAACCACAGTTGCATGCTGACCCCGTGCATGTCACCCCTAACCATGTTATTCATATAGTTAATCAAGTATGATACCACTCACCATTCGACCGTGCTTCGTTCACAGAAAACTTAAAGCACCTTGAAAGAGATTAAGTTCTCCGAGGGTGCTTTTTAAGTGTATTATTGTTTGTGCCTCACCTGCCGCCAATAGTTACGCAATTGACACAGCTAACAGTACTTTTCACCTGTGGCCAATAGTTAAGCCGTTGACGCAGCGAAGGGTCAGGCTACTAATGTATGCGATACTTACAGACGTAGCTGCCGTGATTCATTGAGCTCTCTTATATGTACACATTTAGAGAAATAAAAGTAGAGTCTCGTTAAACCACTCACGTCCACGCTGTGTCTCCGTGAGACTCCACTAGAACTGCCGCCGCCGGCGCCACAGGAGCGAAACATTACGCGGGCTACGTTAGCGGCAAAGAAAATGAGTTCAGCAGCCTCTTCAGTAAAACCATCAGAAATGACCAGCAATATATATACATATATATATATATATATATATATATATATATATATATATATATATATATATATATATATATATATATATATATATATATATATATAGGAAATACTAGCAATAATATGTTTGATAATAATAGTAATAACATCAAATTTTTGTTATATGGTACCCAAAGTGAACTTAATCTTTTTGTTGGCACTTCTCGTGCGCTGGTTAGGAAACAGATTGATTGATAAATGTTGATAACGCGCTCAATCTCAGCACACAAAAAGGACACCGCACACGTATTGGGCCATTTCTGTGAAAAGCAGGTAGATTTTTGGCGTGTTTACAACATATAATATATTATGTATACAATATATATATATATATATATATATATATATATATATATATATATATATATATATATATATATTAGTAACACCATAAGCTCGATCACACGCTTGGAATAAAAAGCCAATGAGACTCTTCATTACGACCATCAATGTAGGCTTAGTCTTAAGGAAAAATAACAAAGTGGCCATTGAAAATATTTGGCGCAAGTCTTCGTCGATGAACCTAACCGTACGGCGAGCGTCTGTCCCTTGCGCAGCAGCAGCAGCGGCGAACCCGCGCGAAGCCGCCTTTTTCCGGAAGTCGCTGGTCCCGCCCACTCGCAATGGTCGATGGCGGCCGCTCGGTAGGACATCTCGTTGTCGATTCCGTTTGTCGTCATGGCTAGCTCGCAGAACGCAAGAGAGGGCGACCCTGGACCGTCAGAAGCCAGACCTGACGATGGTGCTGCCGGAGCATACGAATGTAACATATGCCTGGACACAGCCAAGGACGCTGTTGTCAGTCTGTGCGGACACCTCTTCTGGTGAGCCTGCCACTCGTGGCACGAGAGCGGCGCCGCGGCAACGTGCCGCTGATTGCGGCCCTCATTCTTCTACGCACATCTCGTGGTGTCGTGGATTCGTGGCCCTTAGCGTCCCTAGTGGCTGCAGGAGCGTGTGTGTGCGCGGACGAGTCGCCGGAAGTCTTCTCGATACGCAGCCCTAGGGCGTTCGCAGCTTCAGGCGTAATAGTGCACCCGTGTCAGTTGCTGTTGCGATGCGAGCGAGTCCACACTGCGTGCTTCAGACTAGTGCAAGAAAATCACGCAAAAATTTAAACATCGGTAACAAGGGACAGAGGCGGAGTAAACTGTATCGCTTTGGTAGCGTTTCTGCATTCAGAAGCACGCACGTCAAGGGCAAGTCGCACGGATTGAGCATATGCCACGAGGAACGGTAGGGATTTTAGCTTATCTTTAAATTTCAAGTGGGGGATGTTGCGACGTCAATCCGCGGTGATTTCCATGCTTTGGGAGCATGCGAACTGAAGGAACCATCTCCAGATGAATACAGCTTTTTTTTTAGAGGCACAGGTAAATGGCTCGAGTCAGAAGAGATGGTACGATGCGATGCGAAGCACGGAGAAGAATTTAGGATAGGGAGGATGGCCCCGGAAAGAGAATGAAAAGCCTAAAATTGAGTGATAGTGCCCTGAAGTCGGCAGGCTGCTTGATGGGAAGTCAGTGCAGGTCGGTGAGAAGGTGTGTCATAACAGTTGCTAAGTTCACGACAGGCTAGCCTAGCTGCCGAGTTTTGCGCAAAAGCTCAGCATCTGTTATTGCATAGGCAGGAAGACCTGCTAGTTTTGAGTGTAAGAATTCTAGATGGGATGTCACAAATGCACGAGTCAGCTTGTCTGTGGTACCCTTGTCTGAGCGGGTCCGAATTTGTGCAATATGGCTCTGATAATAATAATAGTAATGCATTTGATATAGCGCCCTCAGAGAACTCAATCTATTTCTAAGCACTTTATAGTTGCTTCAAAGGAAGCACGGTCGAATGGTTAGTGGCATCTAACGTATGTGGTATACACCAAGCTTACGATCGTCTGGTAGAGGCAGTGCTGCAATCATTCCAGTAAGATTGTCTGCTCGCTTGAGCTCTACAATTGGTGTTAGATGTTTAGGGCGATTTTTTCTTGTTGGAAGGCAGGTAGGGGTGCTTGCTTCTGCAGCTATATACAGCACTGGCTGCTTATGACTGCCACTGCCTGCTTATTGCTTGCTCCCCATCCTCCTGTTGAAGAATGCATCAGGATCTGTGTCATTCGACTGTTTCACCCTGCGAGCTTGGTTGCAGGCTTACTTGCGCTGTTGTCTGCAGACGTTTC
This sequence comes from Cristatella mucedo, assembly GCA_009760855.2. NCBI lineage: Eukaryota > Metazoa > Bryozoa > Phylactolaemata > Cristatellidae > Cristatella > Cristatella mucedo. The sequence continues at coordinate 1,140,927 of WPIO01000059.1, forward strand.
GATGCTTTCATATGGAAGCTAGGTATATCTAGCTTCTTTTTAAATGCTCCCTCTTTTTTTAAGGAATCGTAAATCGTTTACCACCTTGGTGGAAGGTCCGAACTAGACCAAAACGTGCATCGAAGAATCATCATATAAAAGCCCATCATAGGCTGCCCTGCCCATTAGCTGTATGTATGTATACAGGCAGGCAGTAGGACCTGCTGACCCGTTGGCAGGCGCTAGGATCCTAGCCACTCGCAAGTCTAGTTTTTCTGTTCGGGTTGGGCTCGTGAGCGAAGTGCGCTGCAATCCACCCCCTTAAAAATAATATCAATAATAGTATTATTATTAAATAAATAATAAAATAAATAAATACTAGCTGATTTAACAGCCTGTTTTTTATAGCGACAGAAGAGCCTTTACGGCTATCACCACCACTTGCAGTGGCGCTAAAGGATCGCCCACCGCAGGATTCGAACCCACGACCTCGGGGCCGAGGTCGTGAAAAGCAACCGCCTTACCGAGTGAGCCATTACGGCTCATTATTATTAGTCATGATAATACATTTGTGTAGCCTCCTTAGAGAACTGAATCTCTTTCTAAGCACTTTACAGATGCTATATAGAAATCATTACCAAATGATTGGTGGTAACATCCGAAAGCAGCAGGCACGGTGTAAGCAGGTGCATTCACACAAAGAACGAATCACAGAAACCTACCAAACGCTGTAATAAACAGTTGCATTTTAAGCTTCTTTTTAAATGTCGTCATGTCAGGAGACGTGGAGACGTCAGTCGGGAGTGAGTTCCAGGCTTTGGGAGCATAGGAAATAAAGGCACGGTCTTCGACGGTTTTCGCGTTCTTACTAGATATGCTAAATGATTCGAGTCAGAAAAGCAGATTTAATGATTCTTCGCTTGGCTGGGGAGTAGTCCTGATAGGTAGGCTGGAGCAAGAGAATGAAGGTACCCAGAAGTAAGTGACAAATCCTTGAATTCGATACGATGCTTGATTAGGAGCCAGTGCAGGTCGGTGAAAAGTGATGTGATGTGGCAACTGCTACACTCATGACAGTCGAGCTTAGCTGCAGAGTTTTATACCAACTGTAAGCACCTGATTGCACATGCCAGGAGGCCAGCAAGCAACGAGTTACAGAAGTCGAGCCGGGATGTCACACGTGCATGGACCAATTTAGATGTAGTATCCTTGTCTAAGCAAGCCCGAATTCTGGCAATGTTAGGTAGCTGAAAGTAAGCTGACTTGTCTGTGAAGCTGATGTGGGGGTTTAATGAAAGGTCACTTTGGAAAAGGACACCTAGATTTTGTGCAGACTCAACAGAAGATACGCCGGCCGAACTCATTTTATTTTGAAGGATAGTTTTTCCAATTTTTGAGTAATACTTAGTTTTCCGATAACTAATAAGTTGCCATTATCTTCATTCAATTTAAGAAAGTTAGCTGCCATCCATGCGCTGATGTAATCAAAACATGCAGCAAGGATGTGTAGAAAATTTGATGTGCTCGAGGGCTGGGAGGGATCAAAGCAAAGGTACAACTGAGTGTCATCCGCATAGAAGTGAAAGCCTAGATTGTACTTGGCAATCACATCAGCAAGAGGGAGAGTATAAACCGTGAAAAGAACCGGACCTAGCACGGAGCCCTGAGGCACCCCATATTTCAGAGGTACCTCGGATGATCACTGTCCATTCACGTTAATACTCTGGAGTCTCCCACTGAGATAGGACCTGAGCCACTGCAGAGCAGTGCCAGAGATGCCCAGGCGAAATGAGAGGCGCTCTAGAAGACCATGAGAGCGCTCGAGAAGGACTTGGTGATCGATAGTATCAAAAACTGCCGATAGATTAAGCAGAACAAGCAGAGAGACTCTACTTAAGCATGCATTCTTGAGAAGGTGATTATACACCCGAAGTAATACTAACTCTATACAGTGATTAGCTCTACAACCAGACTGGACCTTACTAGCAAGGTTTGAAGTTTTAATATAAGAGTTCGGCTGATCTGCCACAACTCATTCCAGTGTCTTTGATAAAAAAATGCTAGCTGATTCAACAGCCTCTTTTGTATAGTGACAGAAGAGCCTTTACGGCTATTACCACCGCTTGCAGCGCAAAAAAGAATCGCTCACCGGAAGATTCGAGCCCACGACTTCGGTACCGAGGTCGTGAAAAGCAACCACCTTACCTAGTGTGCCACCATGGCAGGAATGGTAGAAGGGAGACTGGGTGGAAGTTGGGAAAGTTCTCTTGGTCTAGTGTTGCTTTCTTGAGTAGTGGTCTGATTACAGCCTTTTTGAAAGGTTCTGGGACATGGATTATATGTTATATGTATATATGGCCTGAGGCTAATGGCTTATTTATGATATTAGTTATGCATGACAGCAGCATATATACATCTCAGATATATACATCTCAGAAGCAGAACAGTGGGAATGTATTCTAGAGGAATGGTTTTCTTCTTTGACTGGAATATGACTTTCAGGATGGGGTCTCTTGTGGCGTCCTTGAATGTAGACATAATAATAATAATAATAATAACAATAATGCACTGATAAAGCGCCCTCAGAGAACTTAATCTCTCTCTAGGCGCTTTACATTTGCTGTAAAGTGAAATGCAATTGAATGGTAAGTAAAATCATGCTTGAAAAACAAAAGAAATGAATAATATGGTTAGGGGTGACATGCACAGGGTCAGCATGCAAGTGTGGTTAGTAGCAGCATGCACAGTGTCAGCACACATAAGCACATGAAGGACGAATCACAGGGACCCACTAAATGCTGTCCTAAATAGGTGTTTTTAGGTTCTTTTTAAATGTGGTCAAGTCAGGGGATGTTATGATGCAAGTCGGGAGTGAGTTCCAGGCTTTGGGAGTATGCGAGCTAAATGCACGGTCTCCAAAGGATTTGAGGTTTGTACGAGGTATTGGTAGACTGTTGGATTCCGAAAAGTGAGTGGTACGATGCTTGGCCTGGTTGGGGAGTAGATCTGATAGGTAGGCTGGAGCCAAAGAATGAAGTGACCTAACAGCGTGCGACAAAACCTTGAAGTTGATGCGTTGCTTGACTGGTAGCCAGTGCAGGTCGGCGAGAAGTGGTGTGATGTGGCAACTGTGCCGCTCACGAGATACAAGCCTGGCCGCAGAGTTTTGAGGTGCTGCACGGAATTGAAGGACAGGATTCCAGAGGAGATGCTGCCACTCTAGGGATAGACTCTCGGATCTTGTCTATCTTGTTGACAAAGAAGCTAGAGAAATGATCTGCAAGATCACCTCAAGGATCACTCGGTAAGGAGCTAACCTGGTAGTGGTTAAGGAGTTGGTTGATGGTAGACATCAGCATTTTTGGATTGCGCATCTGTGATTCAACATCCTTAGCGCTAGTGAGGCTTCCAAATAGCCAGGTGAAACAAGACGTATGCACTTCGACGAAAAGTGTCACACCACGTGACCCTTTCAGATTACGGTTACCTCGTTCTTCAAAATAAATCATGGGGAACGTGGTATATGGTTAGATTGTGGTCGTGCATTCTGACAAGGCTTGCACTCGGTATGTACTCAACTGATTAGCTTAAAATTTGAATACGACCCACCTAGGAGTATAAGCAGCAACATTCCGTAATAAGGAGCCTCAAGGTTGCCTTGAATATCTGTGACCCTTTTTACCGAAGAATAATTCACGGACACTAGCAGCAGCAACCACATCTAGGATTGCATTTGAACGACGATAATAAAACAATAATAGGTATGCTCGATCATACATAATAGGCACTTTACTAGCAGTCGGCAAATCTAATGCTGCCGGCGTGGTGGAAGGTAACCCAGCACCAAGCTGTAAACGTGTAGACGATTGATGGGTACGTAATTCCTTATTTGCTACAGTCAAACGACAAACAGATAAGCACTAAACAGGTCTAGGCTGCATCGGTTTTCGTGTACGAAGTTTGCTAAAACTTTGATTCTCGGAAGAGAATTCTGCAATGGACAAGAAACGCTAGTAGCGCTTGGTGTCGAGAAGCGTGAATGTGATTGCGATATCTCGATGTCACAAAACTGTGGGTAAATCTGGTTAAGTATAATGATTGGCTCATTCATTAATCTTAATTTTTTGATTTAGTATCTATCTGAAGAGCTGTGGCTATGTATATACAACTGCTTGCTGATGACAGTGTGGGATTACTTGCTTCGGGACTCGAACCCACGACTTGAGTCATTAAGTGCAAGCACCCTACAGCTGGGCTAAGACCCTGGGCAAGTTAGCTTTATTGCAGCTATCAATATAAGACCTGTTTAAAGTTATTCTGATTGTTATTTGACCGTAGCGCGTAAGAAATTACGTGCCTATGGACATCTAAACGCTTATCGCTTCGGGCTGCTGGGTCTCCCACGCCGGCGGCAGCCTTAGCTACGCCGGCGGCTAGTAACCTACTTGTTAGTTATGGTCGTCAGCAGCTGCTATCGCTTCGTCATCGCATATCAAATGCATTCCTAGATATTAATGTTGTTGCTAAGATTCATGAACTATGCATTAACAAAAGAAAAGCACCCCGTAGCCGCCGCGGTGGCCGGAACCGCCAGCTCAGACCCTCAAACTTAGTGGTCATCAAGCCTGTTGTAACTCCATCGGCCAGACTTAACGCTTGCCTTTGGAATCCTCGCTCAATGTGCAATAAACCTCTAGTAATAAACGACCTTATTTCTGAAAATGGTATCGACCTGCTCGCCCTAACTGAAACTTGGCTGAAATCGATAAACTGTCCTACAATTAAAGACGCAACTCCATCTGGTTTCTCGTTCTTTCACACCCCTAGATCAATCAAAGCTGGAGGTGGAGTTGCTATTGTCGTGCGCTCGAAATTCAACTTCAAGCCATTTGCGGTACCCTCGAAGCAGTCTTTTGAATCAATTGTCTTGGTCTCACCCGAAAACAAGCTACCGATAGTGGCAGTAGTCTATCGCCCACCAGGTACCAAATCCTCCTTTATCTCAGATTTCTCCGATCTCATTTCGATTCTGTGTGCAAGAAATCGATCCTTCCTCGTAATGGGAGATTTCAACGTTCACTTTGATAACTTATCTGACGCTTTCAGCACCGAATTTCGTGCATTGACTGACTCATTTTCTCTTGTGGCTCATGTGCATGGCCCTACCCACATCAAGGGTCACACACTCGACCAGATCTTCTCATACAACTGCACTTTGTCATCACCAATTATTACCAAATCCTGCTTATCTGACCACATGCAGATCTCATTCAATCTACCGTGTGTGCCCACATCCTCCTCTAAAATAACCTGTGAATCGCGAAACCTCAAGACCCCTGACATCGATGCTGTCCGTGCGAGAATATCTGCTTCACCTCTGCTGCTCAGTCCTCCCTCCGATCTGTCATCATTGGTAGATAGCTACAACACGACACTAGCTGTCACGCTCGACGAGTTTGCACCTGTGATAAAGCGCTACGCACTGTGCGGCCCCCCCCCCCGCCGCCCAGACGGCCAATGGTTTACCACAGACAGTAAACTAGCCAGGTCTACTAATCGCAAGCTTGAAAAAGCATACAAAAAATCAGGACTGACTGTCCATCGACAGGCATACGAAGACTACTACTACATAGGTCGTGCCAATCGATCCTCGCAAAGGCCAAGTCTAGCTTCTATAGAAACATTGTTGAATCACAGATGCACAATCCACAAATGCTGATGTCGACAATAAACCATCTCCTCAACCGTTCCCAGATTAGCTCCTTACCTGATGATCCTAATGATGATCTAGCCGATCGCTTCTCTCGATTCTTTGTGCAGAAGATAGACAAGATCAGGGAATCCATCCCTAATAATAATAATAATAATATTGCACTTGATAAAGCGCCCTCAGAGAACTTAATCTCTTTCTAGGCGCTTTACATTTGCTGCAAAGTGATACGCAATAGAATAGTAAGTAAAATCATGCTTGAAAAACAAACAAAATGAATAACATGGTTAGGGGTTACATGCACTGGGTCAGCATGCAAATGTGGTTAGTGGCAGCATGAACAGTGTCAGCACGCATAAGCACATCGAGGACGAATCACAAGGACCCACTAAATGCTGTCCTAAATAGGTATGTTTTTAAGTTTCTTTTAAATGTGGTCAGGTCAGGGGATGTTCTGATGCAGGTCGGGAGGGAGTTCCAGGCTGTGGGAGCATACAAGCTAAATGCACGGTCTCCAAAGGATTTAAGGTTTGTACGAGGTATTTCTAGACTGTTGGATTCCGAAAAGCGAGTGGTACGATGCTTTGCCTGATGGGGTAGTATATCTGAAAGATAGGCTGGAGCCATAGAATGAAGAGACCTAAAAGTGAGTGACAAAACCTTGAAGTCAATCCGTTGCTTGACTGGTAACCAGTGCAGGTCGGCGAGAAGTGGAGTAATGTGGCAACTGCGACGCTCACGACAGACAAGCCTAGCTGCAGAGTTTTGCACCAGCTGCAATCGTCTGATCGCACATGCTGGTAGGCCTGTAAGCAGTGAGTTGCAGAAGTCGAGACGAGATGTCACGAATGCATGGACCAACTTGGACGTGGTATCCTTATCTAAACAAGCCCTAATTTTAGCAATGTTATGAAGCTGAAAATAGGCTGATTTGACTGTGGAGCTGATGTGGTCGTCTAACGAGAGGTCGCTTTGGAATATGACACCTAGATTTCGAGCTGATGCAACTGGAGATATGCTGGCAGAGCCAATTTTGAAAGTCAGCCTTTCCAATTTCTGAATAACACTAGGTTTGCCCATAACTAGTAAGTTAGTTTTATCATCGTTTAGTTTTAGAAAATTTGCTGCCATCCATGATCGGATGTCATCAATGCATGCAGCAAGTGAGTTTAGAGAATTTGAGGGGCTCGAAGGCTGGGAGGGATCAAAGCAAAGGTACAACTGAGTGTCATCCGCATAGAAGTGAAAGCCTAGATTGTGCTTGGCAATCACATCAGCGAGAGGGAGAGTATAAACGGTGAAAAGGACCGGACCTAGCACAGAGCCCTGAGGTACTCCATATTTTAGAGGTACTTCAGATGATCTTTGTCCATTCACGTCAACACTCTGGAGTCTCCCACTGAGATAGGACCTGAACCACTGCAGAGCAGTGCCAGTGATGCCCAGGCGAGATGAGAGGCGCTCTAGAAGTACTTTGTGATCGATGGTATCAAAAGCTGCCGAAAGATCGAGCAAAACAAGAAGAGACACTCTACCCATGTCTGCATTCCTAAGTAGGTCGTTGTATACCCGAAGCAATGCTGACTCTGTGGAGTGATTAGCTCTAAAGCCAGACTGGAACTTACTAGCAAGGTGTGAGGTTTCGATATACGAGTTCAGCTGGTCTGCCACGACCCGTTCCAGTGTCTTTGATAGGAATGGTAGAAGGGAGACTGGGCGGTAGTTGCTTAAGTTCTCTTGGTCTAGTGTAGCTTTCTTGAGAAGTGGCCTGACTACAGCTTTTTTGAAAGGTGCTGGGACCTGACCTAGGCTAATGACATATTAATGATGTTGGTTATGCATGGCAGCAGCAGCTCAATGCAACGTAGGAGCAGGACAGTGGGAATAGGGTCCAGTGGACTTGTTGTCTTCTTTGATTGAGATACGAGCTTTAGGACTACATCACTAGTGACCTGTTTAAATGCAGACATTGAGGCGCAGCCAGGAACCGAGGAACAGCATTCTAGTCAGAAGGTTGTCATCGCAGGGATGGATTCCCTGATTTTGTCTATCTTCTGCACAAAGAATCGAGAGAAGCGATCGGCTAGATCATCACAAGGATCATCAGGTAAGGAGCTAACCTGGGAACGGTTGAGGAGATGGTTTATTGTCGACATCAGCATTTTTGGATTGTGCATCTGTGATTCAACAATGTTTCTATAGAAGGTAGACTTAGCCTTTGCTAGGATCGATTGGTACGACCTACAGTAGTCTTCATATGCCTGTCGATGGACAGTTAGTCCGGATCTTTTGTATGCCTTTTCAAGCTTTCGTTTAGTGGACTTGGCTAGTTTAATGTCTGTGGTAAACCATAGGCCGTCTGGGCGGGGGCGCACAGTGCGCTTTGTCAAAGGTGCAAACTCGTCGAGCGTGTCAGCTAGTGTCGTGTTGTAGCAATCTACCAGTGATGACAGATCGGAGGGAGGACTGAGCAGCAAAGGTGAAGCAGATATGCTCGCACGGACAGCATCGATGTCAAGGGTCTTGAGGTTTCGCGATTCACAGGTTATTTTAGAGGAGAATGTGGGCACACACTGTAGATTGAATGAGATCTGCATGTGGTCAGATAAGCAGGATTTGGTGATAACTGGTGATGACAAAGTGCAGTTATATGAGAAAACTTGGTCGAGTGTGTGACCCTTGATGTGGGTAGGGCCATGCACATGAGTCACAAGAGATAATGAGTCAGTCAATGTACGAAATTCGGTGCTGAAAGCGTCAGATAAGTTATCAAAGTGAACGTTGAAATCACCCATAACGAGGAAGGATCGATTTCTTGAACACAGAATCGAAATGAGATCGGAGAAATCTGAGATAAAGGAGGATTTGGTACCTGGTGGGCGATAGACTACTGCCACTATCGGTAGCTTGTTTTCGGGTGAGACCAGGACAATTGATTCAAAAGACTGCTTCGAGGGTACCGCGAATGGCTTGAAGTTGAATTTCGAGCGCACGATCATAGCAACTCCACCTCCAGTTTTGATTGATCTAGGGGTGTGAAAGAACGTGAAACCAGATGGAGTAGCGTCTTTAATTGTCGGGCAGTTTATCGATTTCAGCCAAGTTTCAGTTAGGGCGAGCAGGTCGATACCATTTTCAGAAATAAGGTCGTTTATTACTAGAGGTTTATTGCACATTGAGCGAGGATTCCAAAGGCAAGCGTTAAGTCTGGCCGATTGGGTTACAACAGGCCTGATGACCACTAAGTTTGAGAGATTTACAGTGACGCATGCGGGGGAGCGTGCTAAGCGGTTCGAGACAATGCTAGGACTCCCTGCGATGACAACCTCCCCACTAGAATGCTGTTCCTCGGTTCCTGGCTGCACCTCAATGTTTGCATTTAAGCAGGTCACTAGTGATCTAGTCCTAAAGTTCGTATCTCAATCAAAGAAGACAACAAGTCCTCTGGACCCTATTCCCACTGTCCTGCTCCTACGTTGCATTGATCTACTGCTGCCATGCATAACTAACATAATTAATATGTCATTAGCCTCAGGTCATGTCCCAGCACCTTTAAAAAAAGCTGTAGTCAGGCCACTTCTCAAGAAAGCGACACTAGACCGAGAGAACTAGAACTATCGCCCAGTCTCCCTTCTACCATTTCTATTTAAGACACTGGAACGGGTCGTGGCGGACCAGCTGAACTCGTATATCGAAACCTCACACCTTGCTAGTAAGTTCCAGTCTGGCTTTAGAACTAATCACTCCACAGAGTCAGCATTGCTTCGGGTATACAACGACCTACTTAGGAATGCAGACATGGGTAGAGTGTCTCTGCTTGTTTTGCTTGATCTTTCGGCAGCTTTTGATACCATCGATCACAAAGTTCTTCTAGAGTGCCTCTCATCTCGCCTGGGCATCACTGGCACTGCTCTGCAGTGGTTCAGGTCCTATGTCAGTGGGAGACTCCAGAGTATTGAAATGAATGGACAAAGATCATCTGAAGTACCTCTGAAATATGGAGTACCTCAGGGCTCAGTGCTAGGTCCGGTTCTTTTCACGGTTTATACTCTGCCTCTTGCTGATGTGATTGCCAAGCACAATCTAGGCTTTCACTTCTATGCAGATGACACTCAGTTGTACCTTTGCTTTGATCCCTCCCAGCCTTCGAGCACCTCAAATTCTCTCAACTCACTAGCTGCATGCATTGATGACATCCGCACATGGATGGCAGCAAATTTTCTAAAATTAAACGATGATAAAACTAACTTACTAGTTATGGGCAAACCCAGTGTGATCCAGAGATCGGAAAGGCTGACTCTCAAAATTGGCTCTGCCAGCATATCTCCAGTTGAATCAGCTCGAAATCTAGGTGTCATATTCCAAAGCGACCTCTCGTTAGACGACCATATCAGCTCCACAGTCAAATCCGCCTATTTTCAGCTTCATAATATTGCTAAATTCGGGCTTGTTTAGATAAAGATACCACATCTAAGTTGGTCCATGCATTCGTGACATCCCGTCTCGACTTCTGCAACTCACTGCTTACTCTCCTACCAGCATGTGCAATCAGGCGATTGCAGCTTGTGCAAAACTCTGCAGCTAGGCTTGTCTGTCGTGAGCGTCGCAGTTGCCACATTACTCCACTTCTCGCCGACCTGCACTGGCTACCAGTCAAGCAACAGATTGACTTCAAGGTTTTGTCGCTCACTTTTAGGTCCCTTCATTCTATGGCTCCTAAAAACACCTATTTAGGACAGCATTTAGTGGGTCCCTGTGATTCGTCCTTGATGTGCTTATGCGTGCTGACACTGTGCATGCTGCCACTAACCACATTTGCATGCTGACCCTGTGCATGTCACCCCTAACCATATTATTCATTTCGTTTGTTTTTCAAGCATGATTTTACTTACCATTCAATTGCATTTCACCTTACAGCAAATGTAAAACGCCTAGAGAGAGATTAAGTTCTCTGAGGGCACTTTATCAAGTGAATTATTATAATTATTATTATTATTAAGGGATTGCCAGCCCGAAGAAGGACTCGAACCTATAACTTCGGTCATTAGGTGCGAGCAGGCTGCTCGTAGGCTCGTAGATCACGTGGGGGCGTGAGCTCCCCATGTACTTGCCACGCCACTGTTCTTTGCTGCTAATTTCCTCTGCAGCAGCAGATTCTCATCGTAGCGTACAGGTCGCAGGTCACTTCGAGCTGTCTGGCAAGTATTGCAGCTGCCGTTCTATTGATTGTAGCTGGCCTTGTCTTCATCAATGGCTGGAAACTCGACCCACCAGGCAGCTCTGTCCCGTCTGCAAGGCTTCCATAAGCCGCGACAAAGTCATTCCTCTTTATGGCCGTGGAAGTACAAGCACACAGGACCCAAGGTACTCTTGAGTGTGGCGTTCTCGCCTAGATCTCGCTATATATAAGAAGAAGAATGATGGTGATGCATCTCGCTACATATAAGAAGAAGAATGATGGTGAGACAATGTCGTTTCTATGGTATCCAAGGATTTATTTATCCAAGGATTTATGGTATCCAAGGATTTATTTTTACCAAATGTTTATCCGTGTGCTTTACTACAAGCTGCAAGAGAAGCATTAGCTAAGGGTTAACGACGTGCATGATGTCATGCTTAGATAGGCATGCAAAAGCACTTAAGTGCACGGTTGCCTAGACAACCGTGCAAAAGCAGGCTAGCAGCTGCTCAAGGCTGCTGGTTAGGAGGGCCCCTGGTTAGCAACACACGTGCACCTAGCCATGGGAACCTAATCACGGGCCGGTAAGCTGGCAGAGCAATCATGAATTAAAAGGACAAGTTCGTCGAGGCGAGGGAAAGCCAGAGGAGCAGAATAGATGTGCTTCTTTAGCTGACTTAAAAAATGATGCCAAGTCAGGTCAATGCTGGAAGCCGTATGCAACCTCAAGACTTGCAATGCATACGAACTGGAGGTCTGATCATTAAAAGATTTCAATTGAGTGCAAGGAAGGGCGGCACGATTGGATGCTAACGAGTTCAGTGGGTTCAGTGCAAGAGGAGCTCGCTGCAGGAGCAAGGGGCTCGGATGGATGCGCTGGTGCAAGTCAGTGAAGCGACCTGTTGGCCATGAAGGTTTGAAGTCTATTCGGCACAGTGTTTGCCAGATGCTCCCGTGTGACACCCGTTTGGGCGTTTATTGCGTCCGTCATGCAACCTCTGCAGGCGCTTGATGTGCGGGCGAGTGGTGTGCGGGAGCGTGATATGCGGGCACATGATGTGCAGGCACGTGATATACAGGCAACCTCTGCAGGGTTGATAGGCACCGAGCAAGATTTAGTGGAGAAGTCACTAGTGGATGCCATCGGGGCACCTTCAGAGTCAGATTGGTTCGTGCAGTTTTTCGAGGCCAAAGAATCGTTTGAAATTTTGTTTACACTCTGCACTTCTGCAACCGGAGGACCGGGTGTGATGATCTGTGTGCTCTGACAGCCAGCTGAAGACCGCGTAGCAGGACTTTCTCTTCAGAGCTTCCGGCCGTGTGCCAGCCTTCGAGTGTGCCGGAGCGTTGACGGAAGTGGCAAAACTGCTGGGAAAACAAACGAGAGCAAGCAGCCAAGGAGAAAGGAACTGTGAGAACTATGTTCAATTACCCCCAAATTTCCGGCAAGGTTATATGCTAAATTACCGGTTACCAGGGATGCAGCCAGGCAAATTTGCAGACCTGTCGATTGCGTCTGTAGCTTTATACGCCAGAAGCAGTGCAGAGATTAAGGAGCATTACTTTGTGCTCGAGTTCCTGTTTCACGTTTATAATGCTTTTTTTTTTTCTTTTTCTTTCACTTGCTTTGCTCTTTTGCCTTGTTTTTACTGCATCGAAGAATGTGAAGGAAGGGGCCTTAAGGTGTACTAGGCTCCGTAGTTTGTCATTTATTACTCGAAAACATTTACGGTCTTATGTTAAGTGAGCGAGTGTTGCATGTGGAGGACCGATGCACTATTACCCCGTGCTCGTTACCCTGGCATTACATTGGCATTACCCTGGCATAACGGTAGACCCCCTAGTTTATGTGCTCATGGCCAAGCTGCGATTAGCCAGGCAATTCGACCGACCGTGTGTTGCCGCCCAGTGTTGGCCAGAGAAAGCCGGCTGGGAATGGAATCAAGGATTGCACGAACTGACCAATGTTTGCTGATCTCGTCGAGTTTATTTTGGGATCTTTTTGAAACTATTATATTGTGACATTCTTTCGATGATGAAGATGGAGCTTATTCGTTCTGATTCCTTAGCGCCTTGTTGTTGGTCGGCTGGCTGTCTTTGGAAATTCGACGATCACTGGACAGATGTGGCTTACTCTAGTATGGCATCAATGAGAAGATTGGCTTCGGAATCAAGAACACTGAAGGACGTTTAAAATATCCTTTATGGGGTCAGCCTCTCAGCCCCCACGCTTGATCGTGGGGATGTCACGTTGACCAGCTAGTTGCTAGGTGCCTTGCAAAGCAACGTTGCTATTCTGGTTTAAGGCAGTTTGCCAGACGGCTAGACAGTGTGCTGTGATTGCTGGCTGAAGACCAACCTTTGTTCTCAAACGCTGCTCATGAAGGTGCGCAATACATTAAGGTTAAAGCTATATAATGTAAGAGTGGGTGACTCCTAATAATGCAAATGCTGTTATTGCAGTTCTTAAGTTTTAGATAGTTTTATTCTTTTTTAGCTAAACAGAATGTTACATATATCTTCGAACGGTGACACTTTCTTGCTTTTTGTGATCGGTGGTTTATGCTAACCCGCATTCCACTTAGTGTGAAGCCGTTTCTAGGACCACGGCATTTGAAGACGATACCTGACTTCAAAGACTTAGTTAGCCTCTGTCTACTCTACTCTCTTTCTTTTTTTGTTGAGGTAATACGCGGGACTCTCATTATGCAAAGAGCAAAATGTATGCTTTAACTATAATCAAAACGTATACTAACTATAGTTATCTGACTTAGTATTTGCTTTAAACTAGATATTTCCGATCGATCTGTAAAGCACTATGCATTGAATGTGTAGTGGATTCGAAACCGTGGCTGATGGCTGGCACGTTTTGCCGAGCACAATCTAAGCTTTCATTTCTATGCAGATGACACACAGCTGTTCCTGTGCCTTGACCACTCCCTGCCCTCCAGCACATCTAACCCTCTCAACTCTCTTGCTGCTTGCATTGCTCACATTTGCACTTGCATGACAACAAACTTTTGAAGACAACGGCAACTTATTAGTTATTGGCAAACCAAGTGTTACTCAGAAATGGGAAAAAATATCCTTTAAAATGGGTTCGGCCAGCATATCTTCTGTAGTATCTGCACGAAATCGGAGTGTTCGGTTCCAACGTGACTTTTCACTAGATGACCACGGCAGCTCCACAGTCAAGTCTGCCTACTTTCAGCTATGTAACACGTCATTAATTCGGGCTTGCTTAGACAGGCATACTACATCCAAGTTGGTACATGCATTTATGACATCCTATCTCGAATTCTATAACTCACTGCTTGCAGGTCTTCCGACCTGTGCAAGTGAGCGCTTACACTTGGCGCAAAACTCAGCAGCCGGGCTTGGGTGAATGCCGAAGTTGCCACATTCGCACACCCCTTCTCACAAACCTCCCCACCAAGCAGCTTATTGACTTAAAGGGTTTGTCACTCAGTTTTAGGACCCTTCATTCTCTTGCTCCGGCATGCATATCCAAACTGCACCCGTATCAGGCCAGGTATCGCACCACCCGCTCGTCTGACCCGCTAAGTCGTTTAGCTGTGCCTTGCTTGAATGAACCTCAAATCTTTTGGAGCCCTTGCATTTAGTTTGTATGCTCTCAAAGCCAGAAACGCACTTCAGACTGACCTCACGACACCCCTGACTTAACGGCGTTTAAACAGAGGTAAAACGTGCCTGTTCTTCGAAGCATTTGCTGGTTTTATGTGGATTGTGCTATGTGTGCCTATGCACGCTGATGCTTTACATGTTATCGCTATTCATATTGACATGCTTGCATGTTATTGCTAACTGTTGACATATTTACAGATTATGTTAAGTGCCTAGAAAGAGATTCAGTTCTCAGAGGGCACTTTACAAATGTCTTATTGTTATTGTTATTATTATTACCTTCGGCAGGAGATTGAGCATGTCATCATTCCCAGTCAAGTCATGGTAAACGATCGTATTGCTCGCTCTGCTTGCATTTTCAGAGACAAACTGCCACCGCGCCCGCCTGGACAGCGTACCGAAGGGGATCTGCAGCAGCAGGGCTCGGCGGTAGGCAGCTTGCAGCGGCCCTTTCGTATTTCATTTTACTCGTGCCTTATATTTGGTGAGCGTTTGAGCCGTGATGGCACACTAGGTAAGGCAGTTGCTTTTCACGACATCGGCCCCGAGGTCGTGGGTTCGAATCCTGCGGTGGGCGATCCTTTATCGCCACTGCAAGTGGTGGTGATAGTCGTAAAGGCTCTTCTTTTGCTATGCAAAAGAGGCGGTTAAATCAGCTAGTATTATCATTGTTGTTATTATTGATCTATGCTATTGCACAGAAGCTTGCGAATGGGAATGTTCACTACCTCCCCGTTGGCTTCTACTTGCATCCCGCAAGTCAGCCACACTTCGTAGCCAACCCGTAGGTCAAGGTGTCAAGGTCAAGGTGTGAGCATCAAGCGAAGCTCTGCTGAGTCATCAGCCTGTGCATGCAGATCGTCTGCTGCGCAGGCTGCTTAGTCGGGCTGCTGCTGCTAGCAGGCCACGCGTTTCCGGCTCATCACTGCTTTCTGCCTACTCCTCGTCTCCTGCTGCAGTGTGCCACTCGCCACTCTTTGCTGTTGCGCGACTTTCTCGAGCGTCTGCAGATGCTTTCCGACTAGACAAGCCGAGATTCGGAGATTGCGGCGATGCTGTGCCCATTTCTTGACTGGCTTCGCTTCCCAAGGGATCTTGACATTGGACCAGCTGGCTGGCTCTGACGAGAGGCTCTGGCGCACTTGGAAGCGGTTCCAGCTTCTTCACGCCCACCCATCTTTTGCTGGCTGTTTTTCCGTTATGCAGAGGTTTCTCGGCGACTATGGCAACGGCGGCTTCCAGGTGTCGTTTGGCCTGGGAATGTTTCCGTTCACTTTCTTCACGCAGTCGTTCAACGTCGGTGGCAGACCCAATCAAGGTGAGTCGGGGGGGGGGGGGGGGGGGGGGGGGGGGGGGGTTGAAGGCCACGGGGGGGGCGGGGCGGGATCGAGGCAACTGCACGGCCGTGCGAGTGCCTCGACCTCGTGCTTTCATCGCCCTACTCTTCGACTGCTTATCTCTGCGGACAACTGCTGCTGGCACCTCGCTCCCGAAGTCACCCGAAGTGACGCCAGCTTTGCCTCGCCCTCGGAAGCCGAGGCCGGCTTGAGATTCTGGCGGCAGCGGCTGTTCTGCTGAGTCGAGTGCTCGGAGAGGCGCATCTCATCACTGGCGAGGCTGCCAGAGGCTTCTCCGGACCCCCGTGCTCTGTCTGCCCATCGCCCATCAGCAACGCCTGCATCGCTGAGTCCCTCTCACCTTTGTGACCTCAGACCTTTGTGACCTCTCAGGTCTGTGACTCGTGTGGCCGTCAAAGGTGGACAAGGCCTTTAGGTAGTTGGTTGTGGCAAAGTTTGCACAGTTTTGCTCTTGGCCGAACCGGCAGCTCTGCTCTCGAACTGGCGGCGGCAGCGTGACTGCAATAACTCGATGAGGGTTTTAATAGCATCGAGTCCACGAGGTAAAGAACGTGTCCGTTGTGCAACCATGTCTGTATGCATGGGTTCAACTCCCAAGACTGAATGCATCGCTTTTTCTTCTCATTCATTATTGTAATGATGGCGATGGCACCGCATTAGCCACTGGGCATCACTGTGTCACATCATCCGAGGTCAAGGTGAC